>LR994599.1:2878473-3195026 GCA_905187575.2 Celastrina argiolus | reverse complement strand
TGTTTATAGTAAACGACACAAGGTCAAACATTAATGTCAGTTTCTATAACAAGTAGGGTCGTTTGCGCTACAAAAAAATTGTCGTAAGGCATTTGCGATAAAAAATTTTGCTGTCGCTTACGCTTTGGCTTTAAAAATATAGGATTCACGATAATTTTAGCACTTGCTATAACTTTGTCAACATAATCAACATAACGATTATTTTTTGGAGGGAAACGTCGACCGGGATGGGTCCGTTACGGCTTAAAATTGTAGTTTTGATAAAAAACGCATTTTCGGCAAAAGTGTCGCTTACGATAATTTGGCGGTAAAGGTTACAAACTGACACTTCAAATTTATTTATTTCTCCGCCCCGCTCCGCGTCAGTGGAAACGCAGCCTTATAGACGGGCCAAGATCGATTTTCCAAATCTAAACATCTATACAAAATGCAAATAAATAAATTTGAAGTGTCAGTTTGTAACTTTCAATGAGCAACATTTTTCTAAATGCATATGACATTTTAAACGATATCTACTGAAAACGAAATTGCAATTTTAAAAAAAATTGTCTGTCTGTCGCCATGTATGTTTGCTCCGGCTAATCTCTGGAACGGCTGGACCGATTTTAACGAGACTTCCACTGGTAGATGTGTGTGTGTGACAGGAGCATTCACCGGGCTTTAGCTTATGTTAGTAGGAGTAATCAATACATCTATAATATTATGTATAAAAGAAAGTCGTGTTAGTTAAATTATTTATAACTCAAGAACGGCTTTATTGATATGGCTGAAAATTGGTGAGGAGGTAGCTTAGAGCCAGTAGACGGACATAGGATACTATTTATTCCATTCGACAGTGTTTCCGTGTGCGTTGCGGGTTCTGCGTTAGGGTTCCGCGTTGCGGTTTCCGCGTTGCGGGTTCCGCGTTGCGAGTTTAGCGTTACGGGCTCCGCGTTACAGGTTCCCGGGTTGTGGGTTCTACGTTGCCGGTTCCGTGTTGTTTTTTTTATTTGAATTTCATCATAAACTGTTTTTATGCTCAACGAAATGGGCAAGGGTCAGCTAGTTTATATATAAATTAGATAAATTTGACATTCTTTATCAATTTCATTTATAATTTTGACATTTTTATTTTGACAGGATTTAATTTAAGATTCTCTATTTGACATTACTTTTAATATTTAATAAATAAATAAATAATAAAATAGCCTTTATTCAGATCTTACACTTTTTACATTTTAACATAACAAATGACAATAAGGTTATCAAAATACTTTTAAACTAAAATTATATCTAAGCTAAATAACTGTTTCTTTCTTATCTTTCCTAGATCTGTTTGCCAGTCGGCAAAAGCCTCCTCCAACCTTTTCCACTCTGCCCTTTCTAGTGCCACTCTGTTCCATGTTATACCTGCCACTTTTCTGATGTCATCATCCCACCTTTTCTGTGGTGTACCTCTCTTTCTATTGCCCTCTCGTGGGTACCACTCTGTCACTCTTTTGCTCCACTTGTCTTTTCCTCTTATCATGTGGCCAGCCCATCTCCATTTAAGTCTTTTAATTTTTATAGCTATATCTGTAGTTTTTGTTTTTGTTCTAATCGCGAGGTTTTTTATTCTGTCAGACTTTTTGATATGTAACATACTTCTTTCCATAGCGTATTGGCAGGTAGTTAGTTTGTTTCAAATTCAAATTCATTTATTTCCAAGAAATTGGTTACAACATTTTTTATAATTTTGTCTCACAATTTCGGCCCATAAGGACATAGAAATAATATTAGTATTAGGTACAAAATGCAATAAAACAATAAATTAAAAAGTAATTTGACGTGTCGTGTTGTCAACTGTCACATTTTAAGAGCTGTTATTTTGGAGGTTATCGCTTGGTGCATCATGGTCAATATTTTATTATTAAAAGTTATAGTTTTACAATAAGTAAGATACCTGGTACAATGATTATTAAGAATTGACTTTTTATTGATATATTATTAACGACAAGTTAGTTTCCTCATTAACAATAATACCTTTTAGCGGAGGATCATGATCATCATGATGCATTTTGCTTGAGGTGGGTACATAATTATTTCATTAGTTGTTTTATTTATTTATTTTTTATTATTTCATTGCAATATAATATTTAATTTTTAATTAATTTCAGCACCCCAAAGCAGGGTGAAATGTTATTTCAAACGTTGCTGGAGAATAAAAGAGATTCTACAAATCACAATTTAAGTCAATGGATTTTAAGGAATTTTATAATATCTAGCAAAATAACATATTAAATATATTATTAGGTATGTCATTTTATAGCACTGTCTCAACTACTTACTATTTTATACCTTTTAATATCTACTTGTCATAGTTTAATAATTCTTAAGTCTTAATCACATATTATCTGATACTCATAGTCACATACAATTACATATCTATCCATACATGTTAAATTAACTTGATATACATTTTGTTACAATATAATGTCAATAAAAATAAAAAAAATAAAAAAACGTTTTATTTCCAAATGAAACTTACAAAGTTATTTTCGGAAAGTCAACAAGAAAAACAAGCTACCACCGGTTCAACCCTAACCCGCCGAGAAGAACCGGCGTAAGAAACTCGGACGGGGCCAACTTTTAGCAAAAAGATGGAAAATTGATCTTTTTTAACAGTATATATTTTTTACAATGTAACTTAATCTATAGCCTACACATATTAATATTATAAAAGTTAGAGTACATATAGTAAATAAATATAAGCAGCCATCATGGTTGGCCACCTTATTCCCAGGGTGTGCAATCATTAACAAAATCAATTATCTTATAATAAGCTTTAGCACACAAACGTTCTTTGACTACTTTTTTAAATTTATTAATAGAAAAATTTTGAACGTTTTCTGGGATTTTATTGTATAGGCGTATACATTTCCCTTTAAAAGATTTACTTACTTTGCTAAGCCTGATCATAGGTATATCGAGCTTGTGCTCATTTCTAGTGTTCCTACAATGATTGTCACTTTTTGTTTTAAAATTATTTACATTTTTCCTTACATATAATAAATTGTCCAAAATGTATTGAGATGCAACGGTTAGTATTCCTATTTCTTTAAACTTATCTCTCAGAGATTCAAATGAGGACATCTTGTAAATGGAACGTATTGCTCGCTTCTGCAGCACAAATATTGTGTTAATGTCGGCTGCATTTCCCCATAAAAGGATGCCGTAAGACATTCTACTGTGAAAATAACTGAAATAGACTAGTCGCGCTGTATCTTCGTCAGAAATTTCTCTAATTTTTCTGACTGCATATGCTGCAGAACTGAGCTTATCTGCCAGGTTGGCAATATGAGGACCCCACTGTAATTTACTTTCTTTTAGTATCAACTGCGATACTAACTTAAAGGAAAATCTTGTGTTTGTTCCTGTGAATACAAAACGTATTGAGAAATTTAGGAGTAATTTAATTTCAAATATTCAATTATTGGATTGGTCAAACAGCTCAGATGAAGCTTTTAATAAATTATTCAAAATTGTAAGAACCCAATTTAATTCAGTATTTACTCCTAAAACGGTTAGAATTAATAATAAAAAAAGTAAATTTGTTGAATGGGCAACTGCAGGAATTAAAATTAGTAGGCAAAAATTGTATGATTTATATAACGAAAAGTGTATTAATAATAGTGAAAAATTTAAAACTTATGTTAAAAATTATTCAAAAACCTTCAAAAAAGTATGTAAAGCTGCTAAGGCTATTCATATAAAGAATAAAATTAAAAATTCTAAAAATAAAATTAAAACAACATGGAAGGTAATTGCTGGTGAGACTGGAAACGTCACCTGTCGTACCTCGAATTTTGAACTCTCCTTTGAAGATAAAAAGATTACTAAAGATCTAGAAGTTGCGACGGTCTTTGAAAAATTTTTTGCTGACATTCCGGTCTCAACAACAAAAAATTTAAATTCCTCACCTGCAGCTGCTGTAAAATTATTCAGAGACAATGTACAGGAATGTGATGTCAATTTTAAATTTAAAGAAATTGATTACAGAGATATTATTAACTCGTTTAAGTTGCTGAATATTAAAAATACTGCCGATCTCTGGGGCATGTCCACGAAAGTTATTAAATCAATAATTGACATCGTAGCTCTTTATCTAGCCATGATTTTCAATGACTGTATAAAGAGTGGTGTTTTTAACTTTCCATGGTGATCAGAGCTGAGCTTATTAATTATTTCTTTTTTGCATGGTGTAAGATTGGTGAATATATTATCTATACAAGTAGCAGTTGTGTTGCATACTCGTGTAGGTTCATGAAATAAATTAAAAAGATTATACGATCTAAACAATGATGAGAATCTAACAGTGGTGGAGGAGTTTAAATCTAATAAGTTAATGTTAAAGTCACCACATATAATTAACTTTTTGTTAGATGCACATATCTTTGACAATAATTGTTCCATTATTTGTTCAAAGGTTTCGTATAACCCTGAAGGAGGTCTGTATACGCTTACAATAATAAGTTGACTCAACTCTATGCAGGCTACTTCAATTATTCGTTCAGTTGAGAGACTCACAATATCCTTACGTTCCTTAAATCTCAAGTTTTTCTTAATTAATATTAAAGAGCCGCTTCTAATGGCATTTTCTCTACTGAACGAACTTGCTACCTGGTGATCATTGAAGTTGAAAATGAGTTCATGTTTTTTTAACCAATGTTCAGATATACAAATAATATCAACGTTAGATTCCTTTAGGAATAACTCAATTTCAAGTTCTTTACCTACCATTCCTTGTAAATTTTGATGCACCAGGTTTATCATACAGGATTTATTATTATTTAATATATTTGAAATTTTTACATTGTTGGTAGGATTTTGTATATTTAAACTTAAACTTAAGTTATTTCTGCAAGAGACTTCCTCCATTGTCTTATTATCTAATTTAAATAAGTATTTGGAACATATTCCAATTCGTTAATACTATAACTATTATTCTGCTCAATAAAAGCAGAAGTCGAAAAAGCCAAATCATTGGCTGGTTTTAAAAATAAAAAGTTTAATAGCAACCTAGCTATATGTCTCTTACAGTAATTAGATAAGAAATACTTATCTTTTCTCATATTACATAATTTTAAATTATTTATATCCACAATCTGACATTTTTGTTGTGTGTCATTTACAATAATACAATTATTATTAACAGCACTATACATTAGGCTGTTCAGCTTATATCTACTTAAGTTCTCATTAGAGTAACTCTGTGGCAACATTTGTATGTATGGAAAAGTAAACAGTATAATATTTTTAATGTTATCAATAATAAATAATTTTTCCAAAAGTCCAATCATCTGCTTACTGTTTAATTCTCCCTTCCTCCCGACTATTACAATCAATGTGGTATTGGGACTACTGTCCCAATACCACATTGATTGTAATAGTCCGGTCATATTTAAGGCCCTATTTATTACCTCTTTATAAGTGGCTCCGGGCATACAAAAATTTGAAATTGACTGTCCTTTACATATTCTACTTAGATATATACCTAAATCTTTTCCTAGCTCATCACTAAATAGTGAAATTTTTTCTGGGCATTCAGTATGTGCTTTCAGACTGGTACATATATCTGGTACACTATTTAAAACAGAATGATTTACCTTGTCGGAGGAACTGTCAACTCTCAATAAAGAATAGACTCGTTCCTCATTGTAACGAGTCACTTCGAGCAAATCATCCATTGCAGATATATGTGCCTGTATCTCTTTCTGTGACAATTCATATTTCTTTGTGATATTCTCTAAATTTTCATGCAATAAAGAAATTTCTGTCTGAAGGCTGCATACATCGGCCTCATAATTGCACTTAGTTTGTTCTAAGTCAAGCTTACACTTTAAAAAATTATTATTTAACAATTTGTTTTCTTTAATACCCTTAGATATAATATTAAGACATTTTTTATTTTTTAATGCTAGTTGACAATAATTTTTAATGCATTTTTTAATTTTAATATATTTCCTTAACTTTTTCTTACTGTTCATTGGGTACACTGTTAATGTATCATCACCAGTTAAATCAATGGTACTAATGTCTTTACCTGAATTTATGTTAAAATTTGAACAATTCTTATTTGTAATAAGTTTATCAAATAATATCTGAGTTTGAGTGGAACTTTGCAGGTTCAATTGTTCTTCTAGTTTCAAAATATACTCCTCAGCATTATTTAACTTGATTTTTAGGTTAGCAGAAGTCTTTAGTGTGTCTTCATATTCCTCTCTGCACTGGTCAAACCCGTCTACAATGGTTTGAAGATCCATTTTTTGATGGTAAATGTCCTCATAGTCTAAGCTTAACTTACTAAGTTCTAACTTTAATTCCTTATTTCTTTGCAATATAGATAACATTTCCTGTTCATTGTCATCTCTTTCCCTAAGCAGTGTTTAGCATTTATCCCTATATTCCTTTAGTTCCACAAGGGCCAACTGAAGTTGTTCCTCGGTACGGCGGGCAACAGCTGAGCGAGTCATCATTTTGCTATCTATTCCCGAACACTGAAAGCAATAATATCGGTTTAAAGGCTATAAGGCTGTATATTATGTAACTAGTGAAAGTCACCCTTTACTTTAAAACCAAAGGCAGCCTCAATACAATATGTATAATGTACAGTTATATGGTACAGTAATAAAAAGAATAAATAGCAAGGTGATAGGAAAGAGATAAGAGAATTGAAATCAAGAATATACAATGAAACAATAAGACAGTTTTAGACAGTGTAAGAAACAAATTGATTATTTCTTAAGCCTGAATACAACTGCACAATAAAATATTTGTTAAGCTATATTTTGACTGGTTTTGAGGTTGCCTCTGTGCATGTGTAGTGTGTGCACAGTATCTTAGTGTTGTGTATGTCTGGGCTAGTTGTTTTTATCTTCAACTTCGCTTCCACAACTATCGTCAAGCCAAGAGAGAAGTAAACTTTGCCAAGTGTGATTTTGGACGTAACTCACCGGAGTGAGCAGTTGTAGTGGAGTTGTTATTGTTGTGCAGTAAAAGATGACTAATAATAGTGAAAATTAAACACAATACTCCCCGGGATTAAGCAGTCCTCAGGAATAAAACAGCTCCAATTTGAACTCGTCCAGTCGTTGACAGTTGGTACTTCACTTGAAGTTTTGGTTGGAAATAAAACTTTTAATACACAATCACTGCCGCGGTAAAAAGTTACAACAATTTCCAGAGCTATAAATATAACTTTTAACACTTAATTATAGGAATTAATGCTAGAAATCTATTAAAATCTATTTAATTAGTCGGGAGGTTACAATTGTACGTGTTGCTAAAAATGTTGCCGTTAAATATATTAAACAATATCATCACAAGTATAAGTTGAATGTCAATTGGAGTTATTAATTATTTGAATTGAATGTTAGATGCCTTACAATGATAATTAAAATGACAGTTTAGAAAAAAAATATATTAGTTTAATGTAATAAAAGTTTAATGCGTCCTGATTTAGAGCCCATGTTTGACAGCCTTACAGCCAGCATTTACGTAAGGACTGGTAATATGCTAGTGTTAAACAATTTACTTTTTATATTTATATCAATTTTTTTATCCTTCATTGCCTCTCTTAAGCTCCAGTACACTTTCCAACCATTTGCTATTCTCCTGTCCACTTCTTTTCGTAAAAAACTTAAAAAAAGCTTTTGACTTAAAAAAAGCTTTTGACACCGTCTCTATACCCATTCTTGTAGAAAAACTAAAAAATATAGGAATCAGAGGTACGGAACTATCCCTTTTTGAGAGCTATCTTTCCGAAAGACAACGGAGGGTAAAGATTAACCAGTATATCAGTCAAGATACTACAGTGACATATGGCGTACCTCAGGGAAGCGTATTGGGACCTACACTCTTTCTTATATACATTAATGACCTCTGCAATCTCAATGTCATAAATGCTAAAATTGTTTCATATGCGGACGACACGGCAATTGTGTTTACGGGAAAGAATTGGCACGAACTTAAACATATAGTAGAAAATGGTATGAGACAGGTTGCACAATGGTTAAAAAATAATCTGCTGTCTTTAAACACGGCTACGCGCAAAAAACGCAAATATGTGTTTTAGCATCCTCAACCGTAGTCAACCTGGACCAGAATATTCTATAAAAATACATAACTGCCAACACAATATATATTTATCCCATTGTAACTGTCCTCAGATAGAAAAAGTTGACAAGACAAAATATTTGGGAGTGATTGTTGACCAGAGGCTATGTTGATTGTGATACACGACCTCACATTGCTATGTGTAGATCTCAATCATTGTCTTTCAGTGAATAGTAATATAGTTTTATGGCCTAAGTTCGGGTCAAAAACAGATTGCAGTTCTTATAGACAGTCAGGCTGGAGGTTGTTACCGAACCCTGATTGTCAAAAGTTAGATCCTGTATTCTGTATTAAAAGAACCATATCTTTATTTGAAAGTCGAAGAAATGAATCCGATTCGTCAAACTTATTTATAACGCTTCGAGGCCAACCAAAACCAGCCTCTCGTACAGTAATAGCCGGTTGGATAAAATCAAATTTTCGCCAGGCTGGCATATCAGCATCTCCGGGTAGTATAAGATCAGCTGTGGCGTCCAGAAATTGGGTCGATAACGTTGATTTTGATGAATTGTTAGCGCGGGGAAATTGGAAATCTGCTAATACTTTTAAAAAATATTATCGTCGTGAAATTTACAAAAAGAGTACTGATTCTAGGTCTAGCATTACGAATTTATTTCAAGCTGTTAATTAATATTAATATAAATTGTGTATTTGATGACTTGAGGAATTAGAATAAATGATTTTGATACTATTTTGAAACATTCTGTTTTATACCCAATTGTAGAGGCATCATAATATCACATTGGCGTTCCTGGAACCCACCACCATCACCAGGCGATAACAAACACGTCTCAATATTAAGCTTCGAATAACGGTCACGTGGTTTAATAGCAGCGTTTTACCTTACAATAAAACGCTTATTAAACTACTTACCTTATTCGAAGCTTAACTTTTTATTCCTGCTGGTGATTTTCGACGCAATGATTAAAGATGGCGAAAATTCTTCGCTCCAAAAACACCTGGTAATGGCGGGAGGACATGTTTAAACCCGGAAGTGCCGTCACAGGGAGGTAAAAACATTAAAAGTAGACGGGAAACGGATGTGCCTATCTCAATATTAAGCTTCGAATAAGGTAAGTAGTTTAATAAGCGTTTTATTGTAAGGTAAAACGCTGCTATTTCAAGAAAAAAAGAACGTCAACAGATGAATTATATAATACAAGCAAGGTAATGTCAATTAGGAAACTATATATTTTAATGACAATATTAAAAATATATAAAAATAAAGATATCGTTATCACTAAAAATAAACGTAGCAAAAAAAACAGAATAGAAATACCTAAAATATAAACTGTATTTGCACTAAAACAATTCGTAAATAAATCAATTTTCTTGTATAATAAGATAAACAAAATTCTAGACATAAGTACCAAATCCAATTACGAGGTCAAAAAATAAATCAATTTTCTTGTATAATAAGATAAACAAAATTCTAGACATAAGTACCAAATCCAATTACGAGGTCAAAAAATTTATTTGCGACTATTTATCTAAATTAAACTATGAAGAAACTGAAAAACTAGTGGAAAATAATAAAATATAGCTATTATTTCGCACGTAATAACTACTTATAAATTTAAACATCAAATATACACACTGGCATGCATTCACATTACTCTCACACACACACACACACACACACACACACACACACACACACACACACGCTCACACACACATGCACACACACACACAAATACACACACACTCACGCTCACACACTCACACACACTCACACAGAAGCTAAATTAGATTAGATAAAGAGAATTTATTATAAAGTCATTAAATTTATTTCTTTTAAAATATTCAAAAATGTTATGTACTCTACTTAACTTTATCACTGTTATTTTTAATTATTTTAAATATTTATATTATATTCTATTGTATTCGTGTATTGTTTTAGTCAGTATTGTTATGTTAGCTGTGGAATGATCCTGGTCACCTGATACAGGCGTAAGCTTACTAGGTGACTATGATTTCTACTCAATTACTGTAAACTGTTTTTTGGAAATAAACATTTTTAATTTTAATTAATTTTTTAATTTTTCGTATGTATACTCTGTTTTTGAGTTATAAGTTGTCCCAAGTAAATATATTCATCGGTTTACTCAATCTCAGTATTGTCTAATTCGATTTTGTATTTATTACCGTTTGTCATCACTCTAGTTTTCTCTGGATTCAGTGTTAACCCTACCAAGTTACTTTCTGTCGCGAGTTCATTTATCATTTTAGTCAGGTCTTCTGGTCTTTCTGCTAGTGGCACTATGTCATCGGCAAACCTCAAATGCGATAACAGAAAACCGTTAACGTTAATACCTAGATGATCCCAATTTAATCTTCTAATTATTTATCATGATATCGGGATATATAGGGATCACCCTGTCTGACGCCGTTGTTAACACTAAAAGTCGTACTTTTCTTCTCTAATTGTATTCTTGCTGTGCTGTGACTATAAATATTTTTTATTATTCGAATATATTTATGTTCAATTCCTTGTTCAAGTAGTGCCTCCCATATGTATTCATGAATTAATGAATCAAAAGCTTTGCTATAATCGATAAATGCTATATAGTATGTTAATTGATATTCATTATATTTCTCTAAAATCTGACGTACAGCATAAATATGGTCGACTACCGAGTAGTTTTTCCGGAAGCCTGCTTGCTCGATCGGTTGGTGTTGATCAAGAGTATTTTCAATCCGTTTTAGGATTACTTTAGCGAAAATCTTATAAACAGTTGACATGAGGCTAATAGGGCGGTAGTTAGCTATGTCGTATCTATCTCCCTTCTTATATAATAAAATTATGCTAGACTCGGTCCATTGATGGGGGATGGTTTCATTGATTATATTATCATTGAAAATATCTGTGAGGATAGGCATCAGTACTGCCATATTTTGTCTCAGTATTTCATTTCTGATGCCATCTGGTCCAGGTGCTTTATCTACTTTTTGGGTGTCAATAGCGTTTCTAACTTCCGACTGGATAATAGGAGGAATGTTTGAGGTATCCATCAGTTTAGTTTCACCTTGCCTAGTATTATTTCCATAGAGTTTCTTGTAGTAAGATGTGGCTAACTCTAATATGTCTGTTATGTGCCGATATATTTCTCCATTATCGTTTTTCATTTTTACTATCCAGTTCTTTGTGTTTGTTAGTGCCTTCAGAGCTTTTTTGAACTGAAATTTTTATTTTGACATTTGATTTAATTTAAGATTCTCTATTTGACATTACTTTTAATATTTAATTTTCTAAAAATGACGGACATTGTAATTTAATTAATTTTTTAATAATATTATTATTGTTATTTTATTTCAAAGTTTGACATAATAAGTAATAGGTTTATATTGTATGACATTGAAAGGTGATTAATTTATCAATTTAATGTGTTTTAACATAATAATATGACATGAATTTAGTATATAGTACAAAATAGTATAATTTGGTAGGAAAACTTAAATTAAACTGCACAAAATTGTACAAATTTCTTGAAGCTGGCAACTTTGCATAATATTTACAAATAATTTAAAAATTTAATTCTACCTACACCTGATGATGAATGACTATGTCGAAGCCGGTCGTGTATTTTAAGTAATTATTAATGTAAAATATCAAATAAAGTGGAAAAAAGTGCAAGTAGTTTGTGTTTTACTATATAACATGAATTTCCAACAAGAACCAACAGTACATTCAATAACATATGCATTTGATTATTTAAACCCAGAATCCGTAGTATTCGGCTATAGCACCCTGTAGTCTGTAGATTTCATTAAAGTATAAGGGATAATCCCAACGGAACGGTACATTTTGCTACTGTAGCCTTTGTGTTAGTCCAGCATGTAAAATACTGCCATACAAAATTTAATCAAAATCCGTTAAGTGGTTTTCCTGTGAAAGAGTAACAAACATACACACAGTGTGAAGTAGGATTACTTTAAAATTACTTTTGAATTTACTGTGCAATGTAATGTAGACTTAGTCCTTAGTAGTAAGCTTTGAGCTATACGTATTCCATATCAAAGATTTACAAAACTACCCTCATCGTCTGGTTTTAAAGAATTCACTATTAATTACGCAATTTTATCGCGTAGAGTATAGACAGGTCGACGAAACGCATATTTTTAATTAGACCGCCAAAGAAAATCTTTTCTCGATCCGAGTTCTCACAAGGCGCAAAGTCGAATCAAAACGTTTGAAGAGGGGGTGAGGTTTTGTCCTCACCAGACGCGGCTCCTAGACTCCGGAGTCTAGAGCCACTCAGCCACATCAAAGGTACAGTATACCCTGTCCACCATGAACTGTCGGTACAGGCAAAAGATTTACTTAGAACCTTGTCTCACTTAGCGATGCTTCGAAATTTCTATTTTATTTTCTTTGTGCGTGCAAATAATATATAATATTAATTAGGATTATAACGGATATAATAAAAGTTTAAAAACTATAACCCGACTTCGCAAAAAAGGGGTCTAAAAAGGCTGAAACAAGAAAATAATTGAATTTGAAATCCAGATATGCATAGGTACAAAAATGGTCAAGGTAGAGCCGTGGTCGCAGCCGCTATTGGGATTGTATATTTCAACAGCAGACGAATATTATAATTTTTCAAGTTCTGAACTCTTTTTCTATCGCATTTTTGTGTGAGGTGGACGCTTAGATTTTTTTGATAAGAAATGATAAAATGTAAAAAAAACTTTTTTACCGTTTGATAACGAAATATAAAAAAATACATTTCCAAAATGAGTAATGGCAAATCAAATCAAGGCAAAAATTAGTGATGTGTCATCGGCAAATAGTAATCTTTAACTATTATAATCTTTAACTAGTATAATGTAATACAATTTGAATATATTATATCTAGCAATATCCCGCGAAACAATTATAACCACAACCGGCAAGCAGATGAGTGAGTGTACGCATAGGCATGCGTTTGATGCACCTCCCTCCTCCCACACTGCTTATGCGTACACTCGCAACCAAAAAACATGAAAACACCACCACCACACAAGCAATAATGTTAACACGATCGTGCAAAGTCCCACCACCATGCAGGTTGCAAAACTCGATGCGCGTTTCGCTCCGACCCCGGAGCATCCTCAGGATGTTGACTCTGCGAACAATGTTCGTTAAGTGATGCCGCCCGCCAAAACACCGCCTTATATTCCCTACGGCTACTACCCCTTGTACTAGTACCAAACAAGTTAATAAGAGGTGACGAAGTAAGGTTAGTTTGGTCATTCAACAATGCAATTCTATTGTTGTTCTTTACTTTAATTATTTCTAACTGTTCCAACACGCTCAGTCGAAAGCCTTTGTCACATTTATGTAATATCTTATAGGAATGACCATCTGGTTGTGACTACTATCTATTTTATTTTTATTTATTTGTAAGGAAGACCAACAGCTATTAATAATTACAATATGCATCTTAACTAGAAATTGGAAAGCCAATAACAGGTCCTCACATATAGACACTGTAGTATAGAGGTTAATAATAGAACTTAAACATAGTAACAGGTAGTTCCTACACTCTAAGGAGGATAAACTAAATAATAACAAGTTTCCAGTAGACTATCAAGTAGCAAGCATAGCGTAGCCACAACATAGCTAAAGTACATAATAAAGTAATAGTTATATATAGTAGTAGAACACAAACCACTCGCACCCCCCACACCATTTGTCACTTTACATTAATATGTCGGCGGGATGGCGCTTCAGTCGTGCAACATGTCACCTGTAGCTGTCATCTGTCTACGAAACGTCAAGCTATGACTTTGACAGCTGTCATGGCTTGGGAGTGGTCTATGCTCGTTTGAAATGACACATAACAGTGGGGTGTCAGACGGAACGGACGTGAGCGCAGAACTCTCCGCGTTTCTGATCGTTATCCATTTGCATCCATGCCCTGAGTTAATATTTTAGAGTGCAACCTTGTTATATTTCGAACAATATACCGGTACTGTATATGCGGCCTATTATTTCCTGACGATACAAAACAATCAACACGCCCACAAAATACCACACTCCGTTATCAGAAGCGAGATGTAACCCTGAAAATCAAGATAGATTATAAAATTGATGGATTGGACATTCAGATCACGTTGAGACGGAACAGAGTATATTACGGAGCCTCCACTACCAAAGGCAGCATGCTATATGCATAGCAGAAAGACGAATGATGGGATTACAACGCTGCTGACGATGATGGACAATACACTGGGATAGTGCTTGACTGGACGATGCATAGCCTTGCATAGCTTGCATACTTGCCCGATGCATAGAACGAGCTTTGCTGGGTAACCAACCAACGCAGATGAGCATTGTGTATCTTATGGACTTCTCTACTTGCTTCGCAAAGATGTGAACTGGTTGTATGAGTGTCATTACTTATTTCATTGTTAAGTTCAAAATTGGTCTGGTTTTGTAATCACAGTATTATTAACAGAAGGGAGATTCAAGAAGTTACTGTATGTAAGCTGGTACTAATGGTGAACAAGGCATCACACACTCAACGGTCCAAGAGTCACAGAGGCCGTGGGCTGTGGCTGAAGAAGAGGAGCATAAGAATGTTCTCCAATGGACTTCAGTGAGCTTCGGCGAACTTGGTTATCATGCGAAAGGTGGTAAACGCACTTCAGAGTCTTCTGGTATTATGAACGCCTCCATGGTCTAGTGGTTTTGAGCATGACTCTCGACTTTGGAGTTGTGGGTTCGATTCCTGCGACACTACAACTAAAAATGTTGATGTCAAGTTGGGTAAGGACAATGCAACCTGATCAGTTGTTATTGTGTGACTCATACTGTAATAGCTTTTCTTCATCCAATCAGTTAGATCGTTGAATGGAAATGAAATTAATTTACTGCATAGTGATTTTAGATTTTGATCTTATTGTTGTTCCCGATATTTAAACCTCGATAGTTTTTGATGTCCTCTTCTGGACATTTGCATCCCTCATCGGTTTAACGACACTCACGGGGAAGATGGTTGATGAAAGCTGCTATTCTTTCTCTAGCAAGGAGTCCCAAAGACCGATAAGGAAACCCAAAAAGAACTTAATTTTACATAGTCTGGACATTTTTTTGTGCTGTTTAATTTTGTGTACAGATGGAGGTTGGGTGTTCGAACAATGCTAGCGACGCAACGCAACGCGACGACGCGACGGAGCGCGGCGGGTGGTGCTGTAAGGCGCGGTAGCGCGACGGCCAGGGCTTTCCGCTCTGTAGTCTGTACTTCGTTGAAGTATCAGAGTCGAAACAAAGTTTATCTGGTGAGCGTAATTGTTTATCTCTTGATTGTAATGTGAAAATTTGGTACAGTCTTGTTTGAAGCCTATTTACGAAATATTCATTTCGATGATGAATAAACATTGAGTCGCTAGATGGGGATCGATACAAGATAAAGGCGTTAGATTCTAAGAGGACATACAAGTATGCTCATGATAGACTGAGAAGGATGCTCTGAAGGTCAGTTGGTTGTAGACGAGTTAGCTGATCAAAGTGATGATCTGAAGTTTCTGGCACATCGCGTGATTATGTTCGGTTGCACTTGGGGGGAAAATGCTCGATGGAGGCATTGTTCTCTTTTGACGTGCTCGATGGAGGCACTGATCGCATAATGCTCGAGAGAGGTGTTATGTGTGGTGTAGACTGTATGGAATCGCGACATGTGTTCATTGCGTAATGAGGAGTTGATTTAAATTTTGAACTTCCGATATCCTTCGATGTTGATTTACAAAAGTACTATGTAATTAGTGGACATAGTTTGAAATCAGTAAACATAGTTTGTGATCAATGTGCTAAGTTAAAAGAGTTGTAATAAATTTGGTGTTAAGTGAATACGTTTTATTGGTCAGAGATGACCGAGGGACGGCAAAGGCTACTGGTTGTATGTGTCTCTTTCAGGCACACACGAGGACGTGTGATGCGGCAGGATGGCCGTGTCGGCGGGATGGCGCTTCAGTCGTGCAACATGTCACCTGTAGCTGTCATCTGTCTACGAAACGTCAAGCTATGACTTTGACAGCTGTCATGGCTTGGGAGTGGTCTATGCTCGTTTGAAATGACACATAACAGTGGGGTGTCAGATGTCAGTTGTATTGGTGTTAAATAAATCTATGTCCACGGATCTACAGACATTATTAAAGTTGTTACCCACGCGCAATACAAAGGAGTTCATCCGGTAGTTCGTTGAGACTACTGGTACAAATATAAGGGGGTCAAATCTAAATATTCTCGAAGGCGTGTATAAGTTAAGTTTTTCCAAAAGTTCGGGCGAATCAATTTTATTAGATGCTATTTTAAGTAAGAAGACTAAATCAGCAACATCACGTCGGATCTTTAGCGGGACAAGATGGTGTCTTTTAAAAAGTTCTAAATAGTTTTCTGAGGTATAATTAATATTTAATCGAAAACAGAGATATCGAACAAACCGCTTTTGCAAATTTTCAATGCGATCTATGTATTCTTTGTACATGTGATTCCAAACTTGTGAAGCGTACTCCAAGTGAGGTCGCACATTACTGCAATATAAAGTTTTTATTGTTTTGATGTTTTTAAATGACGCCGCACATCTTAGAACAAATCCAAGCACTTTGTATGCTTTTGCAACTATTTTACTCACATGTTCGTCAAATAGTAATTTGACGTCATGATAAATTCCCAAATCTCGAACTGTGGTGAGGCGCTGCAATGGCTGTTGCTTAAGCGTGTAATTCGTGGGTATTGTGCTTAGTTTTCTCGAAAATGTAACAACACCACATTTGGAGGGATTAAGATCGAGGCCATTTACAAAACAGTACTGCTCGAGATATGAGATGTCAGCCTGAAGTGTCAGTGCATCAGATTGAGATGATATAGTAGAAAAAATCTTAATGTCATCTGCGAAGTAAAGTAATTGAGATGAGTGAGGTAAACAACCTCTAATGTCATTAACCATTATATTAAATAGAAGGGGGCCAAGCAATTATCCCTGGGGAACTCCACTAGGGATGTCCACCCAACTAGAGATGTAATTGTTGACCACTACAGCTTGGGACCTACGATCTATGTACGACGTGAACCACCTGAGAAGATTCCCTGTGATTCCTATTGATGCTAACTTATTAATTAGTATTGTATGATCTATACGATCAAAACATTTAGAGTAGTCGGTATATATTACATCAACTTGCTTACCAGCTTCCATGGCCTGCGTCAGATAGTCATTAAAAATCACCAAGTTGGTGGTAGTAGACCTCCCACTAAGGAACCCGTGCTGAAAGGAACCAAAAGAACACTTCAACGCCGGAAATAGTTGATTATATATTATGCGTTCGAAGACTTTAGCTAGTATACACAACTTGGAGATGGGTCTATAATTTGTAACATAGGCTTTGGGTCCCTTCTTGTGAACCGGCGTTATAAACGCGGATTTCCAAATACCTGGAACCACTCCTTCCCCCAGTAACTTTTTAAATAATAGGGTAATGGGAATCGCAATCGAAGAAGCTGTAGCCATCAAAAACTGGGCTGGCAAGTTGTCAGGTCCGGCTGATTTAGAGGTATCGAGCTCCAATAAGAGTTTCCTGACCTCGTCAAAGTGAACATTAATGTTAGAGATATGCGACACTGAGACATCGACGAGTGAATCAGAATTATTATTAATGGTGGGGCTCGCTAGAGGCGGAGATGTCTGGGTGAAGTTAGATAGAAAATACAATGAAAAAGTGTCACATATTTCACTGCCTGTACTAACTTGCAAGTTATTATACCTAACACTGCTGGGAACAGTACTTGTCTTAGAATTACTCCTTGATTTTATGTAAGTCCAGAAGTATTTTGGATTTTTAGCAATGGACTTCTCAACATTATTCATATAGGTCCGATGACATTCTCTTTCCAGATGCTTCACTCTGTCACGAATAAATTGAAAAGACTCGAGATCGGCCCTATTCCCATAAATATTATATTTCCGTAGATATTTATTTTTTTCTTTAATCACTTTGATCAGTGCCATAGAGTACCAAATAGGGTAGGTTTTATGGGTTAACTGCTTAAACGGTACGTACTTATCTATAAGGTGATTGACAGAATCATAAAAATATTGTACTGAAGCTTCCATAGTTCTATTAGAAAATTCGAGATTCCAATCGACCTTAGATAATTCTGAATTAATAGAAATATAATCGCCTTTGTAAAATATACGCTTTGTACAAGGAGCCGGTTTAAGACAATCAAGGGTAACACACTTTAAGGTGATAAATAAGGCGCTGTGTAGTGGGTCGATCGGCACCAGGGGGTCGAGGCACTCCACTACCTTGACTGCGTCATTACAAATTACTAAATCGAGTATTCTACCCTGGGAGTTCAATACACCATTATATTGGGCGAGACCGTGCATGTGTAACTCGTCAATAAGTAAACATTCGTTAGGAGACTGGTAGTCAGATGGACTATAACTTAAATCGTTATTTAAGTGCCAACCAATTTTACTCATGTTAAAATCGCCGATTATTAAGTATTTATCAATAGGGTTTAGCAAAAAAATATCGTTCACCTTATTAAAATAGTTGTTTAATTGTTGAGAGAAAGGATTACCTAATTTTTGTGAGCATAAGTATAAAACGCATAAATGTAGCTTAGTAGAAGTTGTCTTACCTGAGTTAAACGATAATGTTACCCACAGATCTTCGGCAGACGAATGGAAATTAGGCTGGGATTCCACTCTTAGGTCTTTGTGAGTTGCAATAAGTACACCACCACCCTTCGTCTGCTGTGTAGAGGAGTAGTCTCGGTCACGGCGCCAAACAACATAACGGTCATCAAAAATCTCACTATCTGTTATTCCGTCTAACAGCCACGATTCCGTTAATAACACAACATCATAATTAGCCGTACACATATTACGTTTAAATAGGTCAACTTTAGTTCGTAAACCCCTTACATTTTGGTAGTACATAATTAGTGGTGAATTATTCGCCATTAAGAATAATACAAGTGTAGGCAAAGGGTAATAACAGTCTAATTTACGTGCAAGGGCTGTAAGGTAATAATATAATTGACACGTCATATTGGCACAACTGACGGATAGAACTCGTTTGCATAAGGTGCGAGTAGGCTGATACGTGTGGTAATTAAAACGAATGCGTAAAAGAGGGACAGATATATGTTTATTTGACGTATTGGTTGCAGGTGCGATAAGGCGATATGCAATACAAAAGACGCTCGATCGTGGACAATAGAGGTAGATAGATAAGGATTGCAACTCAGGGGTGCTAAACAATTGGTTTTTAAAAGCTTTAGAAATTAAGTGAATAATATTTTTTATATAGCGATATGTGATTGAAAAATAATATTTATGATTTTGTAAATTTTGCTCCAGTATAACAAAAACTTGTATAATGCTAATAGATAATAATGCAACCGTGAAACATGATAAAATACAGACTAAGACAATTTTTTTAAATCAATTTCTGTATTAATTATGTGTATCTTGGAAGTATCATTTTGCCGAGCATGTATTTTACCGAACTTTACCCACACGTAGCGGTATCCTAACTTATCTTTAAGAGTGGACTTCGTCTTCGTAAGCAGGTTCTTCGTTGCAGCCGAAAGGTGGTCGTTCACGTAGATACGATTTGTATTTTCACGAAACCTAATATCATTAACCGCCAATTGTGTGGTAGACCGCGCAGCAGCAACAAAATCCTCCTTAACATATCTATTGGTGAAGTTAACTACTATGGACTTTTCTTTGCTATTATGGATCGGTACTCTTGCGATGTAATTTATCGAAATTTTGGTAATTGGATACTTTATGACGTTCCCGATGGATCCTATGACTTCGAAGAGATTCTCGTCCTTCTTGGTCGGCACTCCCTTGATCTCCACGTTGTTGAGACGCGCCCATTGTTCACTGGCAGCAAGCGACAGATTGCATTTAGCAAGGTCCTCTTGACAACTCTTAAGCTCTTCCCTAAGGAGATTTACCTCTGGCAATTTTGCCTCAACGCATACAATTCTACTGAAGCATTCTTCTAGCTTGTCGCTGTTGAATTCACACGAGGCTCGAAGATCCTTAATCTCGTTCTTTATAGCTTTTACATCATCAACTAATATGGGGAGACTTGAAAGGTGCTTCTTCATAGCAAGGATCTCATTGAGGATTTTATCAGATACCGTGTCTTCACATCCAGCGCTACCACTGACTGCATTCCTACAGTTGGGACACTTCCAAGCCGCTCTTCTATCAGCACCCAGTTTCCTGTAGCCTGATTCGCTGATACCGGCGCAAGCAAAGTCGTATGTGTTTTTACAAGAGGAGCACTGCACAACTTCGTTAGAAGATGATTTACACTTGCTGCACATATTCATTGTTTGCATTAGTGATATGAACGTGTTTACAGAAGGAAACGAAATATACGATAGTCAATAAGAAAAAAAAAAAAAAGGTTGCCAACTACTGGCTTACTCGAATAGCGTGCGGCCGTTACCGATGTTCAACCGAGACTGATGATTAAAAGATGTTTGGCAAAATGTTATTTATCATGATGACCATTTCTATAAGCCGCGATATGTTCTTTATACCGAGTCTCAAAGTTACGTCCAGTCTGACCTACGTATACACTGTCGCATTCAGGACAATCGATTCTGTATACACCTGATTGATACTTTAAATCAATCCGGTCTTTATTATTACATAATTGATTTTTTAAAGTATTATTCGTCCTAAATGCGACATGCATATTGTTAGTTTTCATTATTTTGGATAAACGTGCAGATACCTTACCCATGTAGGTCAAACTGGACTTATATCTAACTACTTCCATAACAGAGGTCCCTGCGTACAAAAACTTAACCAATTCCTTTTTATTTTTAATATTTAACATATTATCAATAATTTTGGGATTGTACCCATTTGCCTTAGCAATTTGATAAATTATGTTTAACTCTTTTTGATAATTTACTCTACTAAGAGGAACAGAAAATAATCTGTGAATATAACTATGAAAAGCCGCGTGTTTGTGTTGCCAAGGATGACATGAGGATGCATGAATAGTAGTATTAGTATACGTCGGTTTGCGAAAGATCCCAAAACTGTGTTTATTATCAACTCTAGTGATAGATAAATCTAGAAAGTTGAGAGTATTATTATCTTCACATTCTAGTGTAAATTTTATTTTAATATGTTTTTATTAAGATTTTTAAGAAATACGTCCAGTTGTCTCTGTGTACCCGTCTAACAAAGTATGCAGTCATCTACATATCTATAGTAATATAAAATGCTCTTATTATTAACAATATTTCTCTGTTCAAAATCGTCCTTAAATATTTCAGCCAGCAAAGGACTCGGTGGTGAGCCCATTGCTAGACCGTCTTGTTGAACAAAGAACTGATTGTTAAATCTAAAGTAGTTTTGTTCCATGCAGACAGACTTAGTAAGGGAAAGCAATTCATCACCTTCACCAGGAGGTAAACGTTGTTCCAATGCATTACCCAAAATACCCAACGTTTTCTCACACGGGATATTAGTGAATAAACTGTCTACATCAAGCGAGACTAATTTGCAACGGGGTGGCAAAGTTACAATTTAATATGATCTACTAATTGTAAGCTATTTTTATAGCATAAGTTTATATTCCTATGCGTCCAGTTGTCTCATATATGCTGGTGCACCTATATATGAGACAACTGGACGCATAGGAATATCAGTTTTGTGAATCTTTGGCAAGCCGTAAAGTGATGGCGCGCGAGGATTCATTGGAATAAGTTTCCTCTTTGCTGATTCGGTTTGGAAAAAGTGTGAATTTTTGTTTATGGCTAATTTAACCTTAGCCACAAACTTATTTGTTGGGTCAGAAGATACGCTTAGAAATTGGTCACAACAAATCACGTTATTAACTTTCTCCGCGTAATCGTCGCGCCTTATCACCACTATTGTGTTACCCTTATCCGCCTTAGATACAACCAAGTCATTATTACTTATAGTTTGTTTTAATGACTTCAAAGCAACTTCTTCAGGGTTTATCGAAAAACCGGAAGGAATACCCTTGATTTCATTAGCTAGTAGACCCTTAACCATATTGTCCTTCTTATTAATCAAAACTGCCATTTCGGAATCTGCCGCAAGCATTTCCAAGGCATTCTGATTAATCTTAGGAGCAATATTATATTTAAGACCCTTTTCCAGAAGTGTCATCTCATCTCAAGGCATGCGTTTGATGCACCTCCCTCCTCCCACACTGCTTATGCGTACACTCGCAAGCAAAAAACATGAAAATACCACCACCACACAAGCAATTATGTTAACACGATCGTGCAAAAGAAATGGGCCTAAAATGGATCCCTGTGGGACACCTAATTCTATTTTAGTCCCAGTAGACCGTTTACTATTTACCTCCACTTGTTGACCCACCCTATTTTTAAGATAAGAACTCAAAAGGGCAGAGACCCTTATGCCATAATGATTTAATTTCCTGATCAATGTAGCACGCTCAATACAATCAAAGGCCTTGGAAAGGTCGCAAAACAAACCTAACGCATCTGATGACCTGTCCCAAGCTCCAAAAATATTACAAAGAAGATCTATACCAGCGTCCGTTGTGCATCGACAAATCCATTTGTCCCTAGTAGGATTCTGTTACTATGAGATTAAATCAATTTTATTTTCCACTTTACCTACCCACTTTAAATAAATTACAATATTAATATAATATTACAAACCGATTTCAATAAATCGATAAGAATCACAATTCTGATTAATAATTATTTCCTAAAACTTGGTCCCACGTATGGTGTGAAACGTCTGAAAGTAATTTAATATGTTACCAAGTAAATCACAACGTAAAATAGAAATAGCGCTGCTTAGATTTGTACTAAATTGGGCGGGATGCTGTCATTTACCTACGGTGGATAATCGGGAGATCGGGTGGCGCGCTGTGAAAGGTATTTATTAATCGACCGCGATGTGTGGCAACCACTTTGTTTAGGTAACAAAGCTATTTACGTAAAAAGATAAACATAATATATATTTTTTTATATTCAGTATGTAGTCAAAGTAGCAATTAATCGAAATATGAAATAAATGTCACTTTTATTATTATTTTAAGATTTATCTTATAGTGTGTAAAATTTACTACTCTGTTACTAGGCTACTCTCATAAATGTGAATACGTTGCGATAACTGAGTTGTATTTTTTCAAAACTAATCCAAAAAATCTATAAATCATTAATTATTATTAGTTAAACATCGCGGACGACAGGTAGCATATTTAGTTGTTTTTACATTCGTTGGCAAAAAGAACTCAAGTTTTTTTTTATTTTTTTTATACAAGTTTATCATTTTTAGTCACAATTATCTGCGCAAAATTTCACAATAAGCACAATTTACAATTAATGTCACACAAACTCTATAAGTTTTGTACTTATTTATTTTAAATACACGTGAATAATCTGAAACACCGTAATAACGTAAGTGAGAATAAAACTACAAATGCCCATAAAGAGGGTGGGATCCATGGGGAAGTCGAGGAGGATCCGGAACTTGAAGGGACATCCCCGGACACAGACGATGAACCGCCTGATCCTGTACGCCTCTAGAGGATCTGGAATACAGACGACAATGATAAAGCGGTGCAGTCACTCACAGTTGATATTATTTATGGTATATTATAATATTATGTTTAATAGGTATTTCAAACCAACAATCTGTAAAGTAGTTAGGGAGTTGCATTAATTGACTGTTTGTTGGGTTGCATTGAATATACTCCGAAATTAATATATAATATAGAATTGGGGAAAATCCAATCCTTTATAATAATATTAGTGGTAGATTCTATTAAGACTGTCTTAGCCAACAACGTCAACGTCAATATGTGATATTACATTGTTTTAAACCTAATACACTTATGATATCATTTATGTAACAAATACGCTTTACGTTAAATAAGACAGTTAACTTAAAATAAGGTGTATTGATATAACAAAATCTAAACACCCTTCTGTTTCACTTTATTTAATATCCTGTAAAAATAACAAACCTGAAGCACGTAGAAGCCTATTATGTAAGGTCAGGTTGATAGCCCGCGTGTCGCTGATGAGCAGCCCTGCTACCAGGGCTGGCAGAATTTGAATAAGCAATAGATTACTTATTGTAACAACAATAAAAATAGTAGAGTATTGATCGAGTTTCTGCAAAAGTTAAGAAACAACACGTTATTATTAGAAATAACATTTTATAATAGAATTCCTATGGCTAGTTTCCCTCATCCCATCAGGTCCAAAGTCACGCGATATAAATGTGCTTACAAAATTCCTGTTGAATCGAAAACCAGATAGTAGGTAAAATTAACTTGCAAGTTTTGTCCAAACACAAAAGAACAGGCGATAAAAAATAAAAGCTCGTAAAATCAATCTAATTAGATTCACGCGCCTTAAATCTAATGTAAGTGCTTGACTGTAATTTTTTATTACATAAATTAAGAGTGCTATAGAAAATAACGAAGTTTACAGGAAACAGTTGATTCTTTGTATGAAAAACGTCCCATACAAAAGTCACGAAAATGCTTTAGAACAATCAACAGTTTCTTAATAACGTTTTTTTTTTGTTTTTTGAATTTTAATTGATTATTAGTATGATATTCCTTTTGTAAAGTAGTAGTATAAAGTACCTGAGATTTTTGCAAACTGGATATTTGAGCGTATATCGCAGTAAAACACCTCAGTAAACTAAAAAATGACATTATATACTGAAAAGAAAAAAGACATTTTGTTACAAATTAGCTAACGTCAGCTATTAGTCAAGATGCCATGGCCATGGAAGTTCAAGAAGAAAGATGTATGGGATTTGACAATAACAATATTCGCGGAGACGCTGTTGTCAATTTTCCGCATATATCTCTGTCGCTTCCACCGGTACCCCACGGATAGTGGCTTGAATAAGTGCCCTGTTGGACTTTTAAACAGTCCGTAGCTTACATCTCGGAAACCTTATTATATCGGCGTGTATGTAGATGGATAGACCCTTCAGCTTATCGTGCATAGTGGAAAGTTGAAAGTTTTCAATAGTCTAGAGGCATAGCAGTGCCCCCCTAAGTTGAGCACGGTCGTACCATCCTTTTCTCGACACAATTCAGGTCATTTTCGACCCCTTATAACTTCGTTGTCGATAAAACTATAACCCTGCATTTTGACATATACTACTAATTAGGCATTGTGTAAACACGGTATATTTCAATATCTATATCTATATCTATATCTATACTTATAATAAAACTGTAGAGAGGTCAATTCTGTACATTGAATATTTTTTCAAAATACATATTGGAGGATGATTGGTGATCAATACTGATGCCAAAAATGCAATTAGTAAAATTTTTGTCTGTCTGTCTGTCTGTCTGTATGTGCACGCATGGAACAAAAACTACTGAAGGGATTTTAACCAAACTTGGTACGATTGTAGCCCATATTCCTGGGCAGGTTATAGGCTATATAACATAACGCTACGATACATAGGAGCCGAACAGTGACGATAAATTTGAAGCAAGTCGGATGAATTTCGCGCGCGCGGCCTGCTGACGAACGGATCGTGCGGGGGGCGCGGGGGAATCGCTTACACAGTGACGCGAAGCAATAGAACGTGGCACTAAAGTAGATTAGAACATGAAATAAGTACCTAACTAACAGGATTTTTTTTTCTGGGAAGACAAGTGTTTCCACAGTGTCATAATATTAAAAAAATTGTATTTTTGAACTTACTTCACAAATTGAAATAAATTTTAATTTATTGTATAAAATCAACTTAATTAACTAACTGTATTATTAAAAGAATGCCTTTCGCGATAAACTAAAAAAACGGGCAACTAAGCGGTTTTTGGAAAGCTATTTATACCATCACGGTATTAATCCTTATCATTTTAATACGTTAGTTGGCTTAAGCATTCTATGAAGACTGTATTTGCCCTTTATACCATGCAAATATAATAAATGATCAAACGAACTTCCAAAGTGAAGTTCGATCATTATTATATGAGTCGCTTCATTCAAAGATATAACTAACCAAGTAGTCCCTTAAATCCGCTAGGCAACGTCGCGCAATTTTAAAAGTCAAATATGAGGGTAGTTGACAAAAAAATACCGGCCTGTTCGGTAGCTCGTCGCAGCTGTTCATTCTTTATTTGCGCGAGGCAACGCGAGCACGTATACTTTGTAACCATGGTGAAACGCAGCGCTCGAGAAAAGTTCGATTATTAGCAAAAGAAAATTAGACGACTGGAGTCTAAAAGGGACAGGAGATTGAACAAAGTGAGTGTTTACAACAATGGATATTACAATAATATTTTTATAATTAACTGGCTTGTATGGATTGACTGCGAGTCAATAAATACATTTTAAATATAGTAAGCATCGGAGTTGACTGCGAGTCTCCGACGATGTCTTATCAGTTAACAAACACCGAGGTGCGGCCTGCGGCCTATTCTATAAATAGAATTATTATAATTTGCTGGTTTGTGGGGATTAACTGCGAGTTAATAACTACTATATTTTTATATCGTTAATGATGATATACAGGGTGTCGGGATACACTGCGAGTGTATAACGATATTTATTCAGAACGTGACAATTAAAGTTACTACCCTCAAAGTTTTACCAATTTTACGATTAACGTAAAAATAGCCGTATATATCGTGAAGATAAAGTGCACCTCCTTTAGGTCACCATGACCATATAAACGAGGATATACCTACCAATGCGTTAATTCAATAATATTCACATTGACATGGCCATAACGAATGGACTAAATGGTGCACTAGACCCATGTGTACCTACAGACCCAGAGTTATTACTGGCGTTAGGTGAACGCTTGTCGGATTCGCTGAATTATTATTGTCTAAAATTATTAGAGAGCAAAGCAAAATTATGGTCATTAATTTCAAGAAAAGACTTTGCTAAAGAGTACGGACAGTTTTTTAAAAAATAATGTTTAACTCCCAATATTTGTAAATTATTACAAACTCCGAAACTAAATGCGGAAATAGCGGCCGCCATTCCCGACATGGTGCGCAACACAGATGAGAACACTCTGTGCGCCCAGCAGCAGCAACTCGGCTGCCTGCCTGCTTCTACTGGGAGAAGACACACCTCAGTACCGGTTGCCGTTAGCTAACGGAACCACACTACCAATTTACACATGCCGTACCAATCTTATAACGCCCAGTCTCGATAATACTTGTCTAAACGCTATAATTTATACAGATATAGATGAGATTTTGATCGAAGAAAAACTCTCGGTAATAATAAGAGCCGCAAGCCTTTGCGATCGTATCGAAAAGAAAGGCCTGCAGATGAAAAGAGTGGCACCAGAAAAGTCGGCACGCAGCTAGTACTTTTCAACAGACCTATCGCGTTCCTTATAAAGGTAACTGGCAAACCCGTCCTCGCTACCCGTCGAACAGAGGGGGGCGGGGAGGGAACCGTGGCCCGGCGCCGCCAGCGAGCGCGCCGCTAAGTACACGCTTAACTCATTTTTAATAATTGTTGGCTCAAGGTCACAAAAAATTATATAATTCTTAATTGGATAAGAGCGGGATACTCGATTCCTTTCTGTAAGAAAGTACATCAGACTATTCTACTAAATAATGCATCGCATACTGAAAAGCAGGATTTTTATTTTTGGCTATAAATATGTCATTCAATCTTAATGGTATGTGTACGTACCCCCACTCAATTTATTTTAAAGATTTTTTTTGAACCCGATACAAAGCGGTGGTAAATGCTTTCATTTAAAAAAAAAACCTCTAAATACATTTGTTTCTAAGTAACATTTTAAAATGGAGGATTACGGTTCTAAAACTAATACCCAAAAATGGGTATTTAGCTACTACCGATTAAATGGAAGCCTAGTTGCCAGTCCCCACTAATGTATGAGATCGAAAGTACCTACGCTTTGAATTCGAATCACCTTAAGGGCAAAAAATTTTCATAAAGCTTTGCCGTTCGGACTGTCGGATACGCCAAGAGTTTTACAAAGATTATGAAAGAGGTACTTCCATTTTTAAAAAATCCAAAAACGGTTATTAAATTAGTGGGGAACTTAAGTCACCTAAGATATTGTAACGTGCAGCGTATGCAGTTATGCACATACGCATTTGTATGCATGTGTGATGTAGCCTGTAGTGTCAGGTGCCCCGCTTTGTCTTTAAGACTAATTTTATGAACAGTTACAATTTAGTATCCGTAAGGGTATGTTGCCCTGCCGGCACCTATGTACTACCTATGTACCAATACCTATGTAATATTGTATACTTGATAATATAATATTATGAAGTCCGAAGAATAAACTTTTTATTTAACGACCACAAATAGGGCACACCCTTACATTGGTGACCCCGACGTGATGTGATTGCATAGGTGCCGTGCGTGTTTTACAAAATAATTCGGACTTTATAAATTTAAAAAACTTTTTAAGTGACAATTTAAAATGACGGACAGTGAAGGTGATGTTACTGCTCGAGAGGTATCTCAAATTACCGTGTCTTCGCGCGTTCCTGACTTCTGGGAAGACCAGCCCCGGACCTGGTTTATACAGCTAGAGTCTGTACTATTTAAGCAGAGGCTCACTGATGAAGCGAAGTACCACCTCGTCATAGCCAAGTTAGGCAAGAACGTCGTGCAACAAATCACCGATATTTTGGTGAGGCCGCCAGAAGAGGGTAAATACGAACTACTCAAGACTACTCTTCTCAGCATCTATGAAGAATCCGAGTCCCGCCAAATACAGAAGCTCATTGGCGAGATGGAACTCGGAGAGCAGAAGCCTTCTCACCTACTAAGGCGGATGCGTGAGCTCGCCAGGGATAAGATCAACAACCATACCCTGAACATCTTATGGCAAAATCACCTGCCCGCTTCCGTTCGTGCAGTGCTGATAGTGTCCGACACGAAGGAGCTGAACACCCTAGCGTCGATAGCTGACAAAGTCATGGAGACTGTGAGACCTACGGGAGTAGACGAGATCGCCTCCTCATCGACTGACTCGATCGTAGCCGAAATCGCTAAGATCAACAAGCGACTCGACAAGATGACCCTGTCACGCCCGAGAAGAAGATTCTACCGTAGCAGTGGCCGCGCTCGATCCCGCTCTTCTGGACGCCGTCGTCAAGATTCGCGACACAGGTCCCCAGCGCGCCAGGACCTATGTTTCTACCACGCGAAGTTCCAGGAAAAGGCTCACCGGTGCATCCCGCCCTGCGCCTGGAAGGATGACCAGGGAAACTCTCCGTCGTGCAGCCAGCAGCGGTGGCCAGCTGCATAGGAGTGAATCACCGCTTACTAATTAAAGATAAGTTTAGTCATGTAAGATTTTTAATAGATACCGGCGCAAATGTCTCTGTTATTCCTCGAAATAAAGTAAAAGATTTAAGTGAATATTTTAAAAATAATAATTATAATTTGTATGCCGCCAATGGAACACTTATAAAAACTTATGGTTTAAAAACTTTAAATTTAAATTTTGGTTTGCGCAGAAATTTTAAATGGACATTTATTGTCGCTGATGTATGCCAGCCAATTATTGGCGCAGATTTTTTGTCGAAATATAGACTGTTAGTTGATATAGCGTCACGTAGATTAATAGACGAAATTACGCACTTAAACGTTTTAGCCGAGGTTGTTCAATGTAACGAACAATCGGTTAAAACGATCGACGAATGTCATCCTTATTATGACATTTTGGTTAAATACCCAGACCTCACCAAGCCCGTTTCGTTTAGGGAACCTGCTAAGCACTCGGTGTACCACTACATCGAGACCAGTGGCCCGCCCGTTCATGCAAAAGCGAGGCCGTTGCCACCTCATAGGTATGCAAAGGTGAAGGAAGAATTTCAGCTCATGCAGGAGCTGGGGATTTGTAGACCGTCGAAAAGTGCGTGGGCCAGTCCACTTCATGTTGTTCCAAAAAAGGATGGTCAGTTGCGACCCTGTGGAGATTATAGAGCGCTTAACGCTATCACTAAGCCTGATAGATATCCTATACCCCGTATACATGATTTTACATACATACTTCACGGCAAAAATATATTTACGCGAATTGATATCAATCGCGCGTATCATTTTATAATGGTCGCTCCTGAAGACGTTGCTAAGACCGCTATAATTACACCTTTCGGCTTATTTGAATTCCCACGAATGACATTTGGTCTTCGTAATGCCGCACAAACTTTTCAACGATTTATGAATCATACAGTTTTGGAAGGTTTAGACTTTTTATATACGTACATTGATGACGTCATAATTGCAAGTGAAGATTTGGTTACGCATAAAAAACATTTAAAATTAGTTTTTGAACGTTTAAATAAATTCGGTCTTACTATTAACTTAAATAAATGCTCATTTGGCCAGTCGAAAGTAGAATTTTTAGGTTTCGAAGTTGCCTCAACTGGGATTAGCCCCCTTAAAGAAAAAGTAGCTGCAATTTGCGCTTTTCCTAGGCCTACAACGGTCGAGGAATTGCGTAGATTTTTAGGCATGGTCAATTTCTATAGATTGCATCTGCCGAATGCAGTAGAATATCAGGATGAGCTAAATCAATATTTAAAGTCTTCTAAGAAAAAGGACAAGACAAAAATTATATGGACCGAAAAGTCGAACGAAGCATTTATACAATGTAAAAATAAATTACAGCAAGCTGCTAGCTTATCCTATCCGAAATTTAACACTCCGCTTGCACTTATGACTGACGCATCAAATACATGTGTGGGCGCGGTGTTGCAACAGCGCACAAACGGCGCGTGGACGCCGCTTGGTTACTTTTCCAAGAAGATGTCACCTACTCAACAAAAATATAGCACTTTTGACCGTGAATTACTAGCGATTTATTTAGCCGTTAAGTATTTTAGAAATACGGTAGAAGGTCAAGATTTAATGATCTATACAGATCATAAGCCTTTAACTTATGCTTTTTCTAAGGTCGGTAGCAATAACGAATTACCAAGACGCGTTAGGCAGTTACTTTTTATCAGCGAATTTACTACGAACATTCGTCACATTGATGGTGATAAAAATATCGTAGCGGATGCGTTGTCTCGCGTAGAGAGTATATCCCATTCAGGAACTTTAGACTACTCCGCAGTTAGCCGCGCGCAGAATGATGATGACGAATTAGAAAAGTTACGTCAAAATAATAAATATAATTTTAAACAGGTAATTCTACCCGGTAGCGACATAGCCGTGTGGTGTGAAATGTCCACCGATCGAACTAGAGCTTATTTGCCTAAAGCATTTAGAAAAATCGCTTTTGAGAATATTCACAACCTCAGTCACCCCGGAATTCGTACCTCGCGAAAGCTATTAAAGGAAAGATTTTTTTGGGAAAATATTAACAGTGACGTAGGTAATTGGACAAAGTCGTGTATGTCATGTCAAAGAGCTAAAATACATCGACATAATAGATCGAAGCTAGGACATTTTCCGCTAGCAGAACGCTTTACACATATTCACGTTGACATCGTAGGCCCCCTGCCGATATCCTTGCATGACTACAGGTATCTCGTTACAATAATAGATAGAGAGACCGGTTGGCCGGAAGCTTTTCCCGTTAAAGATATAACTGCTGAATCTGTTTCGAAAGTTATATTTGAAGGTTGGATTGTACGTTATGGCATCCCTCACCAGCTTACGAGTGACCAAGGGAGACAGTTTGAAAGCAATATTTTTCAGCAGCTCATGAAATTTTTAGGTATTTATAAAACTCGTACCACTCCCTATCATCCCCAGAGTAATGGAATGGTAGAGAGATGGCACAGATCTCTCAAAGCCGCTCTTATGGCTAGATTGAATAGTAAAACTTGGGTTGAAGAGTTGCCGATAGTCATGCTCGGACTTCGTGCTGCGCCTAGATCCGACACCGGCGTCAGCGCAGCCGAACTTACTTTCGGTCAGTCAATGAGACTTCCTGGAGAATTTTTAAATCATAATATAAATTATAAAATATTAAATGAAAGTGAATACGTGGAAAGGTTGCGAAAAGTGATACGCGATCTCAAACCGAAACCGATATCACATAAGGATTCGACCACGCTATTCGTACACCCGGAGCTAAATCGCTGCACACATGTTTTCGTGCGCAACGACTCAGTTCGGAAGTCACTTCAACCTCCATACGATGGACCTTTTAAAGTTTTAGAAAGAAAGGATAAAACTTATTTAATTCAGTTGTCAGGTCGGAATACATATATTTCGATTGATCGTTTAAAACCTGCATTTACTAGTTATTATTCAAGTACTAATGAAAATGATAACCATACTAAGCAGGATAACTCGTCACAAGCGACAGCGGAAAGCGACTCGCCTGCCGCTAGCCCGCTACGCCACACTACGCGTAGTGGCCGATTAGTTAAAAAGCCCGTACGTTTCAATTTGTAGCACGTTGAAATACTTAGTGGTTTATTATATTCCTTTTATTCTTTCGATAAATTTACGATCGAACATAAGTTTTTTTTTACAAGTTTAATATTTTATACAAGTTATATTTACATTATTTTACATTTTTATTAATCATGGGTAATCAGTCTACTAAAGATAAAATAGTTGTCAATCAATCCGAAGTTCAAGTGAATGAAATTCACAACGCGATGATAGCATCGTATGTCGGATGGGCAGTAGTGTTATTTCTGTTAGGCGTATTGTCTGCCTATGTTCTTTGTCGTTACGGCATTAACCAGACGAAGAAGTGGCTGCTGGAGCAGGTCGAGTCCGTGCAGAACTCTACCATGTCTAACTTCTCCAGAGCCACAGCGAGTTTTCGTAAGGCTCGCGATACCGCCAAGCCGGCGCAGACCCATATAGAAGTCTGCTAGAGTGCAAAAGTGTTATATTTATGTTCGCGTTTGCGGTGCTTGGTGGGTCAATTTTTTTTCTCTAATTGTAGTGTGAAGTTCATTTTAAGCACATAACTATAGATTGTGTTGTTTGTTTCATTTTTATATTGTAAAACATGTTGTTTGAATTATATTGATGAAAATATTTCTCAGTAATGTAATGTATTCTTATTGCATTATTACATTCATTGTAATTTGTAATTGTATCTTGGTAGCATATTGTTATTTGTTATGTCTTGTGAAGTTGTCATGTTTTGCAAATGCGCATATTCGACACCTGCGAGTGTCACTTGCATGCATTATATATTGCACTTATACATAACATAATTATAAGAATTATTTTATATGTTTGTAATACATATTGTAATGAAAAATTTTAAATTTTTGGGGGGAGTACTGTAACGTGCAGCGTATGCAGTTATGCACATACGCATTTGTATGCATGTGTGATGTAGCCTGTAGTGTCAGGTGCCCCGCTTTGTCTTTAAGACTAATTTTATGAACAGTTACAATTTAGTATCCGTAAGGGTATGTTGCCCTGCCGGCACCTATGTACTACCTATGTACCAATACCTATGTAATATTGTATACTTGATAATATAATATTATGAAGTCCGAAGAATAAACTTTTTATTTAACGACCACAAATAGGGCACACCCTTACAATATCTTGTGTATAGATGATAATTATACCAAGTGTATTAATACTGGAAACGAAATATTATCTTTACTGAAATGTTTAGGTTTTATTGTTAATTGCGAAAAAAGTGTAAGTCCACAACAGTTTTGTAAATATTAAATTTTGTAATTCGTACAAGAGACTTGACACTATCGTAACCTATTGAAAAGCTAAAAATATTGCTATATTTTTTATAGCACAACTAGTTAGAAAATAGTCGACCCTGCCACGTTGCAACTTGCAGTATTCGTGAGTTAGCGTAACTAATATGCGTCCTAGCATCTTCGTGTTCGGACGCGAAATACGGCCGGGTGTACACAAAGATTTTAGAGCGATTCAAATTTCTAATGTTAAAGAAATTTCATGAAAGTTACGACACAAAGTTTACGATACCTGAATAATTATTAAAATATTTTTTCTTATCTTATCTTACATAATGTTCTCAATTTTTAAGCATAATATGCGATATTCGCATTATAAATTGGAGATATTATACACTGACGCCTCAAGCTAACGATATGTGGCCCCGCTCGGGCGAATTAAATACCACCACCACATTAAATATTAAAATGGTTATCAGTTTTTCTTGGTTTGAAAAAATGTTATTAATTTGGATACTAATTACGCTATATCGCTCCGCATCGAAAACATTATAAGATAACCATAAGCTATGTAAATCAAATGGGGAGAATACCATTCCCTCATTTAAACAATTTATCTCGACTTACTTGACAATAGTAACCTTTATACAATGGTGCACAAACACCTTCTTATGTTAACACAAAACACAATCATGCTGATTTGGATTCTAGAATAATAAAATATAATGACACGGAATAGGAATTATCAAATAAAGCATTTAAATTATAACGAAACGTTTAGGTCAGACCGAAATTGATATATTCGCTTCTCGTACAAATAGTTTATTTCGCGAAAACCGGAGCCGGATTCACTATGAACTGTCAAAGTTTTTACTTCTATACGTTCACACCTTTTGGACTTATGTTAAAGTGTTTGAGAAAATTGATAGACGATGAAGCGTGTGGTATTTTTGTTTTCCCCTGGCCTTCGCAGCCACCGTTTCCCATGCACAAAAAAAATATTTTTATTTGTTCCGAAATACACTGATAAAAAATATTTCATATAAATATCCTCTTAAATATTATTATAGAGAACACCACCCGCTCCATCAGAACCTTACCCTGGCTACAGCGAGGCTCTGCGGCCTTCATCCGTCGCGGTTCTCCGCTCGACACTCTAAATCTAATGGTTGCTTCGCTAGTAGAAAGCACCATTAAACAATGTAACGTAACACCATAGACCAATTACATGTATTGGTCCATGGTAACACTGAAGCTCAGGTGGCAATACTGTCATACTACTAACATTATTGTATTTTGCCCGCAAAAATCTACCGTTTTATCGTTTTTAGCCCAACAATTTAACAATAATAATTGATGTTCATATATGGTAACTACTACCTATGCTTGAATGGCCATCTGTCTGCACTATCATTTTTTATTGGCTCGAATCAATGTGTAAAACGTCTATTGAATGGAGCTTTTAGGTTTTAACCCCTTAACACCAAAGTTTTCTAGTACTTGGGATCCAGTTTTAGTTCTGAATCACAATGGCACCCCAATACGAGTACTGATCGTATCTAGAAAAGATCACAAAAAAAATTATATATAATAACTTGCCCTCTGTACTGGTCATCGAGTCCAGACGTTATTAATCATTATTATTAATAATATTATAGTATACAATAAATAGTCTTTATTAAATTCGAAAATATTACGGATTTAGATAACGGAATTAAAATTTATATAACGGAAATAATAAAAACCTCAGCCCCTGGCCCTGACCAACCACTTTCATATTTAGCTTTTTTCAAGAATATAGTTAGCATGTGCCCTGCAACTGTTTTCGGAGACTATATTTTTGTTACAAAAAATTAGAGAACGGCAAGCACGAGTTCATTGTTACTTTTAAAGCACCGCACAGACCGATTACTACTCTGTCAGTCAGGCGCTGGATATAACAGGTGCTATCCGAGAGCGGCGTCGACGTGAGCGCGTTCAGTGCACACGGCACACGCTGCGCCGTCGTCGCCACGTCGGCCGCCTACTCGCAGGGGCGGACGGTATAAATGATTGAGACGGCAGGGTGGACTAGCGCGTCCAACATTTTCTGTAAATTCTATAGCCGAACTATTACCGACGAGCGAAATTTCGCCGGGGCAGTTTGTAACCAAATCTAATAAGTAGTAAGGGTCCTCTTATTTTGTACTGATTTCCCTACTTACTTAATGTTAACATACATTCAATTTTTATGTAATGATTTAAATAATGATCATATTTTATCATAGACATTAGACACCTGAAAAACTTTCTTTGCTCACATTTCTCTAAAAATCTACTTGGTTGATTATATCGAAGAATGAAGCGAAGAAATATAATAAATGATCAAACGAACTTCCAAAGTGAAGTTCGATCATTATTATATGAGTCGCTTCATTCAAAGATATAATCTCCCTCCCACCCATTCTGCGCAAACTATGTTTGCTGGAGTACCCAAAGCAAGAAAGTTTTTAGGCATTACCTCTCTCTAAACATAATGAACAGCTGCGACAAGCTACCGAACAGGCCGGTATTTTTTTGTCAACTACCCTCATATTTGACTTTTAAAATTGCGCGACGTTGCCTAGCGGATTTAAGGGACTACTTGGTTAATTATATCGAAGAATGAAGCGAAGAAATATAATGAATAGTTTAGGAAATATAGCAAAATTAAAATCGTTTCGCCGTGATTCGACCGGACGCCGCCGGCTGCTACGTCTTACGTCCGAGCCGGGCTGGTCTAGTGTAGGTATCAGATGCTGGCAGGTAGGAATTTTGGCGAAGGTGAACCAAAGGAACTCCACCCCACTGCTGGGTAAAAAATACTATTAAAATGTGCTAACAGGCAGTACCGGTGTTTGAATTTAACCACGCACAGCCGCTAACTGTGCTAACTGTGCCTGTGTTATTATACAATAGACTTTTATTTATGCAAACTATTGCATAAATAAAAGTCTATTTATGAATTAATAAATAAAAAAATCTTGTTTTGGGTACTAACCCAAAACAAGATTTTTTTGAATTTTTGTCTGTTTGTCGGTGCATTTGTGCACGAATCTCAGAAACGGCTTATTCGATTTAGATGTGGTTCAATCATATTATAATGTAGTAATCTTGACTTAATATTTATTAATTCATCTCAATCGGTTCATAAATAAAAAACTTATGACAGTTAAAAAAAATTGCTGGACGTTTGTACGAAGCGCGGCGGGGACCGCGCTGCTTCAACCATTCAATTTTAATCTTTTTTTATTTTATATTTTCTTTAAAACTAAATTTTATTTATTTATTTTATTATTAATTTATTATACTTACGGTAGGTTAATAAAAAAACGACAAATGCCTACTCAAGATGCCATCGCTAATTATCGCTTACAAAGTTCGATAACAAAATGTATGAGATTTGACATAAGGTACGCTACATGACATACCAAATCGCGATCATTTAGCGTAGCTTATGTCAAATCCCTATGCTGGGTCTATATGGTGCATTCGAATCTATTCGAATTAGCGAAAGTTGTCAGCGGTTGCGCCAATAAACTAAAAATATATTTAAAAATACTAAAGTGCCCTAAATCACTTTTCCACGCGTACGAAGTCGCGGGCACAGCTAGTTATCAATATTATTAATAATGTTTTATGTTTTAAATAAATAGTACATTGACTTGGCAATTGCACTACGATTTGACATATAAATATGGATTATTGATCATGATCATTATAAGATGTTGTTAGACCGACCGATTAATCTCTACTTGACATAACATGTATCTCACAACTTTTTACGGTAGGAGAACTAAAAAAAGCGAGACTTGGAATTTTTTACCAGTTATGTTTTTGATGGAATATAATTTGTAGACACATATCCCTGCAAGTTTTAAAATACATTTTCTTATATTTGTGTCAAAATATTGAGAAGTATTTCAGAATTATTTTTTGTGATCTTTGTGCCTTTGATTTCAATAAAGAAGATACTAACTAAAATAATATTTTACCCGGTGATATAAAATAATATTTAGATTAAATTTTTTCATAATTTAAACAACTTACAATTGCACTGAATGAATCCTTAATTCGAACCACCGTATCGTAGTTACACTTGTATATGCTCTGATAGAAAGCAATGTAACTTCCCTTCATATGTTGTAGACGCCCATTCAATTTCAGCAAGTGTCGATGCGCAGTTAAAAGCGTAAAGGAAAAGAGAACAGGAGTAATGGTGACAAATATCTTTGGTATTAACACTATCGCATACCCATGCGACACATAATATGTTAGCCATTCATTATTTAAAATAGTCACCGATAAATGACAAACTCTTAGTACAAAAAAAAATAATACATATAACATTAGTGTCCAACTAGTGGTTTGTGTCGAGTCTCCCATTTTATAATCGATCAGTTTGAATTGTTTTATCAAAGAAAAAAAAGTGTTCGGTCGAGATCTGAACAATAGTACAACAGAACTTGTACTAAATTCTATGATGAAAAAAGTATCGATTATTATGTCCTTCGTTAACATGGTGGCATTATTAACGATAGTCGAAGCGCACCAGACTATTACAATTAAAACTATTTGTATAAATGTCAATATTTTTAAGTTGAAAAGTTTAAAACAAGACGAAAAACCACAGTCAGCACACAAGATGATTTGAAAAAAAATAAAAATAATAGTCGTTAATTTAGATAATCTGGTCTTTTCTAAATCGTGTACAAAGTTATTATTTAAAACTTTGACTTGTTTATTTTGATCCATATTATTTAGAATTTCGTCAGAAGTATATTTTAGAGACGTCCCGAATCCAATAGACTTTACTTCTGAGTCTGACACAGCGTATACCGGAAACTTACAGGTATATTAAAAATAATTTAGATTTTATCACAAGTTGATGTTTTATTTAAATGGCCGTACAGTTATTATAGTATTGTAAAGAAAAATATTACGATTAATTACAATGTTGTTTTGTGACTACAACGTCATATCCTAGTACAATGTTGTAGCTCATGTTATTAGTTAATAATTTATTTATTAACATAGATCCGATCCGATAGATATAAAAGTATATAATAGTTTACAGTGAATTATAGTAAATGCTAATATTTAAGAGTAAATAAAAAAATACATTATAAAGTATATCTGTCATAGACAAGGACTCACTCTTCCTCTTGGGCTCCCCTATTCTGAATGAGTCCCTTCCGGTCTTTGTCAAAAATAAATTACAAAATGTTAGTGAATCTTTAGATCGTTTTCTCCAAATCAATTGTCACATGGCCTTCACTTTAATCCGTTACTGTCTTTTTGTACCTAAATTTACATATGTCTTGCGGTGTTGCCAGTTTTGGAAATTCCCTGAACTTCTAAAACAGTTGGATGACACCGTAAGACATACACTGTCCACTATTTTAAATATAAATTTTAATGACCGCTCATGCACACAGGCAACTCTTCCAGTTAGGTTCGGTGGCCTGGGTGTTCGAAAACCATCAAATATATCACTTCCCGCCTTCTTGTCATCGATCCATGCCAACCATAACCTCATATCCCAAATCCTCCAAAACACATCTTTGTCCAATAGAGTTCCGTTCTTGGATGAGGCCAAGGACGCTTGGCTCGCGTCTAGTGCTTGTAGCGAATTGCCCGTCAATACCTCATCACAGAAGCTCTGGGACGAGCCTCTCTGGAGACTGACACGGAACTATCTTCTGAATACGTCGTCCAGTCCTGCGGATCAGGCTCGCCTCTTAGCCGCTGAAAAATGGGAGTCGGGGCTTTGGCTATAGGTACTACCGTCACCAAATTCCGGAACATTATTGGACAAAACAACTTTCCGGTTAGCCACTTCCCTGCGTCTTGGCACCCCCCATGATGTCCCCCACAGCTGCGTTTGTGGTGCCCATGTAGACAGCCTCGGACACCACGGCCTATCCTGCCAACGAAGCGCCGGTCGCATCTCTCGCCATCACTCCTTGAACGACCTCATCCGACGGGCTCTTGCAACCGCCGGAGTACCGGCTGTGTTGGAGCCCGCGGGTTTGGCGCTTGATGATGGCAAGAGACCAGACGGAATGACCTTGGTCCCTTGGAGAGTGGGACGGGCTCTTGTATGGGACGCTACTTGCGTCGATACACTCGCTCCGTCCCACGTCCAGGGTACCTCGAGCGTTGCAGGTGCGGCCGCAAACCAGGCGGAGAACCTCAAGCGACGCAAATATGAGAATCTTAGTGGGAATCTCATATTTAAACCGTTTGGGGTTGAAACTCTAGGCCCATAGGGTCCGGGTGCGCATAAATTATTTGGTCAAATTTCAAAAAATGGAGCAGGGACCTACCTGGCTCAAAGAGTAAGCATCGCTATCCAGCGGGGAAACTCTTTGAGCCTTTTGGGTACTCTGCCTGAGGGGGACGATCTTGGGGTTATTTTTTATTTGTAGTTTTTGAAGTTAATTTATAGTACTGACATAGTTTTTTTTTATTATTTTTGTTTGTCTTAGTTTTTAGTTAGAAGCTAGTCTAATGTTATTTAAATTACCTACTGTTCTATTTATTTTAGTTTACTTTCAAAAGAAATAAAAGGCCTATCCATATCCCAAAAAAATATATATAAAGTTAGATGATATGGATAGAGAATTCGATAATATGGATAGAGAATTCGATAATATGGATAGAGAATTCGATTTTTCAAAAATTGTTCTATTTGAGATGTGCAATATCGAAGTGACATCATCTAATCTTATTAAATGTAACTGAACATATTGTGCTTCAGTATTTTGTGTTTTATTTGCTTAAATAATTATTAAAAAGGGTAAAGGTTAAAAGTAAACAGTCCACTGAAATCAAGAGAGAATTAGGTTTACCACAAGGATTTATTTTAGATACATTTTTTACATATAATTACATATAATTGACTTGCCTTATCTAATTCATAAATAAAATAAAAATAGTTTTTAATCCGTGTAAGAGACATTTAGAGAAGGTTAGCAAAATCCACCTTACCACTACCTACCCTACCGGTAACTTATACCACAAGTTCTTCGGATACTTACCAGATTGGCGTGATGTGAATCGTCCATAGATATTATATTATATACTAGCGACCCGCCCCGGCTTCGCACGGGTGCAATGCTGATACTAAATTAAATACACTACAGAAAAACTATGAACGTTGTAAATAAAAACATAGCGGCCCGCTCCGACTTTGCACGGGCATAAAATATATATGCCTATGTCACTCAATGAAAACATGATTAAAATCGATCCAGTATTTTTGATTCATTCATTACTGCCCTTGGCCTGCACGAATTAAATTTGGAGTAAAACAATTCCTCTTTCCCTATACTTACTATGAAGATTTCCTGCTATCTTTGGAATATCTAATTTAATTCATACAATTCTCGCTATTTATAGGCATGCCTCCCCGCCGGCCGGTACCGGCCGCCGCAAACGCAAATTTTAAATTTGTAATATCTCCGAAAATATTTGTTTAATTTACATGCTGTAAGGAACCATATTGCTCTATATTAATTGCACACTGTATTTAAGGTACTTAATTCGATAAGGATTAATGCCGTATTGCTTAAAATAGCTTCGTAAATAAGCCATTTTTTCACGTAAAAAGTAAACAATAAAAATGGTTTAATGTGGGTTATCCCTAAAAGATAAACATATACCATCGCGGACTTTTTTGTAGACCTTTTTATGGTGTACAATACTGTAGTACATTAATTTGATCTAACTCGTAGGGTTTAGGCAGCGTTTTTGCTAAAATAGGTTAATTTACGACATCACGTTAGAAACCTCTAAAATTAGCAATGTTTCCTTAGTATATTATGCATGTATTATACATATAAACCTTCCTCTTGAATCACTCTATCTATTGGAAAAAACCGCATCAAAATCCGTTGCGTAGTTTTAAAGATTTAAGCGCACATAGGGATATAGGGACAGAAAAGGCGACTTTGTTTTATACTATGTAGTGATAGTGAAGATCAAACGAACTTCTTGAAGTGATGTTCGATCATTATTATATAAGTCGCTTCATTCGAAGATACAGTAATTAACCATGTAGTCCTTCTACCCAACAGGCATAATTCGCACTTTCAGAGAATCGAATACTTGAGGGTATTCGAAAATATTTATTTTTAACTCACCACCATCTTGCACCAGCTAAGTTTCATCATTCTTTTAGAGAATTAAGTTTTTTCATTTTAGGTTGTGGGTGGGTGGGAACTTTGTATCTTCGAATGAAGCGACTCATATAATAATGATCGAACTTCACTTCAAGAAGTTCGTTTGATCTTATATTATATTTCGTCGCTTCATTCTTCAGATACAGTAATTAACCATGTAGATGTTTAGAGTGAATAGGATACAAAGTTAGAAAAAACTATTTATTATTTGAGCTAAACCTCACTACATTAGGATTTCGTATATCTTACAACTAATAACAACCATCATACTTTTGTGGAAATCAATGACACTAAATTAGTGTATTCGGTTACTCCGCAAACGGATCGAGCATAAGCTGCCTCATCAACTACAGGGCGGTTGTACAACACCAACACCGCGGACGAGCTAGTCCAGCCGGCCGTCGTCCTGATGGTGTCGATGCAGACCCCCGCGGAGGCCGCCGCCGAGGTGGAGGCGTGGCGGGTGCCGTGTGCGCTGAACACTGACACATCCACGCCGCTCTCCGCGAGTGTCTGTTTTATCCACTTGCTGATCGTTTGTGAGGTCACCTTTTTATAAGGTTTCCAATAACTTAGTAAAAGATTATCGGCTTCTTAAATTGGATGTGACCTGCAGATAATTATCATAATAATAATTTTCTAGAGTTTATGCCGGACATATTTTAGGGTTACTGACAAAATATGGTAAGGATAAAATAGGTTGGTCGCGGTTAGCTACCGACGTCTTAATAATATCACTTATTAATATTATTATACCTGAATCGGTCCTACTAACATTAGATATTTTAATAAATGCCAATGTTTGCACTCGTTGAGAAGTACAAATGGCTAACAAAACGCGTTAATTTTTTAGTTAATTGTGTTAAGCTTATGTTATTATGTGGGAACCATGAATATAATACATAATCTAGAACAATTTTCGGATCCCACGTATAACTATATTTTAGGATGTGGAGACTTTTTTCTATACGCTTAAGAAGTCGCTTAATTCGTTCGTCTGAACCGACATTACTCCATAGGAGTAAAGATAAGGCAGACCGATGATTGTTGAGAGTGCCGTACCACCACCCTTGTTAAAAATGTTAAAATTATCAACAAGAAACTTAATAATTGAAGACGTTAAAGGTATTTAAAGAATTATCGATACAAAAAGACCACCACAATTTATATGTCACAGAATATTGTTTCATAGTATTTGAAACTAAGTCTAGCATAATATCCAGTGCTACCACTGGGGTATTTAATCTAGTGAATGCTTGCCTGAGAGCTTCGCGGCCCCCATGAAAAGTCTTTGTAATTTGAACACAATAGGTCATCTTTAGGTTCAAATATAATTATGTCTGATACATTATTCGTTGGAGGAGTGGAAAACCAAGCTTGCCCGAGCCAGTATGGAAAAACTAAAGTTCCAGTGGCTTTGTCAAAAATGATTTTTCTTAAACATTTTAAGATGAGACTAAAAGGGGGAAAAGCACAAAATGAGGGTGGTGTGCCAATTAACTGCAAAAGCATCAGTCGAAACTGCGTCGGGATCCGGTCTCCAGGAGATGTATGGGTGAAATTTGACGCGTGATGCGAACAGATCAATTTATGGTTGACCCAGAGTTTGAACTATTTTTTCGAATGCATCTTCAGATAGTTCCCACTCTGTGTCCCATATTTACTCTTTGTGATTCTCGATCTGCCTCAAAGTTGTCAGTTCTACAGACTTACATTAGTCTGTACAACTGTAGATGCAAACAAAAATATCTGTCGCATTTCACACCACTGTCAAATGTCCTTTGCTAAATTATTCAAATGGGGAAACTGCGTTCCACCCATCCGGTTGACATAACAAATAGCCGTCGTATTGTCAATTCGTAAAAGTAAAGTCCTAAGAAAACTGCTAACAGTTCCAAATAATTGATATGAAAGGATAATTCATTTTCTTTCCATCCATCCATCCATTCCACGGGTGCGGTTCTCATTACAAATGGCCCCCAACCATTAAGTGACGCATCAGTAAAAAATTCTAACTTATAAGAGTTTTCAATTACTTAATATATTTTTAGTAGACAATATGTTTTGTTTCCACTAAATTAGGTCCGGTAATTTAATATTTGTTAAATAAATTTTTGCATCAAAATCTTTATATTTTTGCAATGCTAAATATTTTTGGTATTCTAGGGTTTTTGTATAAAGCCAAAGATAATACCAATGAATTGTGAAAGTTCTGATATAGAACATCGGGGTAATAAAATAAACTTATTTACTAAGTGTAAAATTTTGTTACGTACTGGTAAACTTAAAGACATGTCTATTGTATTAAAATTAAAACCTACAAATCTACAGATTTGACGGGGTATAAAGTTACTTTTGTTTTTATTAATAAGAAACCCTAAACACTGCTGCAAATTTAAAGTTTTATGAACGTTTCTTTTTCATTCCATATATATTTGTCCTATACGTAAAATATCTACGAGATATATGACTGATATAAAATATAAACATGATTACGTAAAAAAAATTATAACTTCTTTCATTAACTTAGTGAACACTCTAGGTGCTATACGTAAGCCGTACGGCATGACATTAAATTCACAGAGAACACCGTCGTAATGAAAACGTAAGTATTTACGGTGGGATTTAATAATTGGAACTAATCTAAAAGAAGCATATTTGCTTCTTTTAGATCGATATTTGCCATAAAACCCTCTTTAGGCACGAGTCTAGCTGCAGTTCTATGATCCTCCTGAAATAAAAATGTTTAAAGTTTTTTAGATTTAGGATAAACCTTTTATCTCCATTTGGCTTAGGAGCTAGAAATATACTAGAATAGAAGTCAATCTTTAATTTTTTGGCAAGGTGAGATTGCACCTAGTTTAAAATGTTAATGTAAACATTCTAACATATGGGGTCATTCGTATTGTTTATCTTTTTTATAAAATGGAATAGAAAAACCTTTTGCGACCTAATTTAAAATCTCAGTATTATCTGTTAATTATGTTACACCAACAGTTATAAAAAAGCTGGATTCTTCCAGCGTGTACCTGGAAGTGTTGCTCTGAACAGGTCTCGAGTGTGCTGGGAGTGAGACTGTAACTTGTGTAACTTGTGCCCACTGGAGTACCTCTCGCCCTCTGCTCTCCCCCCCCCCCTCTCTGTTCGACAGGAAGCGAGGAGGGCCGATCCAGTTTCCCGGCTGGCGTGAGCGGCTCGTCGATGGTTGATAATGGTAGGAAGTCGACATTGACTGAGAAGGCGTCGCCTTAAGGTTTGGCGGCGTCTTCTGCACACCTGGTTTTTCAATTGTCTTAGAGGTTTTTTTTTTTCGGGAAGTTTATTTCCAAATAGTAAATCATCATGTGTACCTAATGAATTTTTTGCGAGACTCCGTTTCGAGAAAGTGTAATTTTTTTATGGCTGTCTGTCTTTGCCTTCATCTAATAAAAGTTCTAAACCTTTGTTATGAGCAACGACACCCTGTCCTAAGTGTCTTTGTACAGATTCGACTTTTTGTCTCGAATGCTTCAGAAACTGCGGCAAAAATTTCTGGGTTCAGTTTTGGTGGTTGTAACAGAGCACAGTTCTCTGGTATAAAATATTCCTTAACAAGTTTTTCTTTATGATCTTTATTAAGACCTCTTTTTTATATCGGCAACCAAAGACATTTTCATGTATTTTTGGTCCAAATTTAGGAGTCTCCTCGGTACTTTTACCTATGGCTGTAAGGATTTCTGGGTCCCACTGTAATGTGGCCGGTTGTAAGCCAGTTATTAAATTTTGGTCGGTACCCTCAATCACATCTTCAATACTCCGATCGAGAGGTTCTGGCAATAATAATACGTTCTCGTTAACGTTGTTGTCTGAAATATTCAGACGAAAACCATAATACAATATCAACAAAAGCTAAAAATAGCATTATATTTTAATATTATATAAATAGTGGGTACATCTTTATTTTTTATCTCACTAGATTAATATTAATAAATATAACCTTTTATTGTGATAATTACATAGCCTATGTAAGGATACACGATCCTTCTCCTGGCTTTTTTATCATAGTGTATTATATATATATTATATTATGATAGAATAAATACCCGCGTGCTCGGTTAACCTCTCGGGCTGGAATTGGCTTTCGTGCCGACCCACGGTCGACCTCTAAGCACTGGTTTAGATATATTTTATATCACTGAACCATATTACAATTATATAAACCAACCTGATTGTTCTGAATCCTCCGAAATAATTATTATTTTGTAACCTTTGTTACTTTTGTCTTCGAGTTGTCGAATCTTGCGCTTATAGCGACGTATCTTATCTTCATTACTTCTTTTCGGCATGTCGATGTACATAAATTAACCACTATTATTAAATACGTGCGAACGCTGCCACGCTCGGAAAAAGAATGATGCAACTTGGCTGGTGCAAGATGGTGGTGAGTTAAAAATAAATATTTTCGAATACCCTCAAGTATTCAATTCTCTGAAAGTGCGAATTATGCCTGTTGGGTAGAAGGACTACATGGTTAATTACTGTATCTGAACAATGAAGCGACGAAATATAATTATTATTGATGTCAATCGCCATGTTGACATATTATAGTATCGGCTTGTTTGCTCACAAATAGGCGCGATCTATTTGGTTCTTTGCAAAACGCGAAATACGTTAATTGAGTTTGGCCACGATAGTTATTTAACATTGTATTTCATTTTATTCTTTATTTATGTAACACTTTGTACACTGGCGGACTTGATGCTCTATCAGTCAACCAAAGGGTGGTGCTAAGACAAAATAACACAATAGAATGTTAATAATACATTTATATTTTAAAATATACTAAATATGCTATAGTATTATAATACTAATAATACAAATAAAAACTATAAGGCTACATGCCAAATGTAAGACAAGAAAAAACCAGTTTACTACTCAATGTTGAAATAAGAATCACGGTACATTGCTATTGAGCTATTTTCATAGTATAATGTCAAATAGCATAATTACAAATGCTGCTGACAATATATGCACCATAGAAACGAGCTATATCGCAAAATAGTAATATCGCACAATATGAACGCAGAACCGCATAGTCTTAAAAATACATTCGTTCGAACAATAACGCCTGCGTGAGCCATTCAGCGTCAGATGCACTTGTTAGCTATATAAAAATATAGCTAACATAGGATGAGAAGATATATAAATATCATATATTTATTGGTATTTTTACTAAAATAATTCAAAGCCAAGTTAAAATGTATCTAAAGTTTATTGTAACGGTTTACTTTCCACAATGTATATTCGAATGTAGATACTTACAAGATTATCAACCAGTTGCTACTATTAAATATTATTATACAGAATACTATTACATTTTATTTAATAACTAATAATAATTTATTACTAGGAGTTTATTCAATTGATATTTCGACTTAAATAGTTAACCATTACAGAAATACAATTATATTCAAGTACCTACCCTAAGCAATTCAAAATGTAAGGGAACTTATTATAGCAGTAAATTCTTAAAGAACCTTAACATAAGAATTATAATATCTTTTAATACTTTTAAAAGGTAATACCAAGAGATTACTAAAATACCGATTGTTAATTGGACATAACATAAGGCAATATGGTGGGTAGATGTAAAATTTAATAGGTGACCTAATTTCTATTTATAGAACATATCTAATCGAATAACAATATAAACTATCGATATTATAATATACTTCTATAATTTCTACATTTACATAATATAATGATCCAAATTAATATGAAATAACTTTATAGCTATAAATACACTTTAACTACGAAAGATATCAAAACGAACTGTATTATAAGCTTTACAACATTACAGAAATATGAAATCATCAAAAGAATAACCAATATATACATCAAGGAATATTAAATTACAGAAATAAGAATTATATTATAGAAACAATTACATCACCTGACTGTCTCAGCTTCCAGATCCAACAAGAGGCTCTTGAAGGAGTGGCAGCCCTTTTTATAACATACCAGGGTTGCCACAAATGTAGGGCATAGATTATAAATACAAAATGTACTTAAATACATTTTGTATTCACAATTACAATTATTTAAAAATATAAATTTAAGTAATCACGAAACATTTAAATACATCAGCGACTTATAAACATTTTTTTTTTTATTGTTTTTATTTAAAGTCGCTTTTAACAACTATGGTCCTTAACGACTACTTATTTACTAATAATGACAGTGTTTAATCAAAGTGTAATAGCTAATTACTTTTAGAAATTTTACAGTATTATATAGTTATTATCAATAACATTATAATATCTTAGTTTATAACAGAAGTCTTAATAATATTTACATCAATTGTTATTACAAATACCACATTAAACATTAGTCTATATTTTTATAATATACTTAGACTGTTCAGTTAGTATTTTACATTATACTTTAAATCATAATATCACATTAACATAGTTTTCATCTTATTATAAACTATACAGCATTAATATTGGTGTTGGCATGACTCATGTGTTTTAGTACCGTATCAACAACAAAATATAATTATATCTTACTCGGGAATCGGAAATGACAGCAGTCAAGTTTAATCTGAAACCGTTTATTATATTTTAACTTTATTCATAATCTATACATATAATAAATCTGTAGAGAGGTCATGTCTGTACATTAATAATATTTAAGTGGTCTATAAAAGCAACAGAACCTAAAAATAACATTTTTTCAAAAATGTCTGTCTGTCTGTCTGTCTGTCAGACAGACAGACAGCAGTTTAGCCAAACTACTCAACGTATTTAAATGAAACTTGGCACAAAGTAAAGGTAGATTGTAACACGAAATAACCAACACAATATTTTTAACCGACTTCCAAAAAAGGTGGAGGTTTCTCAATTCGTAAATATAGGTTTTTTTTTATGTTTCTTCGCGGGTATCTTCATCGTTTATGAAACGATTTTAATTATTTTCTTTGTGTTGTGTAGGGTATAATTTAAATTTGGTCCCATTGTCACCAAAATGGTGACCTGATGATGGGATCCATGAGGAATCGAGGGAAATCCTCAAAATTTATATGGAATAATATATCGATTTTGATTTTTTCTGAAAGAGTCTAAGCATATGTTACCAAACAGTAAAGTTTTGCACCATATTCTGGATCTAAAAGTACTAAACAGAACTTCTGAGTCCTTAGAGATACAGGTTTGAAGATTTCAGCGTTGTTTAAAGGAATGCAAGCATATGCCACTACGTCAATTACATTCGAACTTGGTCTCATAGTTGTCAAAGTGGAGACCTGATAATGGCGTCGTGAGGAATCGAGGGAACACCTCGAAATTTATAGGGACACTCATAGTAATTTTGTATTTGTTTCAAGTAACATAAGCATATCCGACTAAAAACATAATTTTCAATCAACTATCAATGTAATACCATTACTACTTAGTCTTTGAAGATATACGTTTGGAAATTTCGACATCGCTTATACTGCAAGCATATGTCAATTACAATATATATCAATCACCACATCACTTCACCACCCCTGTCTTCACCAGATAGTAGGTATCCATATATACCATCATAACAATATGATGAAATAGGCAAGTTTTAAAAAAGGGGAAAAAATAGTTTTAAGCCAAATAAAAGAATGTAAACCGACTAAAAATAATAAAAGTCGGCTGGTACCGACTTTATAATATTCTGAAAATTTGTAGCTCATTTTATAGTCATTTTACTTGATCTATATAAAATCTTTTCTTCTTATATATATATATATATATATATATATATATATATATATATATAAAAATTCGCGATGAACTATACATATATACAGGGTGTCCCAAAAATCAACGATAAACCGAAAACGGGTGATAGGCCAAGTCATGACAGTTATGAGAAAAATGTGAAAAAAAATCTTTGTCATGTATTTTTCACATTATAAGGACTTTTAAAAATATCGGAAAAACTGACACCCTGTGATGGTCTTTCATGTCCTAAGACTACAAATATTACTTTTTTGTGATTTTTTTTTCGGTATTGTAGTCATGACTAACCCTTCTGTAAATCACAATTCATAATTTAAACATACCTGCCTCAGTTTTCAATAAAATGGTGTGTTTTGCCCAAGATTAAATTCAAAATAATTACTACACCCAACTTTAATCGTCTGTACTGTAAAAAAAAATACTACAGTATTTTGGCAAGTAACTTTAAAAGATGGCGCATTTAATCTGGATTCCAAAATGGTATGATACTTGCTGGATTACTTCTTTGTTGAGGAAAAAAAAAATTTTTTAACGGAACCGGATGTTAGGCCAACTCTGTTTAAATTTTTAAAATGTTGGTATTAAGTTGTTATGTGACGACGATGAGTGACGTCATCTTGTCTAGAGTGAGCGAGACAGACAGTGACGCTCAGTGCGAGTGAGATAGATAGTGACGCCAACCCGACAACACAGTGATGAACGTGCAAAACTGCAGTACGTTACGACCTTTCGTTCATTGCGCATCTTTCTGTATCCGTATTGACTTCGTACTTACAACTGTGCTTCTGTTTATTGGACTTGATTTGCTTTGTGATTTGGTTTTATCTGCCCCGTTTCTGACGACCCTGGACTTGTTTTACTGTCGTATCTTCGGTTGTAGTGTGTGATTCCATTGTAGTGTGTTATCATGCCATCTCGATACACCGCACAAGAATACACCAATATGCATCTCATCTATGGAGAATGCTTATGCAACGCTAATGCTGCAGCTAGAATGTATCGTGAGAGATACCCAAACGCTGAGCGTCATCCTGATTATCGGGTATTTATTAACGTGCATCGGTCACTCTTAGAGGGTCGATTCCCTAATCAAAATACCAGCGAGGGAAGGCCTTTCATACCCTACGAGGACGAAGTGCTCGAGGCGGTCGAACAAGACCCGAGTATCTCAGTACGTGGGATTGAAGAGAACATCGGAGTGCCCAAAAGTACTGCACATCGTATTTTGCAAAAGAACCAGTTTCATCCTTACCATGTACAACGAGTACAAAGCCTGTTACCCCGAGACTACCCAGAGAGATTGCAATTTTGTCAAACGATGTTGCAGAGATACAGAGATGATCCGCGATTCTTTGAAAAAATTCTGTGGTCTGACGAATCCACGTTTAAAAAAGATGGTTACATGAACCTCCATAATTTGCACGAATGGCACGTGGATAATCCACATTTGATGCGGGAAGACAGATCGCAGTACCGGTTTAAGGTGAACATGTGGACGGGAATTTTGAATGGTACTGTTATTGGTCCATTTGAGCTACCGGAGAACTTAACTGCCGAGGTTTATTTGGACTTCTTACAGAACCAATTACCAGATTTGTTGGAAGAAGTGCCACTAAACATTTACGGCAGCATGTGGTACCAACAAGATGGCTGCCCAGCACATTACGCTCGCACAGTACGAGAGTTTCTCGACCGAGAATACCCCGATAGGTGGATTGGGCGGGGTGGTACAATTTCGTGGCCTGCCCGTTCACCTGATTTAAATCCCATTGATTTCTTTTATTGGGGAACAATAAAAGAAAAAGTGTACTCTAAACCAATTCGAGATTTAGCCGAGCTGCGCCAAAAAATTACAGAAGCTGCTGAACACATTAATTCAAGAAGATACGCCCGTCTTATTACGCGATCATTTTTAAGAAGATGTAGGGCTTGCATTAGAGCTGAAGGCAAACAGTTCGAACATTTGCTGTAAATCTTTGTAAATTAAAGTAATAACTGAAGAAATCCATTGACTGACTTTTATTTCGAACTTGCACCTAAACTAACTAATTACATACTTGATAACAAGGTGGCGTCTGTTCTGTATCTCAACCACTCACATTTTCAAAAGAGCGTTGTATTCATACCTGAAAATTGAAGTCTTAAAAATGCCTACACTGCAATACAATTTTTTTTTAATAAAAAAGCACCCGCACTTAGCGTCACTGTCTGTCTCGCTCACTCTAGACAAGATGACGTCACTCATCGTCGTCACATAACAACTTAATACCAACATTTTAAAAATTTAAACAGAGTTGGCCTAACATCCGGTTCCGTTAAAAAAATTTTTTTTTCCTCAACAAAGAAGTAATCCAGCAAGTATCATACCATTTTGGAATCCAGATTAAATGCGCCATCTTTTAAAGTTACTTGCCAAAATACTGTAGTAATTTTTTTTTACAGTACAGACGATTAAAGTTGGGTGTAGTAATTATTTTGAATTTAATCTTGGGCAAAACACACTATTTTATTGAAAACTGAGGCAGGTATGTTTAAATTATGAATTGTGATTTACAGAAGGGTTAGTCATGACTACAATACCGAAAAAAAAATCACAAAAAAGTAATATTTGTAGTCTTAGGACATGAAAGACCATCACAGGGTGTCAGTTTTTCCGATATTTTTAAAAGTCCTTATAATGTGAAAAATACATGACAAAGATTTTTTTTCACATTTTTCTCATAACTGTCATGACTTGGCCTATCACCCGTTTTCGGTTTATCGTTGATTTTTGGGACACCCTGTATAGGTATATTTGAAAATTTTGCGCCGCTCTGGCTTACGTCAGAGCAGCGACGAACTATGTAGGTATATAGGTATAATAAAAAATTTTGAAATTTTTAGAAAAGTTATGTCAATATAAGTAACATTTATGTTTTTCATGATATTTTTATTTATTAGTTTTCATGCTAGGTACGACTTGGGTTTTTTCTTTCTTTTGGACTTTTGTTATTTTGTCGTCTAAAGGAAGTTAGTACTTTAACCGTAAAGTCCCAAAGTACGACAGAGTTCATAAACTAAAAATGTATTTAAACTGGTGCCCTAAATCACTTTTCCACGCGGACGAAGTCGCGGGCACAGCTAGTATTATATTATATAATATACCTATACGTATATAATCCTACCTATTACACTCAACACGTGATGTATCTAAATCTAATTAGTAACGACAAATACAATTTACAACCTGGGCCCTGATTACGTAACTCCGGTCGCTTTCCCGTCTCTCGAGATCAACTGCCATTGTGACGTTACATCTTTTTAAAACACGATTAAAAAAATGAATATGTCATAATTTTGACGTTTTAACTTTTTAAATCGTGTTTTAAAAAGATGTAACGTCACAATGGCAGTTGATCTCGAGAGACGGGAAAGCGACCGGAGTTACGTAATCAGGGCCCTGGTCTGTCAAATGATTTTCCCAACGTATCTGAAAGAGTTAGGAACATTGAATAGCTTTGTTGTAAAAAAATTACCACCTCAACCATCAACCGTCTTTTCGTCTATTCTGAAAACTGAGCTCGCCAACCCACCTGCTCAGCGTGGCGCTGGCGAGTATAGGCTACGACCCCCATAAAATACTTTGGGGAAGGCTTCTTAAGTCATACTTAAAATTGTTGAAATAATGAACGCAGCCCATAGACTTTTTATTACTTACTACAACAAAAACAAACAAACAAACTCTTCCGCTTTATAATATTAATATTAGTATAGATAGTGAACGCTACCGCAGTAACCAATTAATTGTAGATGTCGCTGTTGTACTACCTTCCTGAATAAAACCTTTAATGGTGAACATCATACTTTGCCTTTTTATTGTATTTCCCTAGTCAGATATTAATATAATTATAATAATAAAAATGATGATTTAGGTTGTACAAGTCCAAGACTGGGACTACGTGATCCTAAATCTGGAAGTCCGGAGACTAACGTAAAAACATTTAAAACACAACAGTATGGCATTGTATTTGTTAGCTTCTTTGCCACTAGGGGCGTTCTTTTGATGCAAAACAAATCGTACCTAATCCTGTAAAAAATATTTTCACCTGTTTATCCTTACGGTTCAAGTACGTATTTGTAAGGAGAATTATTAGATTAACGGAGATTTCTAAAACCCTTTTAATATTTATATTCAGACATTTGAAAAAAGAAAACGGAGGTTTTAATCTTGCTTGCCTTTTCATAACTTGGAAATCTAAGGAGAGAAATATTAAACATTATTTTTAAGCAAAATAAGTAAAAACCGACCTCCAAATTAAAAATAAGCCAAGTCAGCTTTTCAATAAAAACATAATAATCATCACATCAAAATTGGTTCACCTAATTGAAAGTATCGATAGTAAACAAAAAAATATAGCGGAAAAAAATATTTTCCTTTTCGAAGTCGGTTAATGAATTGATCTTACGCATATTGAGGATATATTTCTTAGAAAAATGTCTGAAAATATTTATTTATTTATTTAAGTATCATGCACATTTGTACATAGGTGGATTATCTATACATATAATAAATCTGTAGAGGGGTCATGTCTGTACATTAAGTATATTTAAGTGAAAATTAAAAAAGGGGGTCTATAAAAGCCACAGAACCTAAAAAAAACATTTTTGAAAAAAATGTCTGTCTGTCTGTCTGTCTGTCTGTCTGTCTGTCCGTATGGGAATGTTTGTCGTCGCATCACGCAAAAACCACTGTATGGAATGAAAGGAAATTTGGCAGGCAGGTAGCTTACAACCCGAAGAGCATTATTGGAAATTATTAATCCGAAAAACGAAAGGGTTCCCGTGGGATCTTCAAAAAATTGTAGGTTCCTATTTGACGGTATTTCAGCCAAACTACTCAACATATTTAAATGAAATTTGGCAGGCATGTAGCTTATGACCTGAAGAGGATTATCGGAAATTATTACCCCGAAAAACGAAAGGGTTCCCGTGGGATCTTCAAAAAGTTGTAGCTACCTATTTGACGGTATTTCAGCCAAACTACTCATCGTATTTAAATGAAATTTGGCAGACAGATAGCTTATGACCTGAAGAGCAATATTGGAAATCATTTTCCCGAAAAACGAAAGGGTTCCCGTGGGATCTTCAAAAATTGTAGCTACCTATTTGACGGTATTTCAGCCAAACTACTCAACATATTTAAATGAAATTTGGCAGGCAGGTAGCTTATGACCTGAAGAGCATTATTGGAAATTATTATCCCGAAAACGAAAGGGTTCCCGTGGGATCTTCAAAAAATTGTAGCTACCTATTTGACGGTATTTCAGCGAAACTGCTCAATGTATTTAAATGAAATTTGGCAGGCAGGTAGCTTATGATCTGAAGAGCATTACTGGAAATTATTATCCCGAAAACGAAAGGGTTCCCGTGGGATCTTCAAAAAATTGTAGCTACCTATTTGACGGTATTTCAGCGAAACTGCTCAATGTATTTAAATGAAATTTGGCAGGCAGGTAGCTTATGATCTGAAGAGCATTACTGGAAATTATTATCCCGAAAACGAAAGGGTTCCCGTGGGATCTTCAAAAAATTGTAGCTACCTATTTGACGGTATTTCAGCGAAACTGCTCAATGTATTTAAATGAAATTTGGCAGGCAGGTAGCTTATGATCTGAAGAGCATTACTGGAAATTATTATCCCGAAAAACGAAAGGCTTCCCGTGGGATATTCAAAAAATTGTAGCTACCTATTTGACGGTATTTTAGCCAAACTACTCAACATATTTAAATGAAACTTGGCACAAAGGTAGATTGTAACATGAAATAACCAACATAATACTTTTAACCGACTTCCAAAAAAGGAGGAGGTTTCTCAATTCGTAAATATTATATGTTTTTTTTTTATGTTTCTTCGCGGATATCTTCATCGCTCATGAAACGATTTTAAATTTTTTTTTGTGTTGTGTAGGGTATAATTTAAATTTGGTCCCATTGTCACCGATCCGTGAGGAATCGAGGGAAATCCTCAAAATTTATATGGAATAATATATCAATTTTGATTTTGTCTTACTAAACAGTAAGGTTTTGCACTATATCCTGGATCTAAAAGTACTGAACAGAACTTCTGAGTCCTTAGAGATACATGTTTGAAGATTTCAGCGTTCTTTAAAGAAATGCAAGCATATGCCACTACGTCAATTACAGTCGAACTTGGTCTCATAGTTATCAAAGTGGATGCCTGATGATGGCGTCGTGAGGAATCGAGGGAACACCTCGAAATTTATAGGGACACTCATAGTAATTTTGTATTTGTTTCGAGTAACATAAGCATATCCGACTAAAAACATCATTTTGAGTCTTTGAAGATATACGTTTGGAAATTATGCAGTGGCATATGCTTGCAGTATAAGCGATGTCGAAATTTCTATCGCTATAGATATAATGATATCAATTACAATATGATGAAATAGGCTATATTATAGAACTCATAATATTGAGTTTGGCTGGTACCGACTTTAATATTCTGAAAATTTGTATCTCATTTAATAAATATAAACTTTTCTTCTTATATAATATATGTATTTATTTATTAAAAAATTTCGCGCCGGTAAACTATATTATATATATAAAATATATATATATGAAAAAATTTCGCGCTGCTCTGGCGTAAGCCGGTCGACTTTTTCTCTTCCTACTATTAATTTTATCTAATCGTTTTTGTTTTTCATTTTCCGTCTCAAGTAACCGTCATCTGATCATTCGAGAATTATCCCTACTCAGTCTACCCATCACTAAAAATCTTAAAATTAAACAATTTTAAACAAAAAAAAAACGACTTAAAAAGGGTAAACTAAAAGGAACAATTAAATTTACTTCGCATAAAGTAATACTATAATTAATAGTAATAAGTATAATTACTTAGGTTTTGCAAATACGATAAATAAAGAATGGGCGTAGGATAGTTTGTTTTCAAGATATTATGAGATGTCATAGGTACCTACATTTAAATTAGAAAAGTTATGTCAATATAAGTAAGATTTATGTTTTTCATGATATTTTTATTTATTAGTATGCTAGGGTACGACTTGGGTTTTTTCTTTCTTTTGGACTTTTGTTATTTTGTCGTCTAAAGGAAGTTAGTACTTTAACCGTCAAGTCCCAAAGTAGACTACATGTTTGTTAGCGCAGGTAATTAATAAATAATAAGTTTTAATTTAATACCTCAAAACATTCATGATAAAAACGGCCATTATTTGACAGTAAACTATTATTATTACTCCATCAGCAGCGTCTAATACAGTGTACAAAGAAGCTTTTTTTTTAAATTAGTGATTTTAAATATCGAAACGACAGTGTTCATAAACTAAAAATGTATTTAAACTACTGCCCTAAAACAGTTTTCCACGCGTACGAAGTCGCGGGCACAGCTAGTATAAAATATAAATATCCACATCTATCAATGGTTTTGCCAGAATACAGTACAAAAATCTATAAATTTATTCAGGCTTTAGTAGATTTAAATGTATTTGATCTCTTAAAGCTAGAATCCATCCATTATTCCTTTTAAAATTAAATCTGCAGGGTGCTATAGCCGCACTACTACTTCGTAGACGCAAAATGAAATCCCAGCTTTTTGCTACGGTAGAAAGTAGCCTTTGTGTTAGTCCAGCATGTAAACTACTGCCATACAAAATTTAATCAAAATCCGTTAAGTGGTTTTCGTGTGAAAGAGTAACAAATATACACACAGTATGAAGTATGATTACTGTAGGCGACGGGAGGAGGAATCAATGATTGCAACTGGATGTACGATGAAAATTTGTTTATTATATCACACACTAAGTAGTCCAAGTTTACAATTTAAAGCCAAATATATTAACACAGTTGAACTATATTAAAACTAGACAAAAAGTGGTAGGTATGCACAAATGCAACCTACGCGACCGATCGTGAGTATAGACTGTCGGCCGCTTGGCGCGCTATACGGCGCGCGCGCGGCACAAAAAGCGCGGTAAAATCCAAAGACAATAATACATATATTTACATTTTTTTTTTTTTTTTTACTAAAATAAGTGGCAAAAACAGTGCGGCGCTAAGTATAGCAAATCGCGTCGCTAACATTCCCCACCCCAGTGCTGAAACAGCACTCCTAACCCATGGGTATACGTGCGACGCGGGTCGCAGAGCGTCTTAAGATTCCAGCCCTAGTTTGAATGTCTACCACTCTCACCCGGTCATCTTTTCCGGGCATAACTGACTCTACCGTTCCCCGCAACCACAAAAAAACTTAAAAACTTTAAAAACTTTAGGGAATCATAAAAATATTATATAATATTACACGTAATTTTAATTCAAAAAAATATTCTGTTAAAAATGTTATTAACGAAAAACTGTTAAAGAAAAAATTTGATGAATATGATTGGATGCAATTGTACATGACAAAGTGTCCACTTAAATTGTATGAAGAATTGTACAAAGTTTTTGACGAGTTTTACAAGAGTAGTATGGTCCAAGTCACTATAAAACATAATAAAAGGTTACGACAGCCGTGGATAGATCAGGATTTGTATAATATGTTATCGCGTAGGGATTACATGTTTAAATTATGGAAAGCTGAGCCAGCTGAGCCTACTAATATGAGTAAAAGGTTAGAATATACTAGGTTTAGAAATAAAGTAAATAAATTGATATATTTAGCCAAAAATAGATATAGACAGTCTGAATTGTTACAATGTAAGGGCGATTTTAGAAAAATCTGGGAGAATATAAACTCGTGGTTAGGTGTATTTTAAGGTATTTAGGGAAAAAAGATAGTACAAGAAACATATGTAATAACTTTACACAAACATTTACCAAAGAAATAGAAAATATTAAACATATATGTAATACAAAATTTTTAAACAGAAAAGAGTATGTAAGCCCATGTAACATGAGTTTTAGGTTTAAAAAAATAAGTCCATCTTCTGTAGAAAAAACAATAAATATGCTATCAAGTGGGAAGTCCGCGGGTGTAGATGGTATACGTGTACAGGATCTTAAGTACCTAAAAAAAAATATTAGTCCTATTTTATCCAACTTCATTAACATGTGTTTACAACAAAGCATTTATCCAGAACAGTTAAAATGTGCTATAATACGACCAATTTATAAGTCCGGTAGTCACTCGGAATACGTTAACTACAGGCCGATAGCAATCTTGTCTGCTATCGATAAAATAGTAGAAAAGGTAGCTGTCGGTCAGGTAAGTACATTTCTGGAGACAAATAACTTGCTCACTGAGACTCAACACGGCATTAGGAAAGGCAGGAGCACGACGACGGCCTTGTTGAGTTTCACTGACTATGTCAACGACGCCTTGGACTCCGGGGAACAGCTGATAGCACTCTTTATCGACTACAAAAAGGCATTTGACACACTAGATCATGAAATACTTTTGCAGGCGATGGATGAATGCGGTATACGTGGGCCGACTAGTATGTGGTTTAGAAATTATTTAACAAATAGAAAAACAAAAACGGTGATTGATGGTGTGGCTGGTGATGATGCGGATGTGAGTCAGGGTGTACCGACCGGGTCTGTCTATGGTCCGGTCGGGTATATTATGCATGTGAATGGAGTATCTAATGTGATAAGGAAGTGTAAGGTATTTATGTATGCGGATGATATGTGTGTGGTGTATGCCTCAAAAGATATGTCACAGGTGCGCGAATTTATACAGTATGACTTTGAGAATATTACAAAATGGGCACACGATAATGGAATTATTTTAAACCTTAAAAAAACGCAATGTATGCATCTACACTCGCCGCACAACCACAAAGCAAAAAATATTAATTTAAACGATATAAAAATTTTGGGTCACACATATGAATGTTTACACATTAGACAGGCTAACTGCAGTTGTTCTACGCTAGACTATGTGGATAACTTTAAATATTTAGGTCTTAAAATTGATAAAAACTTTAACTGGGCTTTACATGCAATTGACGTTTGCAATAAACTGAGGTCAGTGCTAGGTAAGTTTTATCAGCTAAAACGGATACTAAGTGTGGAAACACTGAAAATTGTGTATTATGCACTAGCAGACTCGCTGATAAACTACGGACTAGTGGTATATGGGCGTACGTTTATGACATATTTAAATAATATAAAAAACTTACAAATGAGACTGTTAAAATATTTAGTGAGTAATAAAGTAAAATATGAATGTAAAAAAGAATATAAAAAAATATTTCAAGTGTGCAATATCATGCCAATAGAAGAAAAGGTGAAATACTTAATAGGATTACAGTATTACTATAGTGATGAGTATAAGGAGTTAGTACAAAATAAATATAATACTAGGAGAGTTAGAGAGCAAAGACTGAATAACCTTCAGTGAACTTTTTACAGTCCGAATGAGGCGCTCCCATGCCCCACCCCAGTGCGGACTGGAGGGAGGTATAAAGGTCCAGGTTGTGCCATAATTAATCGCGGTGGACTGTAACGTGTCGTAACTTAAATTATGAATTGACTTTTTAATTTCGGTATTTGCTCCCCTCAAGTTAGTTCCGTTATCAGAATACAAGTGTAGCGGCCATCCTCGTCTAGAGGCCATTCTACGGAGAGCCATTATCAACGAGTCCGTCGTCAAAAATGAAACGATTTCAATATGAATAGCTCTAACAGTCAAACACGTGAAAAGTACACCGTATCTTTTTTCCCTTCTTCTAGCGACTGAAATTTCGATAGGACCGAACAGATCGAGCCCGCAGTATGTAAACGGTCTCTGATGGTGCGCCAGACGTGCCTCCGGTAAGTCACCCATTCTAGGTGGTCTGGGTTGTGCTTTCCTAATTCTACAAAGCATACAATCCATAGCTACACGCTTGACTGTCGGCCTAATGTGTAATACCCAATACTTTTGTTTTAAATTATTTACCACTGTCTCGTGGTTACCGTGCGCGGCGCGAACATGAAAATGTTTGACAATAAGACGCGTGACGTGGTGCCTACCGTCAAGTATGACGGGACGTTTCACATCGAACGGGACATCACGAGCGGCATCAATGCGGCCACCAGCGCGGAGTATTCCGTGTTCGTCCATAAATGGAGACAAGGTAAGTAATCTACTTTTTTTTATTTACAAAATTATTATTTTTTTAGACTATGTACATCTTCGGAGAAGCTCTGTGACTGCGCGTATTTAATTAGCAGCCTTTCAGCCTTCGACATCATATCACCGTCTACAGTACCGGTTAGTTTCATACACTTTTTATATACAAAAGAAATAACTATACATGTGGACTTGAGTAACCGTAGCCACGATGAGAAACGCAACGGATCGGGTACTGCAGGTAAATTTTCGATAACTATATTGTGGACTGTATTTACAAACTCAAGGTCATCATTACTAACTTTAGGTACTAAAAGATCCGTCGGCCATAACGACTCATCGGTATACAAATAATTCGGGCCACGAAACCACTCGCTATCTAAATTAAAAACAGAAAAATCACAAACATCTCTTGTAGCAAGATCAGCGACGTTTAGCTTAGTAGGTACGTATCTCCATTCATTCATATTCCACAGCTCATCTATCTCCCCTAAGCGATGAGCGATAAATGATTTGTAGCAGCGCGCGTCATTTCTAATCCAATGTAACACCGTACTAGAATCACACCAAAAATACCTTTTTACGGGTTTCATGTTGTGCTCCTTTCGGATAGTATCAGCGAGCCTGGCCGCGAGAAGCGCCGCTTGTAATTCCAAGCGTGGCACCGATGTAAGGTTTAAAGGAGCAACTCGACACTTACTGGCAATAAACGCAACGCGAATATTATTATTAGACATCCAGCGCCAGTAAGCTACGGCACACATAGCCTTTGTAGACGCATCGCAAAATATGTGCAATTGTAAATTATTATAACCGCCTGAAACATAGGTACACGCGTCAGCTGTTTCGCTATCGCATGTCTTTGACCTCACGGGCGACGGGTGCGCGCGGGCGCACAGCGCCGGCGGGGGGCGACACAGGGGAGCGCGCGCGGGCGCAGGCGGGGGGCACTCGCTATTCGGTGCGTCGAGTGCATTCCCGCTTCGTTTATTTACATTTTGAAAATAACGCGGCAAACGTATTGTATCGACGCGTTTTAAAATTTGTAACCACTCGTTCCACTTAATATATGTACAATCTGTTACTTCGTCATCCCATTGAATATTACTCCGCCATGTATCTTGAAGTAATATTTTACCTTTTATTGTAAAAGGTGACAAAAATCCGTAAACATCAAATACAGACATAATAACCCGCAACATTTCGCGTTTTGTAGGTATTTTAATTCCGCTTATAATATTTATAGGTATACGTTTAAAAGATACGTCAAAACCTAAACTATCCTCTTTCGGATGCCAAATTAAACCTAAAGTTCGTTCACCTTCGTCCAGCTGGTCTAAACTGAACTTAACCGCGGACGCACCTAATAATTCCTCCGGCAAACTATTTAATACGGCTGTACTATTACTAGTCCAGTTCCTAATTTCAAAACCGCCTTGACTATGAATATGACTAATGTTTTTTACGAGTTTTATTGCGGTTTCTTCGTTTTCTACGCTATCTATGTAATCGTCCGCATAATGTTGTTGACAAATCGCGTGGACCGCGTCCGGCATACTAGACTGAAACCGAATTGCGTTTTTATTTTTGATAAATTGCGCTATGAATGGGGAACAATTCGCGCCGAAAATCAACGACGTCATAACAAAAGTTTTAATACATTTACTAGCGCGATCTCGCCATAGAAACCGTAGCGCGTCTTGATCTTCGGGTATAATTTTTATTCTAAGAAACTGATCTTTTATATCAGCTGACACGGCAATCTTGTTTTCTCTAAAACGTAACATAATACCGAATAAAGACATTAAGAGGTCCGGCCCCTGTAGAAGGTAGTCGTTGAGACAAACTCCGTGACTTTTAGCGGCTGCATCAAACACTAAGCGCAGCTTCTTTTTATTAGGGTTGTCAACGCCAAAGTGTGGTAGATACCACGTTCGTGGTGCCGGCGTATCGGTGGGTAATAATTCTTGAGCAAAATCGTTATCGAGCAAGTGTTGAATTCTATCAGTATACCTAGCAGCGAATTCGGAATTACGTTTTATTTTCTTTTCGACATTAATTAATCTATTTACAGCGTGCGGTAGCGACTCCGGCATTTTACTATTTACATTTTTCCACGGCAGCCCTACGTACCATCTCCCGTCTATCAATGTAGATGTCTGCTCCAGATGGGCGACTGCCCGAGCGTCTTCAGCATTCTCACGCGGTTTGGTACTGATTCCCATCGACTCTAGAGTGAAAGAACGACGAACGTCTTCGTGAATCTCGCGCAAGGTAAGTTCGCTAGCTGAGGGTACGCGGACGGTAGGATGTTCGCAGACTAGCAGCGCAGAATGAGGCACGTAAGGTAAGTTAGACAATAGACCATGAATACACCAACCTAGGGGGATAAGTGTAGCGTAAGGCTCGTTCGGTTTGCCTTTAATAATTTTTAGCGGCAATAATAAACTATAATTATCTTGACCTATTAAAATGTCCGGTTTGCACATTCCTCTAGTAAACCTATTTTGAATTTGACTTAAATGTTTATATTTACAAAAATCTATAGACGTTATGTTTTGTACCGGTAGGTTCAACTCGTCTATGCTGCGCGCGGTGAATTCGAACTCGTGTCCGTCGACGCTCGATATCCCTATACGTACCACCGCACTGTTACACTCTAACGCGGTGTTATTCCACGCGCCACATACTTTTAAACTTTGTTTATAACGACACAAACCTAACTTATTTGACAATTCACTACTTATTAACGAAATACTAGATCCGTCATCTAACAATACAATTAATAATACCTTTCGGACCGTGAACATTAACACGGACAACTTTTAGTAAACATTGTGAAGTACTGCAGGTATTCACAGTAGACACATTTTGTTCCTGCGATCTACAGGTGTTAACATTTTTGACATTTTGTACCTGAGATTCAAAATTAGACATTGTGCAGTACTTACATTATGCTGCGGCAAGGTGAAATGTAACAACCTGTGATGCGACTCGTTGCAGCCGTCGACGTCACACGCTGGTGCTGGGCAGGTCTCCCGGCTGTGTCGACCGTTTATGCACTTGTAGCATAAACCGACACGCTTTACGTACTGCCACCTATCTTTGCGCAGCGATTTCAAAAACATTTTACAATCCGGCAAACTATGCACGGTTAAATTACAGTATTTACACTTACTACTACTTACAGTTTTATGAACTAACAAAACTTTAGAGTCACTACACTTACGGTTCTTAATATCGTCATTTGGCAAACAGAGGGACACTGAGGTTTTGGAGACTTTAATGGCTTCTTTACTTAGGAATTCGGACAGGATTTCGAGTCTACACTTTGAACTATTTACACTTAATATGGGGTAACTGTAATCACTCCACTTGGACAACAATATGGGGGGCAATTTGGACAGAATTAGAGATGTCATATTTACACCGCGTAGGTACTCCTCCTGGGACAGACACCTCACTGCAGCAACATAGTTTTTAACTTTTATTGAAAAACTCACAATGTCTTTGTGGTATTCCAGACTCACAGGGTGCAGCTTTCGTATTTCGCGCAGAATCTTCGGCAAAATAACGTCCGGTTGGCCGAACTGCAGCTCTAAAGTTGACATGACGGCCTCCGGGTCAGCAGCACTGATGAGGAGCGCGGTGACGGACTCTCTTGCCGCTCCTATGAGACACTTCCGTAGGCGCCACATGTTTTCTTTTGCGCTAAAATTGCACACCTCCGTAGACTCCTCGTACGCTAGCTTAAAGGCGAGCCACTCCATGGGGTCCCCGAAGTAGGTAGGCAGTTCCTTTGGGGTGCAGTCTACTGATCATTCCCGCATTTGCGCTGTTAGTAGTTGCGGCCACAGCAACATCCTTTAGCGCTTGCGCTAATTTTTCAAATTCCGACTGAGGCGGTGCGCACGAGTTTGGCGGGAAACACGAGACTTCGATCCGGCGCGCCGTTGCCGACATGGCGGGACTCGACGCGCGCGGTGACAAGATGGCGTCTTGTTGAATATTATTATTATTTACAATATTTACATTCTGTGTATGTTGTTCGCTATTTTCTATCCACTCTTCCACTCTTTTCGATAGAAACGAACATTCTGAGCCTAGACTTGTGCACGAAAACTGTTCCTCTAGCGCTGCAATTTTTGCCGCCATTTTTCGTTCGATGAGTCCTTCTTGTATCTTGGCTAGGGCTTCAGCGGCTTCTAACTCGACGAGTTTCTTTTGGGCTTCAAATTCGAATCTCTTGGACGACATTCTGGACTTAGTTTGTGACTTATTCACTGATTTTATGGATCCACGACAGTCAGGCTCCGACCTATGACTGATTTCGTGATCCCCGGTAGTTCGTACATCCCCATACGGTTCCTCCCGCGCCGATTGCGTTTGCAATATTCTCTGCCTCGCGCCACGAGTTTGTACTATATCGTGTGGCGGAGTATTAAACATCGCGTGCTGGTTATAGACGGTAAATTGTAGACGATGCGGCTCGAAGACCAGCTTTTGTAGGCGACGGGAGGAGGAATCAAATGATTGCAACTGGATGTACGATGAAAATTTGTTTATTATATCACACACTAAGGTATCCAAGTTTACAATTTAAAGCCAAATATATTAACACAGTTGAACTATATTAAAACTAGACAAAAAGTGGTAGGTATGCACAAATGCAACCTACGCGACCGATCGTGAGTATAGACTGTCGGCCGCTTGGCGCGCTATACGGCGCGCGCGCGGCACAAAAAGCGCGGTAAAATCCAAAGACAATAATACATATATTTACATTTTTTTTTTTTTACTAAAATAAGTGGCAAAAACAGTGCGGCGCTAAGTATAGCAAATCGCGTCGCTAACAATTACTTTAAAATTACTTTTGAATTTATTGTGCAATGTAATGTAGACTTAGTCCTTAGCCGTAAGCTTTGAGCTGTACGTATTCCATATCAAAGATTTACAAAACTACCCTCATCGTCTGGTTTTAAAGAATTCACTATTAATTACGCAATTTTATCGCGTAGAGTATAGACAGGTCGACGAAACGCATATTTTTAATTAGACCGCCAAAAAAAATCTTTTCTCGATCCGAGTCCTCACAAGGCGCAAAGGCGAATCAAAACGTTTGAGGAAGTGGTGAGGTTTTGTCCTCACCAGACGCGGCTCCTAGACTCCGGAGTCTAGAGCCACACAGCCACATCAAAGGTACAGTATACCCTGTCCACCATGAACTGTCGGTACAGGCAAAAGATTTACTTAGAACCTTGTCTCACTTAGCGATGCTTCGAAATTTCCATTTTATTTTCTTTGTGCGTGCGAAACTTAATAATATAATATTAATTAGGATTATAACGGGTATAATAAAAGTTTAAAAACTATAACCCGACTTCGCAAAAAAGGGGTCTAAAAAGGCTGATATGCATAGGTACAAAAATGTGGTCGCATCCGCCATTGGGATTGAATATTTCAACAGCAGACGAATATTATTATTTTTTAAGTTCTGTACTCTTTTTCTACCGTATTTTTGTGTGAGGTGACGCTTAGATTTGTTGATAAGAAATTATAAAATGTAAAAAAAATCTTTTTTACTGTTTGACAACGAAATATAAAAAAATACATTTCCAAAATGAGGAAAGGCAAGGTAGCAAATCAAATCAAATCAAGACAAAAATGTGTGATGTGTCATCGGCAAATAGTAATATCTTTAACTAGTATAATGTAAGTCATTTATATAGATGAGAAAAAGAAATGGGCCTAAAATGGATCCCTGTGGGACACCTAATTCTATTTTAGTCCCAGTGGACCGTTTACTATTTACCTTCACTTGTTGACCCACCCTATTTTTAAGATAAGAACTCAAAAGGCTGAGGGCAGAGTCCCTTATGCCATAATGATTTAATTTCCTGATCAATGTAGCACGCTCAATACAATCAAAGGCCTTGGAAAGGTCGCAAAACACACCAAATGCATCCGACAACCTCTCTCAAGCTTAAAAAATATTACCAAGAAGACCTATACCAGCATCCGTTGTGGATCGACAAATCCATTTGTCTCTAGTAGGATTCTGTTACTATGCGATTAAATCAATTTTATTTTGCACTATACCTACCCACTTTAAATAAATTATAATATTAATATAATATTACAAAATATGTTTTGAAATCGGTAAGAATTACAATTCTGATTAATAATTATTTCCTAAAACTTGGTCCCACGTATGGTGTGAAACGTCTGAAAGTAATGTAATTAATATGTTACCAAGTAAATCACAACGTAAAATAGAAATAGCGCTGCTTAGATTTTGTACTAGATTGGGCGGGATGTTGTCATTTACGGTGGATAATCGGGAGATCGGGTGGCGCGCTGTGAAAGGTATTTATTAATCGACCGCGATGTGTGGATCAAGCTGCGTATTTTTATTATGCAACCACTCTGTTACCTGTAATGTCACTTGTATCATTATTTTATGATTTATCTTATAGTGCGTAAAGTTTACTACTCTGGACGACAGGTAGCAGACCATATTTAGTTGTTTTTACATTCATTGGCAAAAAAAACTCAAGTTTTATTTAATTTCTTTATATAAGTTTATCATTTTAACTCAAAATTATCTGCGCAAAATTTCACAATGAGCCTATTAGTAACGACAGCTACAATTTACAATTAATGTCAAACAAACTCTATAAGTTTTGTACTTATTTATTTTAAATACACGTGAGTAATCTGAAACACCGTAATAACGTAAGTGAGAATAAAACTACAAATGCCCATAAAGAGGCTGGGATCCATGGGGAAGTCGAGGAGGATCCGGAACTTGAAGGGACATCCCCGGACACAGACGATGAACCGCCTGATCCTGTACGTCTCTAGAGGATCTGGAATACAGACGACAATGACGAAACGGTGCAGTCACTCAAGGTTGATATGGTATATTATAATATTATGTATAATAGGTATTTCAAACAAACAATCTGTAAAGTAGTTAGGGAGTTGTATTGATTGACTGTTTGTTGGTTTGCATTGAATATACTCCGAAATTAATATACAATATAGAATTGGTGCAAATCCAATCCTTTATAATAAGATTAGTGGTAGATTTTATTAAGACTGTCTTAGGCATCAACGTCAACGTCAATATGTGATATTACATTGTTTTATTCCTAATACACTTATGATATCATTTATGTAACAAATACGCTTTACGTTAAATAAGACAGTTAAATTAAAATAAGGTGTATTGGTATAACAAAATCAAAACACTCTTCTGTTTCACTTTATTTAATATCCTGTAAAGAAAAAACTACCTGAAGCACGTAGAAGCCTATTATGTAAGGTCAGGTTGATAGCCCGCGTGTCGCTGATGAGCAGTCCTGCTACCAGGGCTGGCAGAATTTGAATAAGCAATAGATTACTTATTATAACAACAATAAAATCAGTAGAGTATTGATCGAGTTTCTGTAAAAGTTAAGAACCATAAAGTTATTATTAGAAATAACATTTTATAATAGAATTCCTATGGCTAGTTTCCCTCATCCCATCAGGTCCAAAGTCACGCGACATAAATGTGCTTACAAAATTCCTGCTGAATCGAAAACCAGATAGTAGGTAAAATTAACTTGCAAGTTTTGTCCAAACACAAAAGAACAGGCGATAAAAAATAAAAGCTCGTAAAATCAATCTAATTAGATTCACACGCCTTAAATCTAATGTAAGTGCTTGGCTGTAATTTTTAATTACATAAATTAAGAGTGCTATAGAAAATAACGAAGTTTACAGGAAACAGCTAATTCTTTGTATGAAACGTCCCATACGAAAGTCACGAAAATGCTTCAAAACAATCAACAGTTTCTTAATAACGTTTATTTTGTTTTTTTAATTTTAATTGATTATAAGTATGATATTCCTTTTGTAAAGTAGTAGTCAAGTACCTGAGATTTTTGCAAACTGGATATTTGAGCGTATATCGCAGTAAAACACCTCAGTAAACTAAAAAATGACATTATATACTGAAAAGAAAAAAGACATTTTGTTACAAAATTAGCTAACCTCACCTATTAGTCAAGATGCCAAGGCCATGGAAGTTCGAGAAGAATAATGTATGGGATTTGACAATAACAATGTTCGCGGAGACGCTGCTGTCCATTTCCGCATTTATCTCTGTCGCTTTCACCGGTACCCCACGGGTAGTGGCATCTTGAATGAGGGCCCCGTGCCCTGTTGGACTTTTAAACAGTCCGTAGCTTACATCTCGGAAACCTTATTATATCGGCGTGTATGTAGATGGATAGACCCTTCAGCTTACCGTGCATAGTGGAAAGTTGAAAGTTTTCAATAGTCTAGAGGCATAGCAGTGCCCCCCTAAGTTGAGCACGGTCGTACCATCCTTTTCTCGACACAATTCAGGTCATTTTCGACCCCTTATAACTTCGTTGTCGATAAAACTATAACCCTGCATTTTGACATATACTACTAATTAGGCATTGTGTAAACACGGTATATTTCAATATTATTAATAATGTTAGCTTGGCATTCGCACTAAACGATTTGATATATAAATATGGATTATTGATCATGATCATTATAAGATGTTGTTAGACCGACCGATTAATCTCTACTTGACATAACATGTATCTCACAACTTTTTACGGTAGGAGAACTAAAAAATGCGAGACTTGGAATTTTTTACCAGTTATGTTTTTGATGGAATATAATTTGTAGACACATATCCCTGCAAGTTTTAAAATACATTTTCTTATATTTGTGTCAAAATATTGAGAAGTATTTCAGAATTATTTTTTGTGATCTTTGTGCCTTTGATTTCAATAAAGAAGATACTAACTAAAATAATATTTTACCCGGTGATATAAAATAATATTTAGATTAAATTTTTTCATAATTTAAACAACTTACAATTGCACTGAATGAATCCTTAATTCGAACCACCGTATCGTAGTTACACTTGTATATGCTCTGATAGAAAGCAATGTAACTTCCCTTCATATGTTGTAGACGCCCATTCAATTTCAGCAAGTGTCGATGCGCAGTTAAAAGCGTAAACGAAAAGAGAACAGGAGTAATGGTGACAAATATCTTTGGTATTAACACTATCGCATACCCATGCGACACATATGTTAGCCATTCATTATTTAAAATAGTCAGTGATAATCTACAAACTCTTAGTACAAAAAAAATTAATGCATATAACATTAGTGTCCAGCTAGTGGTTTGTGTCGAGTCTCCCATTTTATAATCGATCAGTTTGAATTGTTTTATCAAAGAAAAAAAAGTGTTCGGTCGAGATCTGAACAATAGTACAACAGAACTTGTACTAAATTCTACGATGAGAAAAGTATCGATTATTATGTTCTCCGTTAACATGGTGGCATTATTAACAATAGTCGAAGCGCACCAGACTATTACAATTAAAACTATTTGTATAAATGTCAATATTTTTAAGTTGAAAAGTTTAAAACAAGACGAAAACCCACAGTCGGCACACAAGATGATTTGAAAAAAAATAAAAATAATAGTCGTTAATTTAGATAATCTGGTCTTTTCTAAATCGCGTATAAAGTTATTATTTAAAACGTTGACTTGTTTATTTTGATCCATATTATTTAGAATTTCGTCAGAAGTATATTTTAGAGACGTCCTGAATCCAATAGACTTTACTTCTGACACAGCGTATACCGGAAACTTACAGGTATATGAAACATAATTTAGATTTTATCACATGTTGATGTTTTATTTAAACGGGCGTACAGTTATTATAGTATTATAATGAAAAATTTTACGATTCATTACAATGTTGTTTTGTGACTACAACGTCATAACCTAGTACAATGTTGTAGCTCATGTTATCTATACTAATATTATAAAGAGGTAACATTTGATTGTTTGTTTGTTTGTTTGTTTGAATGGAATAGGCTCTGAAACCACTGAACCAATATGAAAAATTCTTTCGCCGTCGGAAAGCTACATTCCTAGCGCTGAACATAGGCTATATTATATTTTCAACAAAAATAGGGTTCCTTACTAAAACCCCAAAAATGTAGCCCAATGTGTAAAAAACCAACCTTCAAAATTTCTTACATCGTGTGCGCTTCGACAACGGCTTGACCGATTTCGCAATTTTTTTTACAGTATGTTCGTTATTGTCATGAAAAGGTTATTATGAAAGAAAATGTTGAAAAAAATAAGCAGAAAATTAGAAAAAAGAAGAAAATATACGTATTGGTCACACGGGGTTTGAACCTGGACTCGATCGATTCACGTCGTTGCCAGTCTATATGACACGGGTGTCATGGTAACAACATTGTTTACCATGACAACCATTAGACGTTATTGACGTTAAACTGCGTTTCCATTGACGCGGAGCGAGGCGGACAGGAGCTTGTGGTACCCGAATTGACCAATCACTATGCTCGAAATCTCCGCTCTACTCCGCTTGGGCACCACTAAGTTCCTATGCGCCCGGCTCCGCGTCGGTGGAAACGCAACCTTATAGACGGGCCAAGATCGGAGAGGTTTTCCAAATCTATACATCTATACAAATAAATAAAATTGAAGTGTCAGTTTGTAACTTTCAATTAGCAACGTTTTTCTAAATTCATATTATGACATTTTAAACGATATCTTCATCTTTTTTTTGGCATTGGCAACGATATCTTCTGAAAACGAAAATGCAATTAAAAAAAAAAAATGTCTGTCTGTCTGTCAGCGTGTCTCTTTGCTCCGGCTAATCTCTGGAACGGCTGGACCGATTTTAACGAGACTTTCACTGGTAGATAGCTAAAGTTATAAGGATTAATTTAGGCTACTTTTCATCATCATCATCATCATCATCATCATCATCATCATCATGGTCATCTAACTAATGATCACCGAATCGGCTGGACCGACTGTGACGGGAGCATTCACCGGGCGTTAGCTTATGTTAGTAGGAGTAATCTATACATCTATATGTATAAAAGTAAGTCGTGGTAGTAAAATTATTTATAACTCAAGAATGGCTTTATCGATATGGCTGAAAATTGGTGAGGAAGTAGTAAGGAAGTAGGATACTATTTATTCCATTCAACAGCGTTTCCGTGAACGTTGCGGGCTCCGCGTTGCGGGTTCCGGGTTCCCGCGTTGCGGGTTCCGTGTTGTAGGTTCCGCGTTGTTTGTTTTTAGTTGAATTTCATCATAAACTGTTTTTATGCTCAACGAAGTGGGCCAGGGTCAGCTAGTTAGTTAATAATTTATTTATTAATATAGATCCGATCCGAATGTTAATAATACATTTATATTTTGAAACTAGCTGTGCCCGCGACTTCGTTCGCGTGGTTTTTGTGAGACTTAAACCGTTTATGCAGCGCACAGAACGAAAGACCCTAAGTGTGAATAATTTTCCTCGTTTTTGCAACATTACTCTCTGACACTTTGCTCCTATTAGTCGCAGCGTAATATCATATAGCCTAAAGCCAACCTGTTTAAATGGACTATCCAACAAAAAAAGTTTTTTCAAAAAGTTTTTTCAAAACTGAGTGTCTTGCGTTGAGTGCTACAGAACGGTCGCGCTCCGCATTACACTACGTAGCAAAATTTAATTGTTTGCGAGTCGCGCGGCTGTGTGCCGCCGCAAGTCACCATGGCGCTCGTGGCCAACGAGTTGCTGGCGTTCATCCAGCACGCCATCGACACCATGGACGAGCTCAGCATCATGCAGATCTGCAAATCTTCTTTCACCAGCGAGGAGATTTGCACTGGTAAGCGGATGCTGTACGAGACGCTCGGCCAGAGCGCGAACATACCATCGCGACGTAGAGATGGAACTGAAAGAAGCGTGCAGGACATCATCTCCCTGCTGAAGCAGACAGATCCAGACGACGTGCCGGCATTTGTGGCGAAAGATCTCCACAAGTTGCCGGTGGTGACGATGGACCACGTTGACGTCTCCAGCCTGTTGAAGAACTTCAACAGTATGAAGGCAGAGCTGGACGAGATGCGGGGTAGATTGGATGCATCGGAATCTACCATCCGTGACTTACGTAGTGAATTATTACAATTAAAATGTAATAATTCATTAAGTGGGTCACCCGATCATTCAACTGCCTACGTCAACACACGTCGTGGCGGCGCGCGCGCCGACACATCGTTTTGCGTGTCAGCAGAATCTGATGCGTCAGCAACCGCCGGTGCGATGAGGAGGGCTTCAAACTGGTGGAGAAAAGGAAGAAAAAGCCCGCCGTCCGCAACCATCGCGGCACCGCACCCTGCGGACCCGAGCAGCTGCGGTGTGAAGTGCGCTCCACGCCGCTGTACGTGTCCCGCCTGCACTGGTCCATGGAGGCTAAGGACGTCGTGGACTACATCCAGAAGAAGACGTCCTTCCCCTTGAGGGTTGAGCGTCTGGAGTCTCGCCACAAGGTCAACTTCAGTTCCTTTGTGGTGAGAGTACCGACGCATCTTCTATCGACCTTGAGGCGGAGGAGTTCTGGCCGACGGGTGTGGTCTACCGGAGGTTCCGGGGGAGACTCCGGAATGAAGTGCGCTACACGTCGCCGACAACATGTGTAGTTTAAGTGTAGTTTTAAGTATATTTTGTATGTATGTTAGTCTGTAAGGTATTTATAATATGGGCTATGTAGCCTGAAATAAATGGTTTTTATTTATTTATTTATTTTATTAAAACGGTCCAGTAGTTCCTGAGATTAGCGCGTTTAAACAAACAAACAAACTCTTCCGCTTTATAATTTTAGTATTTATAGCTGTGCCCGCGACTTCGTACGCGTGGAAAAAAGATTTAGGGCAGTATTTTTTTAATTTATTTTTAGTTTGGGTAGGTATTTAAGAAAACTAATTTGCTTCTTTATAGACGGTATTAGACGTGCATAGGCAAAATAAGTAGGCCAATGAAGTAATAATAATAGTTTACCGTCAAATAATGACTCGGACATGCCATATGAAGACATAGGATTACCCCCAATAGATGTAACTATATCTTGAATAGTTGGACATAACTGCTCAGCATCAAAAAGTACACAGAACTCCAGCATGACTGCAAACAAATGGCGCAATCGCTGAGGACTTCCGCTAAAACTTGCTTCATCATCTCAAAACGGACAAAGCATCATCTCAGTGTTGATCCCTATGACTTACTGAATCACTTGCCCGTCATGATGACTTAGGTACATTTTAATAGCATTTTTTAACCAAGCTGTGTATTCGATAACTCGGGTTTCATGTGATTTTTATGTCACATAATTCATGCTTAATGTTTTGTGTGCGTAATTGTAATTTCAGTACTAATTATTTAATGAAAAATAATGGTTTCTTGTAATAAATTATACGTGGAGTCCCTACCTACCAGCATTGGTTTAAAAATACATTCGTTCGAACAATAACGCCTGCTTGAGCCATTCAGCATCAGATGCACTCAACATCGGTAACACGTGATGTATCTAAATCTAATTAGTAACGACAAATACAATTTACAATTAATGTCAGAAACTCTACAAATGTTGACCTTATTTATTTCAAATGCACGTGAGTTATGTGAAATACTACAATAATGTAAGTTAGAACAAAACAAAAAATGCTCGTGACGAGGCTAGTATCCATTGGAAAGTCGAGGAGGATCCGGAACTTGAAGGGACATCCCCGGACACAGGCGATGAACCGACTGATCCTGTACGCCTCTAGAGGATCTGGAATTCACACGACAATGATAAAGCTGTACAGTTCGCTCGCAGTAGACATGGTATATTATTAAAAATATATATATAGTAAAATTTGTATTTAAGACAAAAATTTCATTCTTATTTGTTCTGTAGTTACGGAGTCTGTTCAATGCAACCCAAACAATCAATTAATGCAACAGTCAAATCGTTCCTATATAATAATATTAATGTAGATTTTATTACTTTAATACGCTTTACATTTAATAATAAAATAAGACATTTAACTTAAGGTAAGGGTAAAATCTAAACAATCTCTTCTCTTTCACTTTATTTAATATTCTGTAAAGAAAAAACTACCTGAAGAACGTAGGAGTCTATTGTGTAAGCTTAGGTTGATGGCCTTCATGTCGCTGATTAGCAGCCCTGCCGATAGGGGTGGCAGAATTTAAATGAGCAATAGATCCCTCATCCCATCAGATCCATATCAGCAAAATATTGCAATGTCACGCGAAATATGCGTGCAAAATTTCTGCTGAATCGAAAACCAGTATGTAGGACAAATTAACTTGCAAGTTTTTTCCAAACACAAAGGAACTGGGCCCTAATTCTCAGGCCTCGAACTTAGTTTTTACTATCGGTCTGTCCCGCTCATGCAAATGCGCGCGCGTGCGAGCGGGATATACTTATATTCGAACTTTTTTCCACTGCCCGAGAATCGTGCTCCTGGTGAAACTAAATAAAAGCTCGTAGAATCAATATTATTAGATTCGCACACATTGTACTTGACTGTAATTTTAATACATAAATGAGTAGTTCTACGAAAAATAACATAGTTTACAAGAAACAGCCGATTCTTTGTAAGTGTGGCGACGTAACGCACGTAGATACGCCCCATATGAAAATCACGAAAATGTTTCAAAACAATCAGCAGTTTCTTAAAAAGGATTGACTGTTATTCAAGTATGATATTCCTTTTGTAAAGTAGTAGTTAAAGTACCTGTAATTTTGGCAAACTGGAAATTTTAATGTAAATAACAGTAAAGCACCTCAGTAAACTAAGAAATTACATTATGTACTGAAAAGAAGAAATACATTTTATTACAAATTAGCTAACCTCAGCTCTTAGTCAAGATGCCATCGCTATCATCACTTACAAAGTTCAAAAAGAAAAACTTATGGGATTTGACATCATCATTTCAGCTAAGATGTCCACTGCTGGACAACAACCCTCCCCCAAGGTATTTCAAGCGAGGCTCCCTATACTCGCCACTCTTGGCAGGCAGGTTGGATAGCGCTGTTTTAATACATTATAACCACGGAAACTCTGCCTATTTCACCCCAAAAGCCTAACAGCGACTAAATCACAGGAAAATGTTGTGTTACAGGAAATGTTAGTTTAGAATTGAATCCTCTGAAGAGAATTTGTAAAATTGGATTTACTGCATGCTTACGGCACGTATAGTTGACATGGTTTGATTCTTTTTTTCGGTAACTTACGATGCGTTGCGCTACCCCTTCTTTATATTGGTTATCACCCGTAAAATTATCAAAATGGGTATAAATAGTTATAATATTTTTTCAATTACTTACAATTGCACTCAATGAGTCTTTAATTCGCACCACGGCATCGTAATTAGACTTGTATATATTCTGATAGAAAGCTATGTTTTTTCAGCAAGTGTCGATGCGCAGTTGAAAGCGTAAACGAAAAGAAAACAGGAGCAATGGCGACAAACATCTTCGGTATTAATATTATCGTATACCCGGGGGTCGCATCTAGTAGCCATTCGTTATTTGGAGTATACCGCAATAATCTACTAATTCTTAGTACAATAAAAAATGATACATATAACATTAGTGTCCAGCTAGTGGTTTGTGTGGACTTTTCCATTTTACGATCGATCAGTTTAAATTGTTTTAGCAAATAAAAAAAAGTGTTCGTACGAGCAGTGAACAAACTAACAACAGAACTTATAATAAATTCTATGATGTAAAAAGTGTCGACTAATACGTTCTCCGTAAACACGATAGCATTATTAGCTACAGTCGAAACGCACCACACTAATACAATTAAAACTATTTGTATAGATGTCAATATTTTTAAGTTGAAAAGTTTAAAACATGACGAAAAACCAAAGTCGGCGCAAAAGATGATTTGAAAGAGAATAAAAAGAATGATAGTTAATTTAGATAATCTGGTCTTTTTTATACTATATATAAAGTTATTATTTAAAACGTTGACTTGTATATTTTGATCCATGTTATTAATGGGTATTATTATGTATTTATATTGGTGTAATGTGTCGAGCCAGCGAACGGTCGCGCTCCGCGTTATACACGAGCAACAAATATTAATTTATATTTGTGCGAATCGCGCGGCTGATTGCCGCTGCCCGTCACCATGGCGCTCGTGGCCAATGAGTTGCTGGCGTTTATCCAGCATGCCATCGACACCATGGACGAGGTCAGCATCGTGCAGATCTGCAAGTCTTCCTTCAACAGCGAGGAGATTTGCAAGGGCAAGCAGCTGCTGTACGAGACGCTCGGCCAGAGCGCGAATATGCCACCGCGGCGCAGAGATGGCACCGAGAGAAGCGTGCAGGACATAATCTCCCTGCTGAAGCAGACGGATCCAGATGACGTGCCGGCATTTGTGGCGAAAGATCTCCACAAGCTGCCGGTGGTGACGATGGACCACGTCGACGTCTCCAGCCTGCTGAAGAACTTCAATAGTATGAAGGCAGAGCTGGACGAGATGCGAGGTAGGTTGAATGCATCGGAATCCACCATCCGTGATTTGCGTAATGAATTATTGCAAATGAAAAGTAATAATTCACTATGTATGTCACCCGAACATTCAACCTTCGTAAATACGCGTCGCCGCGGCGCGCAAGCTGACACCTTTTGCGCGTCAGCGGAATCCGACGTGTCACCGACCGCCGCCGCTCCCGCCCGCCTTCCCCTCGAGGTCGAGCCGAAGCTGAGTCAACCAGCGACCCAGCAGAAGAAAAGTTTTGCGGGCGTCACTGCCCGCTCCCCCGCACCTCCCCAGGGGGTGAAGACGAAAGGGGTGAAAGAGAGCCGCAAGGCTAAGGAAAACCGTAAGGCAGAACCTTCTCGATCAAACGAGGGTGAGAGCAGGATGTGTGATGAGGAGGGCTTCACATTGGTGGAGAGAAGAAAGAAGAGGAAGCCCGCCGTCCGCAACCACCGCGGCACCGCACCCTGCGCACCCGAGCAGCGCCTGCGGTGTGAAATACCCACCACGCCGCTGTACGTGTCCCGCCTGCACTGGTCCACGAAGGTCGAGGATGTCGTGGGCTACATCTTGAAGAAGACGTCCTTCAACTTGAGGGTCGAGCGTCTGGAGTCTCGCCATAAAGTTAACTTTAGTTCTTTTGTGGTGAGAGTACCGACAGATCGCTTATCGACCTTCGAGGTGGAGGAGTTCTGGCCGATGGGTGTAGTCTACCGAAGGTTCCGGGGGAGAATATGTATGTTAGTCTGTAAGGTATTTATAATATGGGCCTATGCCGCCCGAAATAAAGATTATTATTATTATTATTATTAAGAATTTCTTCAGAAGAATATATTAGAGATGACACGGATCAGTATAAATCAGTAACGCGCGATTTTGCAAACAGTGCACACGTGTATTAAGCTACGCACATTAACTGTCAGAGTAGTAAACATCAGGGGTGCAAAACCTTTTATTCTATTCTTATCTGTTTCAAAGTGTAAACTAAAATATGTTCAAGTGCAACCAGTGTAACGCGGAGTTCATAGACGGTCCTCAGTGCTCAGCGTGTAAAAATAGGTATGACTTCCGATGCTCAGGAATAACTGAAGCTGGATATAGAAAGCTCGGTGACCGTAAAAATAATTGGAAGTGTCAGCTGCAAATCTAAAGGATCGGTGAACCCACTCACTGCTTTGGGTGGGGGCTCTAGTCCATCATCACCAACTCCCATTGACTTGGATGGTGTTATGCATGAAATAAGACGCATATCCATCCAAATGGCTGCCCTGCCAGATATTGTATCAGATATCAAGGCAATTAAATCTGACCTAGCTGACCTGACATCGCTGAGATCAGAAATTACTGAGCTTAGAGCCTCTGTTGATTTTATCCACCAAATGTTTGATTCTACCACTGAAAAAATAGCTAAGCTGGATAAAGAAGTCCAAGGTCTTATTCAAACAAGTGATGTGGTTAAGTAATTGCAGCAGCGCGTCGTGGATCTGGAACGCGGTATCAAGGATAGTGATCAGAGATTGCGGTTAAATAATATAGAGATTAAGGGTGTTCCTGCAACCTCTTCTGAAAATCTTTTCTCGGTGGTTATGAAAATAGGCGATCTTATTAAATGTCCAATTTCAAAAGACAAGATCAACTACATTGCAAGAGTTCCTTCATCCAATGACAAAGTACCCAAATCCATTATCGTTGCCTTGCATAACAGATACCTGAAGGATGACTTCGTAGCGGCATCGAAGAAAGTCAACCTTTCACCGGCAGACGTCAATCTCCCAGGAAATGGAAGAATCTTTGTTAATGATCATCTTACTTTGGATAATAAGTTGCTACTAAATAAGGCCAAATCATTGTCAAAAGAAAAAGGCTACACATTTACGTGGGTTAAAGGGTGTAAGATTTTTTTAAGAAAAAATTCAGACTCTCAAGTTATCTTAATAAGAACGGAAAAAGACTTACAAAAGATTTAAATTATAATTTTAGCTCTAATTTAATATGTATATCTCGACTTGGTTATAAATTCAATCTAGTTATGAATAAAAATACTAACATATTATCCTTATCAAAAAGGTTGCACACCTCTTGCATTCTTGCTCACTTTTTTATCTACCCTCACATATTTACATTTTCGCACATCACTTTAATTTATCTCAGTAAATTACGTAGTAACTTTACAAACTATTCAGATCGTTGGAATAATTACAGTAATATCATTATAGATATCTTTTTGCATGTCAATACTTTTAAATATCATAGAATAATAAATGATTCAACATTATTCATTATCTCGCTCGCACTCATGTCGCCATTCTGCATACTAATAATTATGTCTCGCTTATTTCACTTGATACTATCAGCTGTTCGAATATCGGCGCTCAACAGAGTTAATAAAAGCTATGGTTATCTTATTTTTTCTGCTTTACTGGTAACTGTTTTTAACTCACGATATAATAGTATAACTACTGTCATAATATATTATATATTACTTACATATACTTTCTTTAGTTTTAAATTCGACAATGAGTTCTAGAAATAAATTAAACATTTATTATCAAAACGTGCGTGGACTACGCACTAAATCAAATGAATTTTATCGGCAACTAAACTTACACTCCTACGATATCATAATTCTCACAGAAACATGGCTAACAGATCAGTTCTCTGACTCGGAACTCTTCAGTGGCGATTATATAGTGTGGCGTCGTGACCGCGATTACAGATTGACTGGCCAGGCGCGCGGCGGTGGCGTGTTGATCGCTGTGCGTAGGTATGTGACAGCCGTCGCTGAACCTAACTTCCATTCAAGGGCTGAGGACCTTTGGATTTCTTTAGATTTACCAAGTAAGCACTGTTCTCAAACAGTAAAACTATATATTTGTGCCGTCTATCTTTGTAGGCAAGGCGATATTAGTTCTTACTCAGACCAATTATCTGATTTTCTAAACAAATTAAACTACTCGGTTTTAAAATGTCCATTAGACAATTTTCTCATTGTAGGCGATTTTAATTTAAGTGGAATCAACTGGAAATTTGACTGTACTACTGACTGTAACATTCCTTCTAATATATTTTCTTCTTATAATAACGATGAACGTATGTTACTAGACGAGCTTCGAATTTTATCACATAACCAATACAGTGGAATACTTAATAAACAAAATAAAATATTGGATCTTGTTTTGTGTAATGAGAAAGTATTGGTTAGTGAGTGTCTCGACCCCCTCGTCCCTCTCGATACCTATCACCCTGCACTAAACATTGATTTATTTTTCTCAAATAAAACCTACTTAAAGTGTACTGATTATAGTAAATTAAACTATAATCTAGGTAATTTTGATAATATAAATCGAGATATTTTAGCTATTGATTGGTACAACGAGTTTCTTCACAGGAACCTAGATGATGCTGTATCTTTCTTCTACAATAGTATTGGTGATATCCAAAGGAAAAACATCCCATCTAAGAAAGTTGTACATAGTTTGTATCCAGTCTGGTTTACTCCGGCGCTAAAACGCTTATTACGTCAGAAGAATAAATTTCATAAAAAATATAAAAATTACGGTAGGATTTCTGATCAATTAATGTTCAAAAACCTACGAGAAAGAGTAAAGAAAATTGAGACTGAATGTTATAACAAATATTTACAATCAACTGAATCAGCGATCGAAAAAAATCCAAAGAACTTCTGGAATTATATTAAACATAGGACTAAGACAAACATGCTACCTAATAGTCTTGTATACAATGGAAGTACGATATCTACGGGTGAATCTATCAGTGAAGCGTTTGCTCAATATTTTCAATCGTCTTTTCTTAACTATGCTAGTCTCCAACGTAACTTACAACTACCTAATTACTATAATACGAGTACTAATGAACCGTCAACTCACATTAACACTGTTGACATCGAACTACAATCAGTTAAAAATTTATTAAAAAACCTTGATCCTCACAAATCAGCAGGGCCAGATAACTTGTCTCCTAAATTCATCATTAAATGTTATGAATCAATATCAATTCCAATTACATTGCTTTTTAATAAATCTATTTCTGTTTGTTCAGTGCCTAAAACTTGGAAATTAGCCTTTATCTCTCCTGTACATAAAAAAGGCACTAAATCTGAAATTACTAACTATAGACCTATTTCGAAATTATGTACTATAGCTAAAGTCTTTGAACGAATTATTTATAAACAGGTTTACTCATCATTAAATAATATATTCAGTCCATCACAGCATGGATTCCTATCAGGTAGATCAGGTTACGAATCTAGTGCTTCTAAATGATTATCTAACGGAGAGGATGGATAAAAATGAACAAGTTGACGTAGTTTACACTGACTATAGCAAGGCATTTGATCGTATAAATCACAATATTCTAAAAAGTAAGATCTATCGCAGTGGCATCAAAGGAGATCTTTTTAGGTGGTTCTGTTCTTACCTGGATAATCGAGCTCAGGCTGTAGTTATCAATAATTATATGTCCAGCTGGGTTCCAGTGCCTAGTGGCGTTCCACAAGGCTCCCTTTTAGGACCCCTACTGTTCATTATCTTTATTAACGACATTGACACTTGCTTCGTAAATAGTCACTTCCTATATTTTGCCGATGACATGAAAATATTTTCCTCTATATCATTTCTTAGTGATGCTGAGAAAATTCAAGCAGATTTGATCCGCCTAGATCAGTACTGCCACCAAAACAATTTAGATCTTAATCCCATTAAATGTCAATATATGACTTATAGCAGGAAAAATAATATTATACCGACCACCTACTATATAAAAGGTCTCCAAATCCAGAGAGCTGACATTGTTTGTGACTTAGGTGTATACCACGACTCCAAACTTAAATTTGACGCTCATATTGACCACATTATTGCTAAAGCCTCTCGTGCCTTAGGATTTATTATGAGAATTAGTGGTCCTTTTAAGCTCGCAAAGACCTTAAAAATTTTATACTGCACTTATGTAAGAAGTCACCTCGAGTATGCGTGTCAGGTTTGGAACCCGTGTTATGAAAAATACATAACACAGATTGAAAACGTTCAAAAACGCTTCATTAAATTTTTATGTTTCCGCCTAAAAATTCCATACGACTCCAATAATTATCACTCCCTATGCAAAAAATTTCATATTCAAACATTAATCCACCGCCGATATACAGCCGATTGTGTATTTCTCTTGAAAATTATGAATAACGTTGTTGATTGTCCTGATCTGTTAAATAAATTAAATTTTTATGTTCCCACTAGACAACGTAGATATAACCCTCCCCTGGCGATTCCGCGATACAATTCGAACTATAGACGTAACTCGTGTTTAGTGCGGGCGAGCATTGACTTTAATAATATTTGCAAAAATTTTACAATTGATCCATACACACTACGTAGCAATAATGCAAGAGATATTCTTAATCATAACTTCTTTAATTAAGCTAATTGATGTATCAGCGCTACAAAGTTCTTTTACATGTTTATACATATTAATCTTGTTAAATAGTGGATGTCTTCTATATCTAATAATATGCGTACCTAATTTTGTTGTGTAATCACAAGTGCCAAGTTTGCGTTATCTCCTTTTTAATTTTTTGCTATAAGTGAGAACCTGTAATTGGCTTTTCTCTTTCTATACATAATAAGCATATCTGTAACTAATAAGCTGTTGGTTTTCTAAATTAATAAAATAAAATAAAATAATAATATGTATGTTAGTCTGTAAGGTATTTATAATATGGGCCTATGCCGCCCGAAATAAAGATTATTATTATTATTATTATTAAGAATTTCTTCAGAAGAATATATTAGAGATGACACGGATCCAACAGACTTTATTCCTGACTCAGCGTATACCGGAGAGTTACAGGTATAACAAACGTAATTTAGATTTTATCACATGTTGATATTTTATTTAAACCGCCATACAGTTTTTATTACTATAAATAAATATTTTACGATTTATAACAATGTTGCTGTGACTATAACGTCATAATATTATACTAGTACAATGTTTGTAGCTCGTGTTAGTAATATATAATTTATTTATTACTATAGATATCCGATAGATTTCAAAGTATACTATATAAAGATTGCTGATAAAACAGGATTTTTAAGAAATATACCAATTAGAGATGCGCAATATCGAAGTGACATCATCCAATCTGATTAAATGTTTAACTGAACACAGTAGACTTCAGTTTTTAGAAGTTTTATTTTCTTAAATAGATTATTAATCTCGCGTTATAAATGAAATTTAATAAATAATAATTGTATATTAAATAACAATATAATATGGATATAAACATACTACACACCAATATGTAAAACAAGTAGGTATACAACATACATACATACGAAACGATTTGGTTTTATTAAATGTCGGTCTACTATAGATGCATACCGGGCGTCTTAGTGACCTGACCAAGGCGTTTAATTGTATGCACCACTGGTCAGAAATGTACACCATTATGGTAAGAGACTCAGCTCTGAATAAATTGAGTTCACATCTTAGCAATAGGACCTAAAGGAAAGGATAATAGTAAATAGCCCACTGAGACCAAGAGATAATTATTGCAACAGGCATCCGTTTAAGATCCATTTCTTTTTCTTATGTATGTAATTGTACTTGCCTTATCTAGTAAAAAAAACATTTTTACTCCATTTGAGAGATGGCAAGGATAGCAAAATCCGTACTACTACACTAGTTCAAGATAATTATGAGATAGCACTCTACCGATAAGGCTTCACAAACATTTAAAATAAAGCAACAACGATCAAATCACGACTAGAAGCACACAATGCTCTCACAGATATAAATAGAAAATTTTAAATGTACAGTTGTAAATTAAATCATAATATTTAAATGGCGACTCGACACTGACACAAAGAAGATAATAAAACACTGATGATGGTCATCATGTTGACATCAGCCAATATTGACGATTATAGTATCGGCAAATTTGCTAACAAATTGATGCGATCTATTTGTTTTTTTACAAAACATCAAAGTAGTTAAGTTTGGATATTATTTGGTTGCAGCCTGCAACAAAAAGCATTACAAATAAAATGTTTGCCCACAAATTGGCACGAGTTTTAGATTTTTTGCATAACATTTTTTTCTGGCTTAGAACTTCTACTTGAGGTCCTAGGAGAATATGTATGTTAGTCTGTAAGGTATTTATAATATGGGCCTATGCCGCCCGAAATAAAGATTATTATTATTATTATTATTAAGAATTTCTTCAGAAGAATATATTAGAGATGACACGGATCAGTATAAATCAGTAACGCGCGATTTTGCAAACAGTGCACACGTGTATTAAGCTACGCACATTAACTGTCAGAGTAGTAAACATCAGGGGTGCAAAACCTTTTATTCTATTCTTATCTGTTTCAAAGTGTAAACTAAAATATGTTCAAGTGCAACCAGTGTAACGCGGAGTTCATAGACGGTCCTCAGTGCTCAGCGTGTAAAAATAGGTATGACTTCCGATGCTCAGGAATAACTGAAGCTGGATATAGAAAGCTCGGTGACCGTAAAAATAATTGGAAGTGTCAGCTGCAAATCTAAAGGATCGGTGAACCCACTCACTGCTTTGGGTGGGGGCTCTAGTCCATCATCACCAACTCCCATTGACTTGGATGGTGTTATGCATGAAATAAGACGCATATCCATCCAAATGGCTGCCCTGCCAGATATTGTATCAGATATCAAGGCAATTAAATCTGACCTAGCTGACCTGACATCGCTGAGATCAGAAATTACTGAGCTTAGAGCCTCTGTTGATTTTATCCACCAAATGTTTGATTCTACCACTGAAAAAATAGCTAAGCTGGATAAAGAAGTCCAAGGTCTTATTCAAACAAGTGATGTGGTTAAGTAATTGCAGCAGCGCGTCGTGGATCTGGAACGCGGTATCAAGGATAGTGATCAGAGATTGCGGTTAAATAATATAGAGATTAAGGGTGTTCCTGCAACCTCTTCTGAAAATCTTTTCTCGGTGGTTATGAAAATAGGCGATCTTATTAAATGTCCAATTTCAAAAGACAAGATCAACTACATTGCAAGAGTTCCTTCATCCAATGACAAAGTACCCAAATCCATTATCGTTGCCTTGCATAACAGATACCTGAAGGATGACTTCGTAGCGGCATCGAAGAAAGTCAACCTTTCACCGGCAGACGTCAATCTCCCAGGAAATGGAAGAATCTTTGTTAATGATCATCTTACTTTGGATAATAAGTTGCTACTAAATAAGGCCAAATCATTGTCAAAAGAAAAAGGCTACACATTTACGTGGGTTAAAGGGTGTAAGACTTTTTTAAGAAAAAATTCAGACTCTCAAGTTATCTTAATAAGAACGGAAAAAGACTTACAAAAGATTTAAATTATAATTTTAGCTCTAATTTAATATGTATATCTCGACTTGGTTATAAATTCAATCTAGTTATGAATAAAAATACTAACATATTATCCTTATCAAAAAGGTTGCACACCTCTTGCATTCTTGCTCACTTTTTTATCTACCCTCACATATTTACATTTTCGCACATCACTTTAATTTATCTCAGTAAATTACGTAGTAACTTTACAAACTATTCAGATCGTTGGAATAATTACAGTAATATCATTATAGATATCTTTTTGCATGTCAATACTTTTAAATATCATAGAATAATAAATGATTCAACATTATTCATTATCTCGCTCGCACTCATGTCGCCATTCTGCATACTAATAATTATGTCTCGCTTATTTCACTTGATACTATCAGCTGTTCGAATATCGGCGCTCAACAGAGTTAATAAAAGCTATGGTTATCTTATTTTTTCTGCTTTACTGGTAACTGTTTTTAACTCACGATATAATAGTATAACTACTGTCATAATATATTATATATTACTTACATATACTTTCTTTAGTTTTAAATTCGACAATGAGTTCTAGAAATAAATTAAACATTTATTATCAAAACGTGCGTGGACTACGCACTAAATCAAATGAATTTTATCGGCAACTAAACTTACACTCCTACGATATCATAATTCTCACAGAAACATGGCTAACAGATCAGTTCTCTGACTCGGAACTCTTCAGTGGCGATTATATAGTGTGGCGTCGTGACCGCGATTACAGATTGACTGGCCAGGCGCGCGGCGGTGGCGTGTTGATCGCTGTGCGTAGGTATGTGACAGCCGTCGCTGAACCTAACTTCCATTCAAGGGCTGAGGACCTTTGGATTTCTTTAGATTTACCAAGTAAGCACTGTTCTCAAACAGTAAAACTATATATTTGTGCCGTCTATCTTTGTAGGCAAGGCGATATTAGTTCTTACTCAGACCAATTATCTGATTTTCTAAACAAATTAAACTACTCGGTTTTAAAATGTCCATTAGACAATTTTCTCATTGTAGGCGATTTTAATTTAAGTGGAATCAACTGGAAATTTGACTGTACTACTGACTGTAACATTCCTTCTAATATATTTTCTTCTTATAATAACGATGAACGTATGTTACTAGACGAGCTTCGAATTTTATCACTTAACCAATACAGTGGAATACTTAATAAACAAAATAAAATATTGGATCTTGTTTTGTGTAATGAGAAAGTATTGGTTAGTGAGTGTCTCGACCCCCTCGTCCCTCTCGATACCTATCACCCTGCACTAAACATTGATTTATTTTTCTCAAATAAAACCTACTTAAAGTGTACTGATTATAGTAAATTAAACTATAATCTAGGTAATTTTGATAATATAAATCGAGATATTTTAGCTATTGATTGGTACAACGAGTTTCTTCACAGGAACCTAGATGATGCTGTATCTTTCTTCTACAATAGTATTGGTGATATCCAAAGGAAAAACATCCCATCTAAGAAAGTTGTACATAGTTTGTATCCAGTCTGGTTTACTCCGGCGCTAAAACGCTTATTACGTCAGAAGAATAAATTTCATAAAAAATATAAAAATTACGGTAGGATTTCTGATCAATTAATATTCAAAAACCTACGAGAAAGAGTAAAGAAAATTGAGACTGAATGTTATAACAAATATTTACAATCAACTGAATCAGCGATCGAAAAAAATCCAAAGAACTTCTGGAATTATATTAAACATAGGACTAAGACAAACATGCTACCTAATAGTCTTGTATACAATGGAAGTACGATATCTACGGGTGAATCTATCAGTAAAGCGTTTGCTCAATATTTTCAATCGTCTTTTCTTAACTATGCTAGTCTCCAACGTAACTTACAACTACCTAATTACTATAATACGAGTACTAATGAACCGTCAACTCACATTAACACTGTTGACATCGAACTACAATCAGTTAAAAATTTATTAAAAAACCTTGATCCTCACAAATCAGCAGGGCCAGATAACTTGTCTCCTAAATTCATCATTAAATGTTATGAATCAATATCAATTCCAATTACATTGCTTTTTAATAAATCTATTTCTGTTTGTTCAGTGCCTAAAACTTGGAAATTAGCCTTTATCTCTCCTGTACATAAAAAAGGCACTAAATCTGAAATTACTAACTATAGACCTATTTCGAAATTATGTACTATAGCTAAAGTCTTTGAACGAATTATTTATAAACAGGTTTACTCATCATTAAATAATATATTCAGTCCATCACAGCATGGATTCCTATCAGGTTGATCAACGGTTACGAATCTAGTGCTTCTAAATGATTATCTAACGGAGAGGATGGATAAAAATGAACAAGTTGACGTAGTTTACACTGACTATAGCAAGGCATTTGATCGTATAGATCACAATATTCTGAGAAAATTCAAGCAGATTTGATCCGCCTAGATCAGTACTGCCACCAAAACAATTTAGATCTTAATCCCATTAAATGTCAATATATGACTTATAGCAGGAAAAATAATATTATACCGACCACCTACTATATAAAAGGTCTCCAAATCCAGAGAGCTGACATTGTTTGTGACTTAGGTGTATACCACGACTCCAAACTTAAATTTGACGCTCATATTGACCACATTATTGCTAAAGCCTCTCGTGCCTTAGGATTTATTATGAGAATTAGTGGTCCTTTTAAGCTCGCAAAGACCTTAAAAATTTTATACTGCACTTATGTAAGAAGTCACCTCGAGTATGCGTGTCAGGTTTGGAACCCGTGTTATGAAAAATACATAACACAGATTGAAAACGTTCAAAAACGCTTCATTAAATTTTTATGTTTCCGCCTAAAAATTCCATACGACTCCAATAATTATCACTCCCTATGCAAAAAATTTCATATTCAAACATTAATCCACCGCCGATATACAGCCGATTGTGTATTTCTCTTGAAAATTATGAATAACGTTGTTGATTGTCCTGATCTGTTAAATAAATTAAATTTTTATGTTCCCACTAGACAACGTAGATATAACCCTCCCCTGGCGATTCCGCGATACAATTCGAACTATAGACGTAACTCGTGTTTAGTGCGGGCGAGCATTGACTTTAATAATATTTGCAAAAATTTTACAATTGATCCATACACACTACGTAGCAATAATGCAAGAGATATTCTTAATCATAACTTCTTTAATTAAGCTAATTGATGTATCAGCGCTACAAAGGTCTTTTACATGTTTATACATATTAATCTTGTTAAATAGTGGATGTCTTCTATATCTAATAATATGCGTACCTAATTTTGTTGTGTAATCACAAGTGCCAAGTTTGCGTTATCTCCTTTTTAATTTTTTGCTATAAGTGAGAACCTGTAATTGGCTTTTCTCTTTCTATACATAATAAGCATATCTGTAACTAATAAGCTGTTGGTTTTCTAAATTAATAAAATAAAATAAAATAAAATAATAATATGTATGTTAGTCTGTAAGGTATTTATAATATGGGCCTATGCCGCCCGAAATAAAGATTATTATTATTATTATTATTAAGAATTTCTTCAGAAGAATATATTAGAGATGACACGGATCCAACAGACTTTATTCCTGACTCAGCGTATACCGGAGAGTTACAGGTATAACAAACGTAATTTAGATTTTATCACATGTTGATATTTTATTTAAACCGCCATACAGTTTTTATTACTATAAATAAATATTTTACGATTTATAACAATGTTGCTGTGACTATAACGTCATAATATTATACTAGTACAATGTTTGTAGCTCGTGTTAGTAATATATAATTTATTTATTACTATAGATATCCGATAGATTTCAAAGTATACTATATAAAGATAGCTGATAAAACAGGATTTTTAAGAAATATACCAATTAGAGATGCGCAATATCGAAGTGACATCATCCAATCTGATTAAATGTTTAACTGAACACAGTAGACTTCAGTTTTTAGAAGTTTTATTTTCTTAAATAGATTATTAATCTCGCGTTATAAATGAAATTTAATAAATAATAATTGTATATTAAATAACAATATAATATGGATATAAACATACTACACACCAATATGTAAAACAAGTAGGTATACAACATACATACATACGAAACGATTTGGTTTTATTAAATGTCGGTCTACTATAGATGCATACCGGGCGTCTTAGTGACCTGACCAAGGCGTTTAATTGTATGCACCACTGGTCAGAAATGTACACCATTATGGTAAGAGACTCAGCTCTGAATAAATTGAGTTCACATCTTAGCAATAGGACCTAAAGGAAAGGATAATAGTAAATAGCCCACTGAGACCAAGAGATAATTATTGCAACAGGCATCCGTTTAAGATCCATTTCTTTTTCTTATGTATGTAATTGTACTTGCCTTATCTAGTAAAAAAAACATTTTTACTCCATTTGAGAGATGGCAAGGATAGCAAAATCCGTACTACTACACTAGTTCAAGATAATTATGAGATAGCACTCTACCGATAAGGCTTCACAAACATTTAAAATAAAGCAACAACGATCAAATCACGACTAGAAGCACACAATGCTCTCACAGATATAAATAGAAAATTTTAAATGTACAGTTGTAAATTAAATCATAATATTTAAATTGCGACTCGACACTGACACAAAGAAGATAATAAAACACTGATGATGGTCATCATGATGACATCAGCCAATATTGACGATTATAGTATCGGCAAATTTGTTAACAAATTGATGCGATCTATTTGTTTTTTTACAAAACATCAATGTGGTTGAGTTTGGATATAATTTAGTTGCTGCCTGCAACAAAAAGCATTACTGCCCACAAATTGGCACGAGTTTTAGATTTTTTGCATAACATTTTTTTCTGGCTTAGAACTTCTACTAGAGGTCCTTCCAAAAAAAAATATCAGTCAAATCAATTTATTTATTCAAACTTTATATAATTCAAATGAATAATACAATGCAGTGAATACAACGAAGTCTTATAGTCATACCTATAGAGGTATCATAGCATTGTATTGCGTCGATTGTAGTGCCGCATAGTACATAATTACTAAAACGGCGCAACACTCGAAAGATCGTCTACTATAATACGGTATATTCATGTAATTTAAGATATTTAAATGTTATGTAATTGATTCGCTAACTAATCAGTGTTAAGTTAAACCAGCACATTTACAAGTAAACTTAAATTTTAAACATTAATTAATTTGTATTATTATTGTTGTTCAATAATTGTTTTATGGTATAGGTGTGAAAGACCTTGTGTGTCTTTCTCAAAATTTATAAGGTTATGAATTCCTATTAATTTTTATTAGTTCCTGAGAAAAATATTCATCCCCGCAACCAAATCCCTTTCTAACTCTAATGCGTCCTCATATTAATATAAAAATCAATCAATTACGATAAATGGCATTCAAGTGACAAATTGATTACAGAATTACTTTTAACTTAAATGAAATTGTTGTTTTTACTGTCTTGGTAAAACATTCCAAAACCAAATTCAGCTACATTTACAAATGTTATAATTATTGCAAATACACGTAAGTAATCTGAAAGACCAAAATAACGTAAGTTAGTACAAAACTAAAAATGCTCGTGACGAGGCTGGGATCCATGGGGAAGTTCAGGAGGATCCGGAACTTGAAGGGACATCCCCGGACACAGGCGATGAACCGCCTGATCCTGTACGCCTCTAGAGGATCTGCAGGCCAATCGCGCTATTGTACAACGTTTCATTTGAGGTTCAACTTAGTTTCGTTTGTGTTTCAGCTGCGTTTCGTTTCCAATCCAGCTGAACAAACTTTAGTATCGCGCTAACCTTCCAATTGCTACTTAACCTCAGACGAAACGAAACGCAACCTTTTGTCAGACATTAGGGATGCGACCCTAAGATTTTCGAAATTGTCTATTATTTTACCATAATCGTCAATAAATTTACTTGCGCGTACGCACTTGTTGCTTTAACATCTGTTAAAAGAAGAAGAAATTTTGACTTTTTGTTTTGTGCTCCTATGAAAGGATATGTTTATTGTTTTGTTTTTCAAGTAAATCTAAATAAGAATTCATTTTTGGACCTTTACACAATTTAGATTCAAAAACTTAACTTATATACGATCACTTTGTTTCAAACGTTCGAGCTGCGTGCGAGTTAAACTAGCTCCGTATGAACTTTTTGTTTGACAGCGTTTGAGTTACAACTACGGTCCAGCTTCGTCTCACCTAGCTGTCAAAAGGATAGCGCGATACCGAATACGTCATAAAGTCGAGTAACGTTTACGTTTCGGTTGCGTTTCAGCTAAAGTTTTTTAGCGCCATTGCCCTGCTGGAATACAGACGACAAGGATAAAACTGTACAGTTCGCTCGCAGTAGATAATTGACATAGTATACACAGCATTAAAATTATTTCCTTTATAATAGTGTACATTTTATTATTTTAACACTTTTTATATTATGAGACAGACTTCTTGTTTCATTTTGCCCTGTATAAAATATAAGTGAAACTACCTGAAGCACGTAGAAGTCTATTGTGTAAGGTCAGGTTGATGGCCCGCGTGTCGCTGATGAGCAGCCCCGCTGCCAGGGCTGGCAGAATTTGAATAAGTAATATGTTACTTAACACGACAACAAGAAAGTCAGTAGTGTGCTGATCAATTTTCTGCAAAGATTAAGAACCAGATAATTATGATTTTGAACAACTTTTATAATGGAGTTCCTCTGGGGCCTTACCACGAGGTCTTATAGCAGTATTACTATAACATTACTTCTGAATTTCGAGCAAATATATTTTCGATTACATAAATAGAGATCATATTATACTTTGTTTACATATATGTACACAATTCAGGACTAATGTTAAAGTAATACTGCTATAAGACCTCGTGGCAAGGCTCCTGAAGCAGTTTTCTGCTACCTATGTGAACTTGGCAACCGACTTTTAAATTATTCATTTTTAAAATTGTCATTTTATTGCACTTCGAGTGTACCCGATTGTGCTGAATTTAAAACCGTTTGTACCTCAAATACTACTGCTACTGCTACTAACCACTTAATTCAATTTTAATAAAAAGGTAAGTTACGCGATTTATAAGTACATAGGTACAAACGATCGGAAACCAACACTGACTCGCCGAAAGCTTTTAATATCCAGAGTCAGAGTTGGTAGTAGCTGAACTATATTCTTACCACTTCCGAGTATATACAACTACCCCCATAAAAGTCTTTGGGGGAGGTTTATTTCCAGTAGTGGACCTCATAGTTTAGATTATGATGATGACGAATATTACATAAATGTGAAAGCTTATACATTTTTAAGATAATAAAATTGGTACCTGTGTTTTTTGCAAACTGACAAATTTTAAATAAATAATAATAAAACTCCTCGGTAAACTTAAAAGTGACAAAGCATACTGAAAAATAGAAAGATGTATTAATTTATTAACTTATGACGACCTCCGTAGCGCAGTTGGTTGAGCGCGTTGGTGCTCGAACGAAAGGTCGCGGGTTCGAATCCCGCCGAGGGAACAAAAAGTTTTCAATGTTCCTGGGTCATGGATGTGTATTAAATTTGTGTATAATATAATAAAAATCTTAAATATGTGTATAGTATAAAAATTATTAAATATATTTCCGTTGTCTGGTACCTGTAACACAAGTTCTTCGGATACTTAGTACAGGGCTTAGAACTGACCGAACAGAGAACAAACCACCTCGCTCGGACGGTCACGGAGATCTCCGTTTGGGGTCTTCACTGTTTAAAGGTCGATTTACATCAAACGAGCGAATGCTCATTCTATACCCACTACATCAAATCCTTCTAGTGTGAACAGGCGTAGAGCATCATTTCGTTGTTCTTAGTGCATTCGCAAAGATTCTATAGAATATTCTAAGAATGCTTGCTCGCTAGAATTATATTATGTCTTAATTTTTATATAACTTACAATGACACCAAATGTTTTTTTTATTCGAACCATAGCATCGTGTTTAGACTTGTATATGTTCTGATAGAAAGCGATGAGACAACCTTTCTTAGGTTGTAGACGCCGATTTAATTCCAGCAAGTGGCGATGCGTGGATAAAAGCGTAAACGAAAACAAAACAGGGTTGATTACTACGAATAACTTCGGTATTAATATTATCCAATACCCGTTCGACGCATATATTCGCCATTCGCTATTTGGAATAGTCAGTATCATTCGAATGATTCTTAGTGTATAGAAAAATAGTGTAAGTAACATTAGTTTCCAGCCCGTGTGTTGTGTCGAGTGTCCCATCTTGAGATCGATCATTTTTAATTGTTTTAGGAAGCAAAAGAAAGTGTTCGATCGAGCACTGGATAATAGTACAACTGCACTTATAGTAAACTCTAGAATGAAAATAATATCGACTATTACATTCACTGATACTAAGTTAGCATTAGCTACAGTCGTAGCACACCACGCTATTGCAATTAAAGCTTTTTCAATAGCTGTCAATATTTTTAAATTGAAAAGTTTAAAACAAGAGGAGAAACCGAAGTCGGCGCACAGAACGATTTGCAAAATAATAAATGTAGTGGTCATTAATTTAGATAATCTGGACTTTTTTAAATTATGTATAAAGTTATTATTTAAGACGTTGACTTGGTTATTTGGATCCATGTTGTTTAGAATTAGGTCCGAGATAAGTTGTATAGAGCCTAGAGGCGCCCCGAATCAAGTGTTAGTTCTAACTACACGTATTGGTACTGCAAAGTTACAGTCATTAAATGTCATTTAGATTATATCTAATGTCATGATTTAATTGACGGGCGTGACAGTGAATCAAGAGTACAATGTTGTTACCACTACTTTTAATTTTTTATTCGATATCGGATATAATGTAAAGGGTACTGAAACTAAAATAGAAAGAAGGTGTCCCACAGGGATCTATCTCAGATCCATTTCATTTTTATCCTTAAAAAGGGCACGGTAGGCGATATCCGAAACTATAGAAGATACCAAAAAATGCTGAGAGGTTGCGAGCTCGATTTATAAGATATTTTTATAATAAATTGTCTTTCATCAGATATATTAGGTCCTTACATATGAAATTGGCGTTTTGTCGTACTGGCCACTTTGATATTAAATGTATCCTCTTTGGTTAGGAATTCCAAATTCAAATTTAAACAACTATTTACTCATGCATTTGTGTTTTGAAAACCGTAATTCATTTGTTTTTTTCTCTTTTGCTTTTTTTTCTGCGTCACACATTTCACAAAATGGAAAACTTAAAATATCGCATTATTTACGAGTACGAGTTCCACTGTGGCACCAGTGCTGCAGAAACGGCTCGAAGAATTAATGATGTGTATGGGGGTTGTGTCGCAAAAGAAAACATGGTGCGTTTTTGGTTTCAACGCTTTCGTTCTCGAAATTTCGACCTGTAGAACAAGCCCCGTGGACGGCCGGAGACCAAGGTCGATAATGATGAATTGAAGGCTATTGTGGAAGTAGATCCATCGCAAACCACATCAGAGTTAGCTACAGACTGTGGTGTTAGTGACAAAACCGTTTTTAATCCACTTGAAGCAAATTGGGAAGGTGAAAAAGCTTGAAAGGTGGGTACCTCATGAATTGAGTGAAGCAAACCGACAAACGCGCGTCGAATGCTGTGTTACATTGCTCAACCGGCACAATAATGAAGGAGTTTTAAATCGGATCATTACATGTGATGAAAAGTGGATCCTGTACGATAATCGTAAACGCTTATCGCAATGGCTGAACCCTGGTGAACCAGCAAAGTCTTGCCCCAAGCGAAAATTGACTCAAAAAAGTTACTTGTAAGCGTTTGGTGGACTAGTGCCGGTGACGTCCACTATAGCTTTCTTATATCTGGTCAGACGATTACGGCTGATGTCTATTGTCAGCAACTGCAAACCATGATGGAAAAGCTCGCCGTTAAACAACCGAGACTTGTCAATCGCTCTACGCCACTGCTGCTTCAAGACAACGCTAGACCACACACGGCCCAACAGACGGCTACCAAATTAGAGGAGCTTCAATTGGAATGTCTAAGACATCCACCGTACTCTACGGACCTTGCTCCAACAGATTACCATTTTTGTCGAAATTTGGATAACTTCTTGCAAGGAAAAAAATTCAATTCCGATGAGGCAGTCCAAACCGCTTTCAAAGATTTCATTGATTCCCGTCCGAATGGTTTTTTTTAGTAAAGGGATCAATGAACTACCTATAAGATGGCAAAAGTGTATAGAGAGCAATGGTACATACTTTGATTAATAAAATATATTTTAATATGAAAAAATCGCCTTTATGTTCCTCCCATACAAACGCCAATTTCATATGTAAGGACCTAATACATCCGTAGAAATCACTCGTAGTACGTGTCGATCTCTTCGATAGCGTTCGTGTTGCCGTAATACATCTATGAATAACTTATTACACACTGGGTTATGAGAGTAAAAGGAAGAGAGTTCTTCTGTGTATTGCGCACACACTTGGGCACTATAAAATAACTCCTGCGTAGCTGGCCTGGTTTCAATGAAATAGGCTACCGACACCGAAATCGGTGAGGGGAGCTATTATTATTTATTATTTAGTAAAGTGCCCATTCACTGGAGTGTTACAATTTAAAATAGTTGTTAACATGCTCTTTGTCGTAACCGTCTTCTAAAATCAAAGCGACAATTTCATGTTAAAAGGAAAGTTGAAAAGTGTGTCATCTTGTCACAAACATTAGAGAGATGAGGATCTAAAGTAGGCTCCGAGCACACGATTCGCAGTCACATAAAGTGCGGACTGAGGGCTCGAAAGAACTGAATGTCTTTACGAACGCCCCGCAGATGTGTATTCCGTGTTGACAACATTCAACATAAAAATGTGTCTCACAATTCAACAGTACGTTTCCAACTACAAAATGTAAAAGGACGTATTATATATGTCGCAGTCATCTAATTAAATCAGCTATTTCATTGAGTGACTAGCGTTTTTGTCGAATGACGACATTTAATTGAAAGACTAAAGGACAACTCGTCAAGTTGTTTATTGTAACGTCCAATGTCTTGACTGAACATTGATTGAACGTCATTTAGTCATGTAGTCATTGACTGAACGCCATTTAGTCCGATTTTTTAACCGACTTCCAAAAAAGGAGGAGCTTTCTCAATTCGATGAATAAGTAGGTTTTTTTAATGTGTGTTAGCGAATAATTTTCCGATTTTTTAACCGACTTCCAAAAAAGGAGGAGCTTGAAAAAATTTAGTATAAATCCCTCTTAATTGGGGGGGTGGAGGGAGGGATAGGGGGAGAACCCCCCCCTACCACTCCCACCTTTAGGAGACTACTAGTTTGGAAGATATTTATGGTTGAAGTTTTGAGGTTATGTCTGTGTTTCCGGGATATTTCCAGGAGTAAAACAGGGGAGAAAGGTGGAGACGGCGGTAAGGGGACAAAGGAAATCCCCCTGCCCTCCCCTCTACTCAGCAACCACTAGTTAAGAAAATATTTACAGTTGTAGTTTAGAGGTTAGATAAAACAGACAAGTTCTACGTGGAGTCGGAGTTGATAGATTTGTTTTTGGGACAATGTCGGTCTGTCACGTCTCCGGCGCTGCGGGAAATGCAGCCCCTTCGCCCATGCGTAACGAATGACAGCAACCAACACTCGCCTTAGGCAGCTCCGGCTTTCTGGTCGCCTTCGGCGACCAGCCTCCGCCGCCACGGCGAGAGCTGGTTTCCGCATTTCGTTACGGCGTGCGGGGGCTGCTCTCCCTCCGCGCCTCCGCGCTTAAATATACACTCTAGGGGTTGACAGACAAGTACTACGTGGAGTCGGGGTTGATAGATTCGCTTTTGGGAAAATTCAGTCAGCTGACTGATTTTATGTCCGCTCTCATATAAGGGCTATGTTACAATCCGCTAACTAATTGGACGTTGAGTGACGATTGTACAATCAATGTTCGGCCTAGTCTTTCAATTAAATGTCGTCATTCGATAAAAACGCTAGTCACTCAATGAAATAGCTGATTTAATTAGATGACTGCGACATATACATTTCACGAGAAACTCGTGTAGCTCTACGTTGCAACGTTGAAAAGCAACGCGCGACGTTGCCTGCGCTTGACGCGACCTAGCTCGCAAGATGAAAGATAGACCTTTATTATAGCTGCACTTCACACACAAATAGAGGCGTTAAACGCTGGGATGTTTCAAAACAACGCGGATGTTGCACTGGACGCCACGTAGCTCGTAAGTTGAATAGACTTTTTAAGCAGTACTTCACGCGCAACCGTGCAACTTGTGAGTTCAACGTGTTTAGCAATATTGCAAAACAACGCGTGCCGTGCGCGTCGCGTCTGTCGCGCAACATGGACAATAGTTTTTTTGTCATCTTTATTCGAATTATTTTCACAAATTAATGTTTGCAGACATTTTTGTTACTTGCTGAGTAAAAGTTATGCGCTAACTTTCAAACATGTTGCGCGCAATGTTGCCTAGTGGATACGACGCTTAAGAGATCATGCCGACCCTTTTATTTCACGGTTCTTTATTCTAGAAAACCTTATGCCTATTTACTTAACTGTTTTCGATATAATCTCGATTCGCTCAACGCGTTTACTCATTCGCATACGCGTCATTTAGTAGCTTAAAAATCCAAACGAGATATAACACTACAGCCTACGAGAGGGATGTGTGATTATGTAGATTAATACTAAATCCAAATTCCGATAACTTTAGCAAAATGTATGTAGAGATGTAAACAATTTACTCGATGCATAATAATAGAACCTGTAAAGTACATTACTTTAGAAATCACGTTTTCCTTTTAAATAAATGAATCTCAAAGTATCGAAGTGACTGCGATATATTTTACAAGAACCTTTATAATACTTTGAAATAGAAATCCCTTGCAATATTTCCTAGAATAAAAATCTGCAGAATAAGTATGACATTAGTATATAATTGTTTGAGAATATTGCTCGCAACTTGGATATCGCTTTGCGTCGCATGACAGTTGTTCAATTAGTTTCTATAGAAATGCCCGTACGTTTTATTCACTTCGAATACTTTGAAGAGATAAATTGAATTGTTATTGGAAAACGATTCGTTTTAATTTAGGTTATCGAGAAAATTAGGCAAGAACACATCAGAAATAAAAGCATCGTGCTACAAAAATCGACCGGATAACTCTTTCATCGACAGTTTTAAAAGTTAAGATTTCACTCTTTTGTATTATTGTACGAAATTAATTAATATGAACTTCCGGTTTACTGTAAGAAAAAAACATTTTTTTTTCTAACTTCAATTTATTATATTTATATATGTAGTAATACGACCAAATAGCTAATAATCAATCAACGATCATCAAGATCCTAAAAACAGATTATGAAAAACGAAGACTCCCGAAAGACATTAGAAAGTTTATAATTTCCCTGCGTCGTTTCTCGTAAATCGCCCGGCGTTTTTCCGTGGACAAACGATCATAGCCGAGGGCCATTATCAACTTTTTGTACTGTACGCGAAATTGTGAAGCGACTCACTCCGGGCGAAGACTTCGCGAAGTATTGCCAATATTCCGCACAATGTTTAAATTATTCCATCGCCGGGCTGCCCGCTAAATTAATGTTCGTTTTAATTAACTTGAGGTGCCCATAACAAAGTTCCGTCTGTATAATCTCACTACTATTATAAACGTAAAAGTTTGTGAAACTAATGAACGAATATTGTAATAGCACCCACACCGATTTCGGTGTCAGGGGCCGGTGTCGTTGTAACCAGTCCAGATATACAGAAGTCATGCCGTGCCCATGTGTGTGCGCAATACACCAGTGCGCAACACACTTTCTTTATTAAAACTTTTGGATTTCGAGACGTAGGACGACATGATCTTTACATGCACGTCCGACGCATCGAGCGTGGTTCTTATCAGACAATCGGCCTACAATGTCCTAACCAAACCCACTACCTCGAGTAGTCGACAAGCTACTGGACCACAGAGGCGTTCGTTCGTTCCATCCCATAAAAATAACAGGTTCCTGTGGGATACGATGTGAATGCTTGTTATGCTTTTACGTAAAAACTATTTAAGCGACTGTTATGAAACTTTGTACATAATAATCGAAGTAAATATGACACTGGCAAATTATTCAAATGCTAGTTTACACAATTATCTCTCTCCTAAAACCCGAAGCCAAACTCTAATTAAAGAGAATTAACCGAACACTTTTTAGGAGACAAAGAGTTCGAGAGGCGAAAAAGTTCATTTCGCCAAATGCAATTAGAGTTTTTCAATTCAGTTTTTTAGAGTTTTTAGACGGAACTCGCCGTCGGAATTAGAGCAACCTAATTGTTCAAAGCGACTTCGGCGCGGCGGCGGCGTTATTATTAGATCACGAGTGGTGATAAGATTAGAACAAAGAGGACGTCAGTCTCCTGGCACTCGACAAAGCTGATGAAACTTTATTGCTTGAGACTTGCATTGGGAAAGTGATCATTTGGAGCCGAACTACCAATCTCAGACTGTTTACTGCTTTATTCACTAAGCCATCACATGCCATCACAAATTCATGAGAGGAACAACATAATTTTTAACGAAGGATTACCTTTAAAATTGTTTAACACACACCGCCACAAACTGCCATCCAGTTTGGCAAAATACATGTTTTAAACCATAAAATACATGTTTTTTATTTTAATAAGTATCGAAGCATCAGAAAAATTACATTTGCGACTGATATAATGCTGCGCAATTCCGGTCCCAAACACAATACACGCGTTATTTTTCGTCGGTTTTCGTAGAACTACGAGTATTACCCAGCCGAGCGAGACCATTCATGCAGAAGCATAATAATAATAATGCATCCCGTGGCCGGTTTAATTGAAACCAGGCCAACTACGCAGGAGCTATTTTATAGTGCCCACGTGTGTGCGTAATACACAGAAGCACTCCTTCTTCCTTCACTCTCGTAGCCCAGTGGGACGGATAACCGACACGACTGGAGATCAGGCGCAGGACCGACTTTTTACATGCCCATCCGACGCATTGATCATCTTTCTTGTCAGACAATCAGGTGATCAGCCTGTAATGTACTAACCAAACTTGAAAACAACATTTTTGTTGTTCCAACGCGGGAATCGAACCCACGACCATAGATGTCCCACGTCAACTGTATTTTTAAATTAGCATAGAAAAACAATTTCAGTAAATAGGTTAAAAATTTATATTCATCAATTAATGTCGCCATGAAAATCCAATTAAAGTTCCGAAGCTTTCTTCAGCTGGTGGACTAATTCATTATATCGATATTCGATACGCCGCAGTCTGCGTGTGCCATTTGTTGATCGCTAAAGTAAAACTTGGGTGTCTAAAGTCGAGATAGACCGAGTGTAAAACACACATATCGTCCCTTAGCTTACAACACCGCACAAGTCATTTTTTGCAACTTTACAGGAGACGAAATAAACTGTATATTTGTAAAAATCTAAGGACTTTTCCTGTTACTACTAAATAGATTAATTAATTCTTATTAGCTGTTAGCTAAGTGTGAAGCTTGGCCTACGAGTATATTATTTTTAGGCCCATATTAATAAACAAGTCTCAAACTCGGTCTTAAGAACTGGGATCGCAACCTCGACTTGAGACGTTGATACACCGGGTGTCAAAGAGCAGTCACTATAACTTTGGGATATGATTATACTACCTTTTCGTTCATTCTATAAATGTCTTTGGGATGATTACACGAGTACTACTCGTACCTTGTGTCATTCTAGAAATACATATTTTTTTTACAAAAATAAGAAAAATTTTTTTTTCGTTATTCTTGCAACAAAAGAATAAGAAATGGTAAAAGGTAAAAAAAATGTTTTAGTTTATGACAAAAAAAACATTTCCAAAATGTGGAAAGGTAGTATAATCGTATCTCAAAGTTATATTGACTGTTTCTTTTACACCCTGATATACCACTTTCAGACAATTGATATAATTGAAGACAAGGATGAAGGTGATATGTAGCAAAATTATGACTTTGAGAAAATTGAATTTAAACTGTCTCTTAAACATTTTAGAATACGTCGTAAAGTATTAAGTACATTAATCTGAAGATCCGTCTATAGAATCAAATGTACTTAATTAAGTACATTTGATTGAATCCGTCTATAGAATCAAATGTACTTAATTAAGTACATTTGATTCTATAGACGGATCTTCAGATTAATGTACTTAATACTTTACGACGTATTCTAAAATGTTACTACATATCCTAAAATATTTAAGTAACAATTTAGACTCAATTTTCTGGGTAATTTTTTTTTCGACATAATATCACCTTCATCAATTCATGTTTTCAATTGTAATTAAATTAATCATAGTTTTGCAATTAACGGCGACGATTATATTGAAATGAATAACATTATTCTGTGACGGTTGTACGTATATAGAACCTGTAAATGCTGATACCTTAACGTCACTTGAAGCTGTGACGAGCTGGTAGTTACCGTGTCTTAGCAATTTACTGCCCGGGCTGCATTAGTATGCACACTTTAAGTACAGGTTTACGTTAGGGTCAGTTCTTACCAAGACGCGGCGCGACGCAGCAATCAAGGCTTACTGGGGGCCTACTCAAGATGCCATCGCTAATTATCGCTTACAAAGTTCGATAACAAAATGTATGGGATTTGACATAAGGTACGCTAAATGATCGCGATTTGGTATGTCATTTAGCGTACCTTATTATTTTTGGCTATACCAATTGTATCTGACTTATTTTGGTATCATTAAAAAGTTTCAATTTTGCAGAAGACAATTCCAAATACAAATTAGATAAATGTGAGATTTTTATTTCTTGTCAAAATGCAACACAAGCCGCGAAAAAAAATTGTTATGTTTATAGACCTAATGCAGTAAGTATCTGTGAGAGTAGCGCAAATTTGGTTTAAGCGTCTTTAATCCGGAAATTTTGATATCAAAGATGCACGTCGCTCTGGTCACCCTGTTACGGACAAAACTGATTACTTATTCAAAAATGGCATGCCATTTTCATTAAATTATGATCTACATTAAAATGAGTGACCGATTTAAATGCACTTTATAACATCGCTAAGTAGTTTCAAATATTGAATTAAATTAATATAAATATGTAAAAGTTGATGGTACCACCAAGTTAACCAAATTTCAGAAAACCACTCATACTGAGAGATATACTTACAACCCAAGCTTATATAAAAAAACTTTTAAAAAATGCGATGATGCGATGTGTTACGTCTTTGTGTAGGGTGACCCTGAGACGTCGTTAAGCTCCTTATTAGTGCCTGTTATGCTCGCGTTAGAAGCATCAAGTGACACTCTTTTAAACTCACTCTTATAGCTCCAAGATGCTCCAACTTTGTTACAAAGTAAGGAAAAATAATTGAAATCTCAGCTTCGAGCAAACGGCTACTTTTATATACTTTTCAAAATAGCTTCAACTAACATGTAACTTTTTAGAACCTTTTCCTCTTAACTATTTGCTCTATAGCATTAACGTAATTACTGTGAATACCATGAATACTATGTTATGTTGTATTTCCTCTGGAATTCTAATTTAATTTAAGCTTCGTTTAATTTCATTCCTTTACTTTTTATTTGTAATCATTTCACGATTTATATTTTAGGCTAGCGTTTTAGTTTAGTAGGGAGTTTTTGTTACAAAATAAAATAATACCACTTATATATAGTTTTTCCTTTTATGTTTTTTTCTTAGAATTATATTAATGAGAATCATATCAGGTTCAGTAAGTGAAGAACACGGTGAAGGATTTCATCAAAAAATTACAGCAGTGATAGCGACAGCCTGCTTGGCGGAAGAAGGACCGCAGCGATATAGAGTTATTTTACTTTTGACGAAGGCCGAGTTTTTACTGACGTGGAGCGGGGTGGAGAGGACCAAACACTATGCTCGAAATCTCCGCTCCGCTTTAACTGAAACGGCACGTGCATAGTTATTGGTCAATTCGGGCACCGCTAAGCTCCTCTCCGCTCCGCTCCGCGTCAGTAGAAACAAAGCCTTAGTGTCACTAAAAAGTAAAAAAAAAAACTACGTTTACAAAAAACCTTCTTCATCAACTATGCTTTTTACCCGACTTCGGCGAAGCCAAAAGGAAGGGTAATGATTTTGGCAGTCTATGTATGTATGTATGTATGTTTGTATGTATGTAGGTATGTTCCCTCGTAGTGGTCGTATCCGCTAAACAAATGTATAATATTCGTCTGCTGTTGTAATATACAATCCCAATAGCGGGTACGACCACGTGGTCGTACCAAATTGAATTATTTTCTTGTTTCAGCCTTTTTAGACCCCTTTTTTGCGAAGTCGGGTTATAGTTTTTTAAACTTTTATTTTTTAGTTGTTGAAGTCGGTATTTAAACGATTTTTTTATTGCTGACTTCTTATTGAAGATGAAATGATGTATACTGTATAGCGTAATTTGTGGTGGGGCTGGTGATACAACGCTCCAGAGACCTGAAGAGAGATGACAGCGAAATGCCATTACCGAATTACAGTAAGTTTCGTCGCCTCGCGCCGCGCGCATCCAGATGAACTAATTAACAGTTTGACGACCTCTCTAGCTCAGTGGTTGAGCGCATCGGTCCTCAAGCTGGAAACAGCTGGTCCCGCCAAATAAGTTTTCTGCGTACCTGGGTCATTGTGTGTTAAATAATTAAATATTGTGTATAGTATAATGCGTGCCACGCCGATTGCGGTGACGATGGCCGGTTTCATTAAAACGCAGCCAGCTACGCAGGAGCTATTTTATAGTGCCCAAGCGTGTGCGCAATATACAGAAGCATTCTCTCGTCCTTTACTGCCCAGTGGGACGGATAACCTACACGACTGGCGGGAGATCAGGCGCAGGACCGACTTTTTACATGCCCATCCGACGCATGGATCATCTTTCTTGTCAGACAATCAGGTGATCAGCCTGCATTGTCCTAATCAAACTTGAAAACAACATTTTGCGTCGTCATTGTGTATAGTATAATAAAAGTATCTGTGGACGCTTCACACCACACCAATCTCGTGCCATGATAAGTATTCGATGATCATGTATTAATTACAGGCCATCATCTCTAGTACAGCCGTTGCATCATGCCTGTCACGATTTTTGCGCTTACAGAATTGCACTGCAGTGGTCTAAGCAGGAACATATATTTATTTAACAATTTACTGCACATAAGAAAGTTTTACAATAATACAGTTTACACAGAACGACACACAAAGTTTTGACGACACAACATTTGAAAGTTCCGTAAGGTAAAGTAATTGATTGTCAATTGTATTGGCACTGTCATGGTTTTCTTACAATATTACTTAACGTTACTTTACGGAGCTTTCAAATGTTCCTGCTATTATACAGGCTGTAAAAGTAATGAGTGATAATACTTTAGAGTGTGTATGGGTCCCGTATGTAGAGTTTACTGTAAAAGTACGAGCGCTGAAAAAGTTACTTTTTTTTATTATTGTATGGGCCAATTTATAATATTGGGGATTTTCTCATAGAAAAATGAAAGTCAAAAGTACGTCTTTCAGCGCTGGTGCTTTTACAGTAAACTCTACGTAGGAGGTACATACCCTAAAGTATTATCACTTATTTATTTTACACCATAAAGGGCAATTTGCACCGCTAAGAAGGATGTGCAGGTCATTATATATATAGGTATATAGATTTTTTTTATTTTTTTTATAAATAAAGTTATTGCATTGTCATTTAGTTTCTTCTTTGTTTATCTACATTATTATTATTATTTGAGCACTATGTTTTATGTGTTTGCATGCTACACCTGTAATTAAGGATTTAATTAAACTCTATCTATACTTATAATAAAACTGTAGAGAGGTCAATTCTGTACATTGAATATTTTTTCAAAATACATATTGGAGGATGATTGGCGATCGATACTGATGCCAAAAATGCAATTAGTAAAATTTTTGTCTGTCTGTCTGTCTGTCTGTCTGTCTGTCTGTCTGTATGTGCACGATGGGAACAAAAACTACTGAAGGGATTTTAACCAAACTTGGTACGATTGTAGCCCATATTCCTGGGCAGGTTATAGGCTATATAACATAACGCTACGATACATAGGAGCCGAGCAGTGACGATAAATTTGAAGCAAGTCGGATGAATTTCGCGCGCGCGGCCTGCGGTCGAACGGTTCGTGAGGGGGGCGCGGGGGGATCGCTTACACAGTGACGCGAAGCAATAGAACGTGGCACTAAAGTAGATTAGAACATCAAATAAGTACCTAACTATCAGGAATTTTTTTCTGGGAAAACAGTGTTTTCACAGTGTCATAATAATATAAAAATTGTATTTTTGAACTAGCTTCACAAATTGAAATAAATTATCATTTATTGTATAAAATCAACTTAATTAACTGTATAATTAAAAGAAAGCCTTTCGCGATAAACTAAAAAACGGGCAATTAAGCGGTTTTTGGAAAGCTATTTATACCATCACGGTATTAATCCTTATCATTTTTAATACGTTAGTTGGCTTAAGCATTTCATGAAGACTATAATTTTTGCCCTTTATACCATGCAAATATAATGAGTAGTTTAGGAAATATAGCAAAATTAAAATCGTTTCGCCGTGATTCGACCGGGCGCCGCGTAATGCAGGCTGCTGGGTGACGTCTTACGTCCGAGCCGGGCTGGTGTAGTGTAGACTGCTGGGTAAAAAATACTACTAAAATGTGCTAACTGTGCCTGTGTTATTATAGGAGACTTTTATTTATGCAATAGTACCCAAAACAATTTTATTTTTTATTTTTGTCTGTTTGTCGGTGCATTTGTACACGCTAATCTCAGAAACGGCTTATACGATTTAGATGTGGTTCAATCATATTTGTAGTAATCTTGACTTAACATTTATTTCATCTCAATCGGTTCATAAATAAAAAACTTGACAATAAAAAAAAAATGCTGGACGTTTGTATGAAGCGCGGCAGGAACCGCGCTGCAAACATTCAAATATTTTAATCTTTTCTTATTTTATATTTTCTTTAAAACTAAATTTAATTTATTTATATTATTGTTATACTTAGGGTAGGTTAATAAAAAAACGCTACTAAAACCGATCGGCGCGCCGAGCTGGGGAGCGATTTTGATTCAGATTCGATCGTGCCGCATACTCCCGAATAAATTGACGTTTGTTTATTTTTGTTCTATGTCGATTGATATCGTCGGGTGTACAAAAAGTTACGTTCCAAAGGTTTTCTTTATCCTAATTAGTTCCAAAGTAATCTACCAAATAAAACACCAAATCCGTTGAGATCGAACTGATTCGATTCTCGGTTGTGTCGAGAGTAAGCCTGCTGGATCCTCGACGGGGCGTGCCGCTGCGCTCATGTCTAACCGAGAGTTTCGTTTTAAATACCTTAATAATTGCAATATATGTTTCAATTTAATATCTCAAAATATTAATGACAAAAACGGTAGTAAGTTCAAAAAAAATGAAAATAATTTTATGGATTCGCAATTTATCCTATGTCGGCACTATTAAGACGTTGCTTCGTATCAAATTTAGGTTTTGGTTCCCTTTGGAGTGTCGAAAATTAGAGAGATAAACGGCTGAATCTTTGGGTAGATGTGGCTAAGGAGTCTGTTTTTTTCAAAGCCAGAAGGGACAGAAGATCCTGAGTATTTAATAGGATTGTTAGCTTGATACCTACACGTGTTAAAATTTTGACAACCAGACAGATAGACAGACGGACATCGAAGTTAAATAATTTACTAAATTAACGTGAAAAATTGGCTGGGTCTATACGGTGCATTCGAATAATATTATCCTAACTTCGAATACCTTTGCTGACTTCTACATATTGTTCGAAGGCCTACTTCCTTTGCCGAGCTCCGAAAGGATGGTACTATATTATTATTATACCCTGCATACCAAGAGGCTTGCCGGGTACGTGACTTGCTGGATCGGGATCAACACTGGGATACACTGGGAAGGACCTATTGGCGAAAGTTGTCAGCGGTTGCGCCAATAAACTAAAAATATATTTAAAAATATAAAAGTGTCCTAAATCATTTTTCCACGCGTACGAAGTCGCGGGCACAGCTAGTTGTAAATAATTGTGTTGTTTAATATTGTATCAATGTATACCTTGTTGGTGTATAAAATAAATAAAATAAATAAACATCGTATCGCCAAATCCGTCAATAATGTACATGCGGGAAACAAATTGTATGGGAACCCCGATTTATTTTTAATCTAAATTCCTGCAGCTCCTTTTTCTATACAAGAGATCGCGCTCATCGATCCTTATTGGAATCATTCCACTCGGCTCCACAGCGGATATTTGATCAGCTTCCGTCGAGAGCACCCTATATATTATGAAACAATAAAGGAAATCCATAGATTTCTATTGTCGGAGTTGTACGGAAGAATTCTCTATTACGTTCTGTACCGCCATAATATTATATTTCTCGGTAGTGTTTGGTGTCTCGTGTAGTTCCGGATAACCGGATAACTTTGTGGCGGTGCCGTATAAGCGCTAAGTTTCTCCGGACAGTGGTGTAGGTTTTCTATAAAATACATGGTGATTCATGGCTCATATATCAAGAAAAATATAGTGTGAGGAGAAAGACGCGTAGAGCATTTTTTGTTTTGGTAACTCATATAAATAACTTACCATAACGATTAAATATCTTCATAAAAGTCACAAAACAGATGTGTTTCAATCCTGATCTGATTAGGTCAACGACCAGTGCTTCCATGTGTATAGAATATAGGACCCAGCATAATAAGATTCACTCCTTGTGATTTTTTAGTTATATTAGGTGATTTATATGAGGTGCCAAAACAAAAAAATGCTCTTCGCTTAATTCTCTTCAAATTATATTCGGCTAAGGGCCGATTTTTCTATCGTCAGATAACTTTTATCCAGGGAATAAATATGTGACTTTGACAGATTTTGTATGGAACAAATGTCAAAGTCACATGTTTATTCAACAGATAAAAGTTATCTGACGATAGAAAAATCGGCCCTCAATATTTGAGCCATGAAACATGTATAGTGTGAGGTAGGGGTACCGATTTGGCTTTAGTTGAGGTCCACGCGAACTACTAACGATACACCTTCGTTTCTCTTACTTATTTTATTACATCTATAGTCTATACACATCTTATAATAATAATATAATAATAATAATATATATAGACGCTTCACACCACGTCCATCTGGTCCCGTGCTAAATATCCGAAGAACTTGTGTAACAGATACCAGACAACGGAAATATATTTAATACTTTTATACTATACACAGATTTAAGATTTTTATTATATTATACACAAATTTAATATTCATCCATGACCCAGGAACATTGAAAACTTTGTGTTCCCTAGGCGGGATTCGAACCCGCGACCTCTCGGTCGAGCACCAACATGCTCAACGCTACGGAGGTCGTCATTTTAACTAGGTTGGCCGACTATCTTAACTATTTTGCTTGAGTGTTTTCACCCAGATGTTCGGTGAGTTCTATCTGCACGTTTATAATCTGTGCTCATACACGTCATCTGTCTCGCTCTCTCTTCTCCTAACAAATTGCCATCTCTTTCACATCTATGATGTCCATGGCCCACTCGACTGACCTATTCACCGATATGGAAAAACACTCGAGTATTCTGCATCAACAGAAGAACAAGACAATTTTTATAATATTGTTATATTTATAGTTCAATTAAATACTTGACAATCTAATTACGCAATAAACAGCTATTTTAAATCTATACCCTAGAAAATAAAACAAAACCTCAGAGTACCATTAATACAAAAGCTAATCGTCATAAATCATAGCACATTTATAATAAAATAATTCCTAGTTTCTACGACTCCGTGCGGCTTACGAGGGAGATTTATAAGTGCTGTAAAGTGGAGACATTTGTAAGAAAAAGTACGTCTATAAGAACCTATTTTATTGCGAAGGTAAAATGAGCTCATATATTATTTGGATACAACCTTTTTATACCAAACCTTATTTAGTGAGGTGTAAAGTTTATTAAACACATAAATATACATGAGTACGCGACATATAACCGGTGTTTATGGTATGGCTTTTGTGAATTGGATAACAATAAGCACTGCACACCTGCGGCCGTACATTTATAGAGCACCTCTATATTATAGAAAATAATTTAACGAACAATGTTCGCAGTCTGCATCCTGAGGATGCTCCGGGGTTGGAGCGAAACGCGCGTCGAGGTTTGCAACCAACATGGCGGTGAGAGGCTTTGCACGATCAACATTATTGCTTGTGTGGTAGTGTTTTCACGTTCTTGTTGGCGAGTGTACGTATAAGCAGCATGTTCGTACACTCACTTATTTGATTTCAGTTTGTGATTATACTACCTACAAGTAAGAATCCTCACCAGAACACTAATCGGGCACTGGGGCCGTTTTATGATCTTTTACAATACCAGCCAGGTTCCCGGCAATTCAATAATACGGCCTTAAACTGCCTTGTTCTGTTTCATATTACAACGACATGTTACTCTGAATGAATCCACCCTAGTTTGGTTGTCTGAGAGTGACATTCGGAAGCAAGTCAAGTGTCACGTGTCCGCTAACTAGCTGTCATCATGCAGTTATTATGTGATCGTAATACGAAAATTCCAGGCAGCCATGTATGAATGGCGTAAACTGGCTGGAATTAAGAGCTTGTAATAGGCCACCTGCAAGCTAAACAAACACCTTCACAGGATAGGTATAGGTGATCTAATAACTTGCGAATTCAGCAAGGAGAAAGACGAGACACCCCCCCACCTTCTTCTTGATTGTCCACCTCTACATCTGAGGAGGAGCAGATACCTCGGGCAGCACGAATACTCTACAGCTGAGGAAATTCGCACCGCAGACCCCCACCATATCGTTCGCTTCATGAGTAACATAGGACTGGGGACGGTACTCTAAAGCGAAGGAGTCACAATAGATCCAGAAGGGTCGCAGTAACGTCTGGGCCTGACAAGTCAGCCTTCGGTTACAAAAAAAGTGATTATATTTTTTTCGTGGGACATTTCTAGATATCTTTAAACTTTATGCTGTAGATTACCGTAAGTAATGCCTGATTACTGTGTGTATTAATTAAGTGTTTATTGAAATTTCGAGACGTTGCATACGATAGACGGTCATGATTTTTAATTACAATGACGTTCGCCGATATTGAGAATATTTTGGATATAAGTATAAGTCACGCCACGCCGCAACCAAACATTTCGATGTCAGCACTCGCGGACAGCGAGTGGGGAAATCATGTAAGAGGCGAACACTAAACCGCAAATTAATGTTTAGACCCCCACTATTCCAGGCTGTCCCTGCATGTGACTGGAGCGCCACTTAATTTACCTATCGTTTCAGGGGCCTTACTCTCCAAACTTATTTTGATTCAGTTTCGATCGTGCCCCGTAATCCAGAATAAATTGACGTTTGTTTATTTTGATTTACAGTCGATTGATATGGTTGGGATTACAAAAAGTTATGATCTAAAGAAATTCTTTGTCCTGGTTGGTTTCAAAAGTAATATAACAAAGTCCGTTAAGATCAAACTGATTCGATTCTCGATTGTGTCGGGAGTAAGTCTGCACTATTACCTCTGTAGCGCAGCGGCTGAGCGCGAAGCTGGAAGTAGCGGATTCGAATCCCGCCACAAAAAATCTGTTTTCCTGGGTCATGGATGTGTATTAATATAATAAATGTGTCGAGAATAATTTAACGAACATTGTTCACGGAGTCTACATCCTGAGGATGCTCCGGGGTCGGAGCGAAACGCGCGTCGAGTTTTGCAACCAGCATGGTGGTGGGGCTTTGCACGATCGTGTTAATATTATTGCTTGTGTGGTGGCATAAGCAGTGTGGAAAGGAGGGATGTGCATCAAACGCATGCCTAGGCGTACACCCACTTATTTGCTTGCAGATTGTGGTTATAATTTATTGCAGGATATTGCTATATATAATATAATTAAATTTTAACTTTGAATGAGAAAAATACCCACGTGCTTTGTCTGAAGAATATGTCTTGAGTGTTTGGGCTGCAGAGGAAGAAAACAAAGTGTATTTACCGAGTAGCAGATGTGATGCGGTCGGCGACAACAAAACAAAAACCCGGCAAATGAGTTTACAAAGTTCCCACTTTGTGAGATGACGAGGGAATTGCTCAGACTCCGCCCGCCCGCCCTAGCCGCCCGCGAAACGTGTAGCATTAGATGAAAGTAATTTTATTCATTTTCAAGGTTTTGTTGTTTTGACTTGGCCGACATCAAGACTCCGCCCGCCCGCCCTAGCCGCCCCGCGAAACGTGTAGCATTAGATGAAAGTAATTTTATTCATTTTCAAGGTTTTGTTGTTTTGACTTGGCCAACATCAAGACTCCGCCCGCCCGCCCTAGCCGCCCGCAAAAGGTGTAGCATTAGATGAAAGTAATTTTATTCATTTTCAAGGTTTTGTTGTTTTGACTTGGCCGACATCAAGACTCCGCCCGCCCGCCCTAGCCGCCCCGCGAAACGTGTAGCATTAGATGAAAGTAATTTTATTCATTTTCAAGGTTTTGTTGTTTTGACTTGGCCAACATCAAGACTCCGCCCGCCCGCCCTAGCCGCCGCGAAACGTGTAGCATTAGATGAAAGTAATTTTATTCATTTTCAAGGTTTTGTTGTTTTGACTTGGCCAACATCAAGACTCCGCCCGCCCGCCCTAGCCGCCGCGAAACGTGTAGCATTAGATGAAAGTAATTTTATTAATTTTCAAGGTTTTGTTGTTTTGACTTGGCCAACATCAAGACTCCGCCCGCCCGCCCTAGCCGCCGCGAAACGTGTAGCATTAGATGAAAGTAATTTTATTCATTTTCAAGGTTTTGTTGTTTTGACTTGGCCAACATCAAGACTCCGCCCGCCCGCCCTAGCCGCCGCGAAACGTGTAGCATTAGATGAAAGTAATTTTATTTATTTTCAAGGTTTTGTTGTTTTGACTTGGCCAACATCAAGACTCCGCCCGCCCGCCCTAGCCGCCGCGAAACGTGTAGCATTAGATGAAAGTAATTTTATTCATTTTCAAGGTTTTGTTGTTTTGACTTGGCCAACATCAAGACTCCGCCCGCCCGCCCTAGCCGCCGCGAAACGTGTAGCATTAGATGAAAGTAATTTTATTCATTTTCAAGGTTTTGTTGTTTTGACTTGGCCAACATCAAGACTCCGCCCGCCCGCCCTAGCCGCCGCGAAACGTGTAGCATTAGATGAAAGTAATTTTATTTATTTTCAAGGTTTTGTTGTTTTGACTTGGCCAACATCAAGACTCCGCCCGCCCGCCCTAGCCGCCGCGAAACGTGTAGCATTAGATGAAAGTAATTTTATTTATTTTCAAGGTTTTGTTGTTTTGACTTGGCCAACATCAAGACTCCGCCCGCCCGCCCTAGCCGCCGCGAAACGTGTAGCATTAGATGAAAGTAATTTTATTTATTTTCAAGGTTTTGTTGTTTTGACTTGGCCAACATCAAGACTCCGCCCGCCCGCCCTAGCCGCCGCGAAACGTGTAGCATTAGATGAAAGTAATTTTATTCATTTTCAAGGTTTTGTTGTTTTGACTTGGCCAACATCAAGACTCCGCCCGCCCGCCCTAGCCGCCGCGAAACGTGTAGCATTAGATGAAAGTAATTTTATTTATTTTCAAGGTTTTGTTGTTTTGACTTGGCCAACATCAAGACTCCGCCCGCCCGCCCTAGCCGCCGCGAAACGTGTAGCATTAGATGAAAGTAATTTTATTCATTTTCAAGGTTTTGTTGTTTTGACTTGGCCAACATCAAGACTCCGCCCGCCCGCCCTAGCCGCCGCGAAACGTGTAGCATTAGATGAAAGTAATTTTATTCATTTTCAAGGTTTTGTTGTTTTGACTTGGCCAACATCAAGACTCCGCCCGCCCGCCCTAGCCGCCGCGAAACGTGTAGCATTAAATGAAAGTAATTTTATTTATTTTCAAGGTTTTGTTGTTTTGACTTGGCCAACATCAAGACTCCGCCCGCCCGCCCTAGCCGCCGCGAAACGTGTAGCATTAGATGAAAGTAATTTTATTCATTTTCAAGGTTTTGTTGTTTTGACTTGGCCAACATCAAGACTCCGCCCGCCCGCCCTAGCCACCGCGAAACGTGTAGCATTAGATGAAAGTAATTTTATTTATTTTCAAGGTTTTGTTGTTTTGACTTGGCCAACATCAAGACTCCGCCCGCCCGCCCTAGCCGCCGCGAAACGTGTAGCATTAGATGAAAGTAATTTTATTTATTTTCAAGGTTTTGTTGTTTTGACTTGGCCAACATCAAGACTCCGCCCGCCCGCCCTAACCGCCGCGAAACGTGTAGCATTAGATGAAAGTAATTTTATTTATTTTCAAGGTTTTGTTGTTTTGACTTGGTCGACTTCAACTTTTCATTATTGCCAATCTTACTAAACGAGTAGTACTTTTATTGTATAGTGACAGGTGTTATGTTTGGCAGACATATACGAGGAGTTTCAGTCCCACTATAGCATCACTACCCCAGCACGATAACTTACGGTTTCAAGAGTTTTTAAGTGAGACCTTTGTGTGTAGTAATTTCATATTTATCGTGAACAAACAGACGCGGCAGAGGACTTTGCCTTATCATATGTGATTAACAATAGAACTTTCAGCAAATAAGCATCGCCAAAGTCAGTAAATGAAGAAAGTAGAGGATAATCCAGTAATCATTTTACTTTTGAGTTACGGATCCCTAAAAAACAAAAAGACTCATCCGGGAGACCACCTGTAATATTAAGTTTTATCTCAACGAAACTCGGGCGTATCCACACGATAAATTCAAACTTGTTGTTTTCTACCCCACCTTGTGGTCCCCGAAGAAATGTGTAATGCGACTTAAAACGAGTACGTTTAGCGAAAGTTACGCTTAACGCCGCTGCCTCGAAAACAACTGCTACACAGTTTGGTGGGCTGCATGAGTTACAATGTGACTTTAAAAAAAAAAAGACTTTTTTGACTTTATTGTTTAAAAAAACTGCACAGCTGCAATAGAACCACACACGGGAACGATAATTAAAGTGAGTAACCCACCTAATAATAATAATGATAATGCCTCCTACGCCGATTTCTATGTGGAAGGCATGCTATTAATTAAGAAATAATAAAAAAAAATTAAAAATATATATTTTAAGAATTAAAAAAGGTATTAAAAACACAAAGTTATAGTGACTGTTTTTTACACTGTGTACAGCGGAATCTAAAGGAGCGCCAATTTAAAGTAATTAAATAATAATAGTTGTAAAAAATACATACTAACCACTAGAATTCTGGGTGATTCATGGTTCATATATTAAGCCGAATGTAGTGTGAAGAGACTGACGCGTAGACCATTTTTTGATTTGTCACATCATGTAAATTACTTAATGTACCTAAAAAAATGAAAGGTCTTAAATGACCACAAGGAGTGAATCCTACTATCCTGGGACTCGCTGGCTTCTAGCTATTACACACGAACGCACTGTCGTTGATCAAAGACCTGACCAGGGTTGAAACTTATCTGTTTTGTGACTTTTATGGAGATCTTTAATCGTGATTTGTCGCGTTATGGTAAGTAATTTATATGAGGTGCCAAGACAAAAAATGCTCTACGCATCCTTCTCTTCAATTTTTAAAGAAATTTCGAACGAACAACATTGACTTTCAAGAGGCGTTCCTCTTATATTATTGGTCAGGCGTTTTGTTTCATCTCTCATGTTGCTCATAGATTTTCAAAGCTGCTACGCCACTAGTGGCCATTTTTTGATTTTACTGAATCGTGGAATGCTTCAGAAAAATGAAGCTAAGAATAAAAAAGTATTTTGTATTTTACAAACCATTTTACAAATACAAAATACGTCTCGATTAGTATTTCAAATAAAATACAAAATACTTTTTTAAAAAAAGTACTTGAGTACAAAATACAAAATACGTATTTTGTATTTGTATTTTAAATACAAGTATTTCAAATATGTCACAACTCTGCTCTTCACACTATATTCGGCTTGATATATGAACCATGGCTCAGCCTGTAGTTTGCGACGACATATTATTATTGCAGTTACAGAAAAATCTGTCAAGCCCGTCTTTAGGAGTTTTGTTACAAACACATTACGGCAATAATATAACAAGATTATGAGCGCTTAGATACCGCTACGCTCGTAGAAGTCTACGAACCAGTCGTAGACAGTCTACGAATACGCAATAGACCGTCTACAAACCTGTTGTAGACAGTCTACGAACCAGCAGTAAGATGGTTATTAGGGAGGTGCTTTTCTTGCTCCGGCACCCTACGGACACCGACGCCTATACTAGCTGGGCTCGCGATTTTGTGCACCTGAATAGGTGAAATAAAACTCCCCGATTTTGAAAATATCTTCATTGGTGTTCTCCTGCTATAATTGGTATTGACGATATTACTAAGCAGGTGATTTTTAAAAAATGTCATGTATTGAAGCGAAAATTGTAGAAAAAAGTTGCGAGCTCGAACTCGATAATCATTAAAACGGAATCATTAGACTTTTATTAAATCTAAATTCCTAGTCGGGAATCGAACCGACTTATTTAAAAAAATATATCCTATATTATTATATCATTCGATAGTGTTGCTAATAAGGATCGAGTCCTATAAATCAACGACATACCGCAAACTAAAGAAAAGTGCTCATTTTTAACAAAAACTTTTATTTTCATACTAGACTTTAGAAAACAAAGAAACACATGATTCACTCTTATGGCAAAACTTAAAGACAGTGCTTTTTTTTTCTTTGTCTAAATTTTTTTTTGCATGCTGTACTACACCTGTAATTAAGTCTGCATTCAACTCTATTGTAACTGATTGTGTTGTTTAATATTGTATCAATGTATTCCTTGTTGGTGTGTCAAATAAATAAATAAATAATAATTATCGCCTATCATGCAATTTTTTAAAAATTCAGCGACTCTGAAATCGCGTGAAATAGTGGAATAAACCGAAAACATTCCTTATTAGTGTTCTCTAAATATTAATTTTTACATCCTTTATTAGATGATTTATCAGTATTCTCCGATCAGTATTATCAGTCTAGTTCACAGGGTTCGATTCCCGCGTTGGAACTACAAAAAATTAAGTTTTCAAGTATTGGTTAGGACAATGCAGGCTGATCACCTGATTGTCTGACAAGAAAGATGATCCATGTGTCGGATGGGCATGTAAAAAGTCGGTCCTGCGCCTGTTCTCTCGCCAGTCGTCTCTCGCGGTTTACCGTCTAGCCAATACGTCTGGGGCCAGCCATGTGCGGGTTACGATTTTCCTTCGCCGTTATTGCGTCCTTACAATGGCCTTGAGATCTGAAAAAGTCTCATTGGAACTGTGAATCTGGAAATCGAACCTTTCGAGTGTTAATAAACGGTCTAGCCACTAGGCCACGGATTAATAAACAAATCCTAAAAGAAAAAAAAAATATTATTATATCTTTGACAAACTTAAGGAAATTATTAATTTATAACAAAAAACTTATAATATGCTGTTTTCAATTGTTCTTGCAAAGCCAAGCACAGTACAAGAAGGCAATTAAAAACTTAAAATGACTATGCAGGTGCTGTAAATACATTTAACGCAACAATACAAAATAAATTGTAGCCGGGAACATAGGAAGGTAAATATGGATAAAGTTTTAAAATTAGTAGTTCTATTGTACGTTACTTCTGCTAAGTACAAATTATAAGTTAAAGTTTGCTAACTTGCTGTTGTAAGGGTACACGAACACTTTGGCCGTATTAAAATTAATATTTAAAAAGTTTAGTTTTATTTTATTATCTACTTTGTGGTTTTATAAAGGTCAACGTGTAAAAAAAGGTCTCGTCTCTCGTCAACATCTAAACAGACACACACCATAACGCGACAAATCGCGATTACCTAAATATTCGTGTACATACTTGGAGCCCGCGAGCCCCAGCATAGTAAGATTCACTCCTTGTGTTCATTTTTGACCATTGTTTTTGAGTTTAAATATTAAGTTATTTATTTGAGGTTCAAAACAAAAATTATCTACGCGTCTATCTCTTCACACTATATTCGGCTTAATATATGAACCATGAATCACTCTGTATACAATATACATACTCTCGAAAGACATAACCATTTCGAGACAGTCGGGTAAGTCTTTCACATTGATATGACACAGTTCTTCACCGTCGATGTAGGTATTATTTAGTTTACTTCTTATCCAGGGCACTCCACCCAACAAAACGGCTAATGGCAATCCGCAAGTGGGTAAACCGGCCGTAGCGAGCCGGGGGTCCCACATACCCTAGGGGGCCCGCCCTGGGTGATCCGCAAATCAAAAAAAAATGTTTGGTTCGCGACTAGTGTGTGTAGGTCCTCACAGCCGATAACTTTACACTTCCTCGAAGTAGTTACCACGTGAGAAATGATTCCGGCAGCTTTAAGAGGAGTTCGGGCGGCGGTGCGGGCGGTCTGAGCGGGAAAAATTTATCACCTCGCTGAAAACATAATGAGATTGCGCCAACTTCTACGGCCAGTGGTTGTTAACATTCATTGTACTCTCAGCGTTATGGATACTGATTGCACTTACAATATAAAAATTAACGCCTCCGTGGTCTAGTGGTCCTGAGCTTCGCTCTCGACGCGGAGGCCGTGGGTTCGATTCCCGCGTTGTCCCGTAACAAAAATGTTGTTTTCAAGTTTGGTTAGGACAATGCAGGCTGATCACCTGATTGTCTGACAACAAAGATGATCCATGCATCAGATGGGCATGTAAAAAGTCGGTCCTGCGCCTGATCTTCCGCCAGTCGTGTCGGTTTACCGTCCCACTGGGTTATGAGAGTAAAAGGAAGAGAGTGTTTTTGTGTATTGCGCACACACTTGGGCACTATAAAATAACTCCTGCGTAGCTAAATTCTATGAAATCGGCTACCGACACCGAAATCGGTGAGGGGAGCTATTATAATATAACTATAAATAAGACTGATTCAATTTTCACTCTGATTCGATCGTGCCACGTACTCCCGAATAAATTGATTTTTTATTTTCTGTCGATTGGTATGGTCAAAATGTTACGATCTAACCATTTTCTTTATCCTGGTTAGTTTCAATGTAGTCCACTAAATAAAACACCAAAAGCCGTTGAGATCGAACTGAATCGATTCTCGATTGTGTCGGGAGTAAACCAGGTGATTGAATGTACTGTTAATTCTTGATGGAAATACATGTTCACAATAACAACACACAACTTTTTCGTCACATTCGTCACTTTCGTCGTTATTGCGTTTTAAATGATAATTGTATATGTTACCGGCCAAACCCACATTTATAATATAGTAGCGAGTAGTGACATCTATTGCAATTTTTTCGTATTAAAGATATATTGTATGGGATGGTAGGCCTTGGGGTACGAAACTCTAAATAGTTACCCATTCTAGCCCTTGAGGTTAATAACAAATCCGAAATCAAGAAAATTATTTATTAAAATATGATGAAATACATTGATAAACATAACATTATCATAAATGCATATTGGAATATCCAGTTCCGAGTAATTACATGCAGCAGGGCCCTAATTCTCAGGCCTCGAACCTAGTATTTACTATCGGTCTGTCCCGCTCATGCAAATGAGATTTAGCGCGCGTGCGAGCGGGATATACTAATATTCGAACTTTTTTCCACTGCCCGAGAATCGTGCACCAGGAGCTGCACGGTCGAGTTAGAACATAAGTCATTAAAGATAAAACTTTGGTATATAATAAACACTAATAATAAAACATAGGTGACGGTAAACATTTTATACCGAACAATATCAATCTTTTTTTCACAACTATCTTGAACAAAACAATTTATCGCGTGGAAGACATTGATTTATGAGATTTAACTATATTCTATAATGTTGATGAGTTATAATACTTTAGAGGGTGTATGGGTCTCGTATAATATAGAGTTTACTGTAAAATTACCAGCGCTGTAAGAGGTACTATCTTTTAAATTATTGTATGGAAAAATTTATGATGTTGGGCCATTTCTCATGTAAACGTGAAAATCAAAAGTAAGTCTTTTACCATTGGTACTTTCACAGTATACTCTACACTATCACTCATTTATTTTACCCCTTGTATAAAAATTCACCATCACCTAAAGATCTTATCTGAGAATCGAAGTTAAAGGCAAGCATTATAAACACAAACTTCCTGCCCTCAGATCTAAAACTATAATTAAAACTTATAAAGGCTCGTACACACTATCGCGCGATATCGCCTCGCTTCGTAAAGCATCCAATATCTAGTAGTGAAACATTAAGCTAGTATGGCGCAACTAAAGCTAAGTAAGTAACCTCGCGAGGCAAGCGTCAGTAGAGTTAATTAGTTAAATATACCTAATAATAAAATATAATATTAATATAATAATAGAAAACTTAAGCATAATCTCAAGGAGTAAACATCATCGGGAATTTCGTCAACAGCTATACAGTGTGTAAAAAGAACAGTCACTATAACTTTGAGATACAATTATACTAACTTTCCGCATTTAGGATTTTTTTTGTTAAAAAATACTTTTTATCATTTCTTACTTTTTGTCGCAAGAATTACGAAAAAAAATTTTTTTTAATTACATTTCTCGAATAAAATAGGTAGTATTATCATATCCCAAAGTAATAGTGACTGTTCTTTTTACACCCGTTATGTCACGTTAGTTGGAGGGGCGCTTTATTAGATTCTTACATGTGTGTATTAAATGCACATTTATCTTTACAAAATATTTTGTACTTTCACAAACATTATAAAATGTTCTTAAGAATATATTAGAGGAAATCATAAAATGCGATATAAATATAGCTCGTATAAAACTGCCGCACACCGCAGACTTGTTATAGAATTGTTATAATACAGTTGCTTGCAAATAAAATATTTTATATAATATATATATTTTATGTACACGAATACCATATAAAATATATGATATTCGTGTCCAACTCTTGACCAAAACGTTCGACAAAAAGTCTGCAATGTGCGTTCAATGGGGGTTTAATGTTTGCGCTGTCCGACAGCAGTTTCGACACTTTCAGTTTACCTTTTTTTTTTCTAAAAACTGCTCACCACACATTTCCACCACTGCAACTCCTGTGGAGCCAGGATCAACAGCTGGCAGAAAGCAGTCGAAAACCGTCATTGAAGGAATCAACGACGACCGCCCCAGTGGGGGCTTTTCTACGAGCAATAAGCGAGGATGCGTTGCCAGGGATGTGTTTTCCCAGAGCCAATAGAATCGCTTCATTTGCTGTATCCCGCTTAATTCCTCGCTCATTACCGGTGGAAGAGCAAAAGGTCTAGAACTCGTCGTGCCTGACGAGCGCCTCGCCGAAGTCCGTGGCCTGCGAGCCGACGAACAGGTCGTACTTGTCGAGGATCTCGTCGCGGGTGAGCTTCTCGTCGGCGTCGGTGTCGGCCTCGAACACCAGGTGGCGCGCCTCGGCCTCGGCGTGGTCGAACTCCGGCGGCACGATCCAGTTCTTCACCTCGTCCAAGTCCATGAAGCCGTCCTTGTTGGTGTCCCTGCAAGTGGACAAATATTGTTCGGTTAAATACCACCAGCTGCTCGTGGGTATCCTAAAAGGCGACACAGGGAGTAATATATACAGTGTGTAAAAAGGGCAGTCACTATAACTTTGAGAGATCTTTTACTTTTTACCATCTATAGTTTTTTGTCGCAAGAATAACGAAAAAAAATTTTTTTTTTGTAAAAAAAATATATTTCGAGAAAAGGTAGTATAATGATATCCCAAAGTTATAGTGACTGTTCTTTTTACACCCGTTATATCCAGAAACGGACAGCAACGGATATTGTTAAATTGCGCTCGCCGACCCGCCCGCACGTTCCGTTAGGAGTATAACTTTATGAAATTTCATATAACTTATTATAAATATAATGCATTAATAAATAAGAATTATTATTATTGTTACTAAAAGTAAATATTTTTTTATTTTATTGGAAATTATTAGAAGCCCTTTATACTTTTAGTTAATGTTTAGGAATATTTAATCAAATGTGTGTATAGTAGTTAAATGGGGTGGCAGTGTAAAATGCCTTTTAATTATGTTTCTATACCTAATGAATAAAAAAATAAAATAAAAGAATCGCAACAAAATTGTCTCAAAATGGCGGGCGCGACGCGCCACAGCACTAATTTAGCGTGTGAACTGTTTCATTCTTCAGATACATGAATCAAATCAAATGACGCAATCGAGAAACGAATCAGTTCGATCTCAACGGTTTTTGGTATTTCATTTGTTGGATTACTTTGAACTGCGACTGGACACTCACCTGTACCCGGCGAACTGCTCGCGCTCCTGGCGCACCCAGTCGGGCTCGTCGTCGACAGTCTCCCCCTCCTCCGGCCGGTACATGTCGCCGATGTACTCCTCCAGGGACAGCTTGCCGTCCTGCGTCAATAAATTAATTATATAACATAACAATAATATCTATGGACGCTTCACACCACGTCTCGAACTGAAGACATGAATCGATGAATGTGATATGTCGCTAAACATTTAATGAATCAATCAATGAAATTTGTAAAGATAATTTTCAGGACATAGACATATTCAATAATAATATTAGAAAATACCAAACCGATGTAATTTTTTTTTATTTAAACTCTAAAATTGTATTTATAGTACTTATTTAAAAACTAAAAATAAAATTTTATATTAGTATTATTATTATTATCTTGTCATGTATAAACCTCCCATAAAATAATAAGTACCTATACTATTAGTCGTGTTCACATACTTAGGGATATAGTCCAGTCTATATTACTTCTACTATATTACTTCAAATTTTTTTGTATTAATTTACCATTTATGTATTTATGTACCAAGTAAATAAAATAAACTAAAAATAAAACATTACCAAGAAAATTGAGTTTAAACAGTCACTTAAACTTTTTAGGGTATGTAGTAATAAATTAAGTACATTAATTCTAGATCTTTAGATTTTATTTTTATTTTATTTTATTTTACTAAATGTTCTCAAAATCATGATTTTGTTACATATAACTTTCATCTATTCATGTCTTTAATTGTTTTAATATACACATAATATTATGCACACGCACAATAAGGAATATTTAATTCATTCATTCATTCACATCATTCTGGCCTCATGCTAAGTGTCCAAAGAACTTGTGTTACAGACACCGGACAATGGGAACATATTTAATACTTTTTTACCATACACACACTTAAAAATTTTATTTTTATTATATTATATTACACAAAGGAGAAAGCCCATTTCAGGCCCAGAGCGGACAGCCGTCTTAAGAAGACTTAATTTCTCCAGAAATGTACCATAAAGAGACATGATTTTTGATAACATTCAAATAACCGCCACTATAATCAGTAATGTTCCAATAAAAAAAGGAATTTTATTGGATTATTTGGAACCTAAGTAGAACGTTGAGGTGAAATGTTACCCGATGATAAAACTCTAATCAATCAATCCGAATATCGATTTATAAACCAATAAAATAAACTCATGTAAAATACAAATAACGGGTCACTGTTGGTAATTCGGTAAAGAATTAATCAAAAGAAAACATTTATCTTAAAACCGATGTTTACGTTTGTTACTACAAACGATAAAGATTAACAAAAAGTCATATTATGTCGATTATTTTTTACGTAATCGATTTATCGATTTCATTTTTTTGCGACAAGCGGCAACACTGATGACTGAAATGTCATTTTTCAAACGAATGATCTCGACCGTTCGCTTGTTGCTCAAAGATGCGTTTTGTTTTGTTTTCGATTTTTTCTCCGCAATCTGGCTTTCTGGCCTGAAATTGTTTCGGCTTTTCACGTACGACTTTAGCATTGTTTTACTGGTTTTGTTCTCTCCTTCTACGATTACTTAGCCCTAGATTAAAGGATTACGCTATTTGATTGTGCATACCAAAATGTCTGAAGAACATTGTATATGTTGTGGTAATAATGTTACCGAGAGCCGTATTTTAGAGCCCGAAGAATTAATTGTCATACAACAGTGGGTTGCACGGCAGCAGGTAATCATAATATTATAATAAAATGTTTCTATTATTTCTTTCATTATGGTTTAATCGTTAAATCTTTTACGGTTGATAATATTTATCATTAATGTTTTAGGTGTCAGGCGATAATCTTGTTTGCCACAATTGCTGGGTAGCAATAACTGAAAGTCTTGCACTACAACAAGGGCTATCTTATTATACGAGTATCTTACTATTATAAATTATTGAAAAGTCGGAAAAGGCCTTGAAAATAAAATAGACAAAAAGTAAAAAAAAAAATATTTCTACATTATTGGCGGCATTTTAAGTTTTTTTCTCAGATATCTAATACTATTAACATTTTAGAACACTCATTTTTAATGGGATTTTTTGATGTCCACATTGGGCCTGAGACACTATGGAGAGTGGGCTTTCTCCTTTAATACACATCCATGACCCAGGAACATTGAAAATTTTTAGTTCCCTCGGCGATTAGGGTGGCATTACTGTACCTTATTCCCATCAATGTCTTCCAAGGTCTCCATCACCACCACGTCCCTCATGTTGTCGTGGTCCTCCGGGTGCAGGAACCACGCGAACTCTGTGCGGTTCAGGGCATCATTCTTGTCCACATCTGGAAACAAGAAAATGGTTCATTAATAACTAAAAACCAGTCTATGTGCGTGTTTAATTTTATATATACCCAGCGTCGCTCTAACAGTGTAATATTCGAATTTAACGGCACCTCTGAAGCTAAAAGAACGTGCTAAACAATTATACATACCTAAAGTTCGTCCCTGATAAATTTACCCTAAAGGTAACCGAAAACATCGAAATTTTCTCTTATTCACTTATTGTGCACACCTATTAACACTTTCACAGGTATATTAAAGGATAACACTTTATTATCCAATACATTTTATAACAAATAAACAATAATTAATAATAATAAAACATTTATTCGACAAATTTAGACATCACATTACATACACTTTAGAAAAAACAATAGCAAATTAAAATTAAAATCCATACACAGTAGGATTAAAATTAACAAAATAGTTTACACATTTAACTATAACAAAGATAAAAAATATATTAAGGATGAGTGCGGTCGGAAACTACGGTAGGGAATGTAATGCCTATACCGTCGAAATGGACACCACTCAGGCGTATTACCGCGGCGTGAACACCACAGTGCCTGGTATTATGTGGTTCCATAAGTGTTGTCATCTGAAGTACAGATTTACACTCAGCAACATCGAATAGTAAGTTACATAAATACATAAACTAGTTAAAATAATAATATAGGTAATATTGAAATTATAGTATGGTGGAAAATAATTATAGTGTGATTCATTGCTATGGACAATGCAGCGGTCACGCCCCCCGCGCCGTCCGCACACCCCGCACATTACCCATTGCCCATAGTAACTAAAGTTATGTCGCAGGGGGCAGGCGCGCACATGGGTAATTTATATGTTTTAACATCAAATGAAAATCTTTCACAGAAAAAATACGCCATTTCGGCACTGCAGATTGTAGAACATAAGCCTATAATCTATGGATTCATAGCAAACAATAATCATTGTATTATTATTGGCCAATTGGCATCACTGACTAATCTATGGTTGTGTCAAAGACGGATTTGTTTACGTTTAGGTTAAATTTATCTCGGACGTACTATAATACTTTGGGAGAGGTCCTAATGTCCAGCAGTGAACGTCATAGCTGAACCAACGCTGACAAGAGTATAGTTACCTGCATATGCCCACCGCCTGCGGTCCCTCTTGCGCAAGTTGGTGTACGTCACGCCGTCTGTTGACATCTCATTTGGATTCATGTCATCCATAAAACCGTACACCTCTTGTCTGTAACTCTGTAATGATATTATTAAAACTTTTAAGACACCTTCTTGTCAGCTGATCACAGAGTACTTCTAACCAGTGTTGCCAGAACGTACCAAAAAGTATGGTTTTTCCTACTTTTTGTCATACAACCATAACACTACTGTACCTCAGGGTGCACCATACCTTTTTCGTACCTTATAAATTATACACAGTAATAATACACAATTTACTTGCAACATCAGGACCTGATGGTGACTTAGTCGAAACCGGTCATGTATTTCAATAAATCTTATGTTTAACAACTAATAAAGTGGAGAAAGTGCAAGTAATTTGTGTATTATTACTGTGTACAATGTATTTCCATCACAGTACATTCAATAACATACCTTATAAATTATACATAGTAAATAGATACTATAAAAGGGTGGCTATGGGTAGGCATTTTAATGTTTTGGCAAAACCTTACTTTTGAGTTAAAATCCATACCTTTTCAGAGAGCCAGTCATACGTTTTTGGGAAATCGTACCGGCAACACTACTTTTAACACACTTTTATAACCCTTAGTTGTATGTATGTTTGCAACAATCTTTGAGCACAGTTTTGGCCAATTTCGAGAAGTCTAATTAATTTGAAAATTTGCTTGCATATTAAGGACATTGGTCCTTTGTCATTGGACAATGTAATTAGGCATGTTTTTTTAGTTCTTTTAAACTATTATTTACTGTACAATTTAAATATATTATATCTAGCAATATCCCGCAAAACAATTATAACCACAAACTGCAAGCAGATGAGTGAGTGTATGCATAGGCATGCGTTTGATGCACACATTATTTATTGATTTTTATTCAATTGACACATAAGTTTTACAATAAATTTTGTCCTGTATATAAGTGTTTTATTATCTACCTAGTGCCAGTGTTACAATATTATAGAAGAACTCAATTTGTTACTTATGTAGGACTTGGTTTCGTTTAATGTGAAATTTATCTTACTTAATCTAATATCTTACGTTATAAAACTAATTACTACAAATGTTATAAAATAATCATTTCAATAACTATACAATCTAACACAAAAATCAAATCCTGTTCTTATGGACGGGTTAGGGTTGAACTGGTGGTAGTTTGTTTTTTTTTGTTGACTTTCCGGAAAAAGCTTGTTAAGTTTCATTTGTAATATAAAAAGTTTTTTCTTTTATTCCATTTTTAAAATTTTAATACAATAACTTACATCCCATGTGATGACCTCCTCATCATCAACAGTTGTGCGGTTGTGTTGCTTCCAGTGCCGGTTTACATCCTCCATTATGTACCTCGTCTGTGTATATCTGATCCAATCTTTTAACTCCACCATAGTAATGTAGCCATCTTTATCGGCATCTATCTTATCTACTATTAATCTGAAAAAATATTTAGGTCATTAAGATAAAAAGGTAAATGAACTCTTAAATTAAAATAGTGTTTAAAAATGATTGATTGATGATCAAAGATGATAGGTTGTTAAAGAGTGCAATATATATAATAAAATAATATTTTATTATATAATTTTATATTGGGTTAGTTATTGTATATAATATAGGTAATATCTAACCCAATCTCTCCACTACATCATACTAATGTGATCATCTTTACTAGCATCAATCTTGTTTACCATTAACCTGGTAAAGGATTGGGTTCATTAAGATAAAAAGGTAATTGAACAATCTTATATTAAAATAGTGTCAAGTATTAATAATATATTATATGTAAAATAAATAAACTTTATTCGCTGACTATGTAAACTATGTAAAGGTTTTGGACTTAACCTACTTATGCTATAAAAACACAAAACTTTTTTGGTATCAACTACTTAGATAGTCAAACAGAAGAAGGGAAAATTATTATATTTATCAACCACCCGTCTTTTTCTTGAAGGTCAAAAGTTAATCAATCACAGATTATATTATATAAATTTTATTTAGGGTTTTAATATATTATATAACATAATAAATACTGTAATTACAATAATATGACTTGCTACAGATTGTACTATAAAATTCTTCTGGTTAACGTAACTGACATAGTGCTGTTATGATAATTGATAATAAGGTATCCTCCCACACATGTTAGATAAGTCAGCAATGAACTATAATGACATAAAAAGATTATTATCTTTTTTATATTAGTTCAAAATATTGACTATCCTGTCTCAGAAATGCAGGATTCAATGATATGATGGTGTGAAGTTTGTTACTAGGAAGTTGTACCTTATTTTGTTCCACTCAAATATAATCAATGAATCTCGGCAATCATGTTCAATTGACCTACATAATCTTTGTAAGGCAGATAATAGTTTAAATTAAAATTACATTTTACATGAGGTTAAAAATCATGTATGTATAACCTAGGATTCAGCAAATTCTTATTATTATCTAACATTAATATAACACTTGAATTTAAAATCATGTTGTGAGATTGTTCTAAAGTAATGAACACCACATACCCTAATCTCCTCTTGCTCTCTTCAGGCGGCAACTGATCGAAGGTCTTGGCTTGGTCCTCGCCCAGGAACGCGTCGTGGTCAAACTGCTTATTATGATGCTCATTTTTAAAGTGCTCCGCTTCAGAAAAGTGTTCCATCATCCGCTTGGTCTCCTCTGGTGTCGGAACTCCAGCAAATACGGCTGATATAGCCAACACTACGTATAACGTAGTCAGCATCCTCGCTGCAAATAAACGAAATAATATTATTGTGTACGAAGTTTAAAGAAGCCGGTGAAATTAATCTAAGCCTATATTATTATGTCAAAGATTATTAGTACTGTATAGAAAATATGCTTCAAAATATGCTGTATTTCAGACGATAAGATAGAACGACTTACCTACCTAGAATTTAGTCCAATGGTCAAACAAATAATAAACGGCCACGTCAGCGGTTTTATATTTCCCGTGTTCCCTGATTCCACTGTCCGCTGATTATATTTACTAAAATTGTTCCCGTTGTGATTAGTGATATCATCGCGACATGCCAAGTTATCGAATATTACGAATACCGAGCTAAAATCGAAAGTTATAAAATGTCATCGAGATGTACTGGATAGTGACGTGCCCTCAGGCTTCATGAGTAACTATTATTTAATCTGTGGCTTCATGTGCCAAGCAAATTTGAGACAAATGACGAGTAACATACTGCCTACCTAAGTGGAAGAAGAAATAGATTGCACGTGAGTATACATTGGGTGCGGGTGTTTTGTTATATACGAGCTACTGCTAAAGTACGAGCCTTGAATCTGAATTTAACGTTGTAAAAGTATGTAAAATTGCTTTATGGCTTTTCAAGTCTCCTCTAAGCTCCATGCTTGCAAGATGACAAATCAGATTATCGTGTTGCCTCATTTCATTCGAGCGAGTGTGTTTGGCCTGCTAGTAAAAATTTAAAAAAAATGCTTGACGTATGACACTTGTCAGTTGTCACATTTGTGCAATGACAATTGACAGCTAACAGTAAAGAATTCTGCTTAGCGTTTGTGAATTAATGCCCTAGCTAAAATTGGTAGTATTTTTAATTTATATGGTCGCAATCTATTTAGTAACAGAAAATATTAAAGCTGCAAATATGTTTATGATGAGCTGCTATTCTGATTCACTGTAAATACACAAAAACCAACTGCTGATCGCGTATAACGCCTAGAAGATTTTGAAACCAGATTGCAAATGTCAATATGTCAGGATCTCGGTCTTAACTTCCAACAGAGAATGGTAAGTACGAAGAACTTCAAAATAAATGTTTTTCGCAATAAAAAATCACTATATATTAATGATGATTATGCAAGAAAAGAATCACAAGTACGTTCTAACTATGTCGACTCTCTAAGTTTAGTTATGGTTTCCCAGGAGACATCGCTAAGTTTTTCGTATAAATTTTTAAGTTATTTTTACATAAAAAATCAAAAACTGTCTAAGTTTGAGTAGTTACTTTAATTATTTGAAAGTTTTAATAATATACTATTTGCTGTGTGTATTTCATGACTGCAGAACATTAATTATTTAGTGATACTGTTCAATTCTAGTGAACTAATACTGTTACAGGGTGCAAATATATCACAATTAGAGAAGGATATTGGGTCTGAGCAGTTTCCACCAAATGAGCATTATTTTGGTTTAGTCAATGTAAGTATTACTCTAATTTAATTGTTATAAAGAATAGAGAACAGGTAACAGATAAAAATTTGCCCAAAATGACTCCTGCAATATAAGATAAGATAACTATAACAAATTTGATTAATATAACACTTGATTTTATGTAGTTGCCAAGAGGAGTGTAGTACTGTGATGAATATTATTGTTTGTTTTTAATTACATTTATTTTGTACTTTAATAATGAGATACAAATATATCTATAATTCTCATTTAAATTAGAATTATATTTGTGCATATTTAAATAATAGAATTTAGTTGGGCCACAATAAATCAAAACTATTTTAATGTGTGATAAGAACATACTGTATTAAAATATGTGCTTCTTTGTATCAATATTAATAAAATGTTTGCACTTCCAGTTTGGTAACACTTGTTACAGCAACTCAGTTTTACAAGCACTCTACTTCTGTCGTCCATTTAGAGAGAAAGTATTAGAATATAAAGCCAAGAACAAAAGAACAAAGGAAACATTACTGACATGTCTCGCTGATCTATTTTATAGTATAGCAACTCAAAAAAAGAAAGTAGGATCAATTGCACCTAAGAAGTTTATAGCGAGGCTAAGGAAGGAAAAGGGTAAGTTGCATTAGTATCTACTCCATTCCAGTTTAACAGGATATATATGTAGTAGAGACAGAAAACCTAGGCAAGCCCCAATAGGTCCTCGGTTTGGTTTAGGGGGCACTTGAACGCCCCCCAAGTGAAGGACCTGCAATCACACAAGCAGGCCCCTGTCGGCGGAGCTGCAGTTCGTTTTGTTCTATTCAGTTCGAGTTTTAGTGGGTAGTGGCCGCGCCCATTTACCATCTCTTCAGGCGTGGCGAGTCCTACACATCCGCCGTTGGAGTCTCCCCATCCACAACGGAATGCGGAAGTGGATTTCTCAGCATAAAAAAAAGGGATCTGTATGTAAACAAAAAATAAAACAATTTAATGTGTAATAGTTTTTTTTTGCAGTATGAAATGACAGCAAACAGTTTAAAATTACATTTTATACTCTATTCTCTTGCTCCATATGGCTATTCACAGGGTCTATTTGCCACTCAGACAAGATAGGCTTTGTGAATATATTTACAGATCCAATTTAATCATTTTTTGACACAAAACTATTAAGTTTACAAATGTAAATTTAATTAAAAATATTTTATTGGTTTGTTTGTGTATTGGTAAACTTTGAATGCATTAAACTAGTTTATATATTTTATATTTTGAATAAAACTATGAGGCTGGTCAATTGGATCATAAGCCTTGTTAAATAACATGGACTACATTCTCAGTACAGTCTCAGTTTCATATTATAATACAAACAAATTATAATGGCCAACCTGCTCATAAGATAGTTTCCCTGGGGCCTTACTCTCCAAAATGATTCAATTCTTGATTGTGCCAGGAGTAAGCCTGCTGATTTATATTATATGCGTATTATGATATTCATTTAATAAAAAAAAATATTTTGTTTTACAGAAGAGTTTGATAACTATATGCAGCAAGATGCCCATGAGTTTCTCAATTTTCTGATTAACCACATTAATGAGATTATTCTAGGTAAGAGATTTGCAAATACTTCATATTGAACTTATAATATTAATTTATTTATTTTAATAATTTGTTTTAAATAACAGTTAAAAGTAAAATTATTTAAATTAATAGAAATAAATGATTGGTTTTATTGTTTCATTACACAAAGTACCTGCTAAGGTCTACATTTCCTGATAGCATATATTGGCAATATCACCTATATTGAGATGTTACATGAAACTTTCATATATTTTAGCTGAAAGAAATCAAAGTACTTTGAAAATTCCAAAGACAAATGGATCGGGTGAAAATGTCACATGCAATGGTACGGCCCCACAGAACACCGAGCCCACGTGGGTGCATGAGATCTTCCAGGGCACCCTCACTAGCGAGACTCGGTGTCTCAACTGCGAGACTGTTAGCAGCAAAGATGAACATTTCTTTGATTTACAGGTAAGTGGTAGCATCTACATGACCAATATAATAATTATGGACGCTTTTTACATCATTCAATCTGGTTCAGAGATAAACATCTTAGGAACCTGTGTTACAGGTACCAGAAAATGGGATGTATGTTATTTAACATTTGTATACACATATTTCATATGACCAAGGCATATTGAAAAGCGTACTCAGTAGGATTCGAAACCGTGACCTCGACTTTACCAGTGTCGTCAAATGATTTGTAATTCGTTATTTCTACGTATTGTTGGTGTTATATTTGTCGCTTCATAATGTAGACGGATTGTAGTAAAATAAGTAACTTATCAACATTTTACGACCTCTGTAGTGCAGTGGTTAGGCGCGTGAGCGGCGACCGAGTGCGAGCTCAAATCCCACTGAAGGAACACAGTTTTCTATGTTTTTGGGTCATGTATGTGTATTAAATATGCGTATAATATAATAAAAATCCTGCCTGGTCCTTATCACAAGTTCTTAGGATATTTAGCATGATGCTAGATTGACGTCGTGTGAAGCATCTATTATTATTAAACAAAATTAAAACTACCCAAAAACAGGGCTTAACCCATTTTGTACATGTAGAAACCAAAAGAATAATATAACTATTGATAATTTGTTTCAGGTGGATGTAGATCAAAATACTAGCATAACACACTGTCTCAAATGCTTCAGTGACACGGAGACATTATGTAACGATAACAAATTCAAGTGTGACAACTGCAGCAGTTATCAAGAGGCGCAGAAGCGAATGAGAGTCAAGAAGCTTCCTCTTATACTGGCGCTGCATTTAAAGAGATTCAAGTATATGGAGCAATATAATAGGCACATTAAAGTGTCCCACCGAGTTGTGTTTCCTTTGGAGCTGAGGCTTTTTAATACGGTAAGCTCCTGCTTTTGTATCTTTAGGTATGTGTTAGCTGTTCGGCGAATTACAGTACGTCCCAGATAAATTTAAACCAAACGTAAACAAACCCGTCAATGACATAACCATAGACTAGTCAGAGATGCTAATTGGCCAATAATCAATATTAATACAATGATTATTGTTTGCTACTATGAATGCATAGACTATAGACTTTGTTCTGCAGTCGGCAGTGTCAAAATGGCGTATTTTTACTGTGAAAGTTTTTCAAGGTTTGTTGTTAAATATTAGTATTTGTTGTTTTGAACTGTTGCAGTCGGACGACGCGGTGAACCCGGACCGGCTGTACGACCTCGTGGCGGTGGTGGTGCACTGCGGCTCCGGGCCCAACCGCGGCCACTACATCAGCATCGTCAAGAGCCACGGCTTCTGGCTGCTGTTCGACGACGACATGGTCGATGTGAGTTGTGGTTCTTCATCTACAAGGTGTAAAATAATATGTCATAATACTTTTGGATTTGTATATGCCTCATTTTGACGACCTCCGTAGCGCAGTGGTTCAGCGCGTTGGTTCTCGACCGAGAGGTTGCGGGTTCGAATCCCGTCGAGGGAACAAAAAAGTTGTCAATATTCCTGGGTCATGGATGTGTATTAATATAATAAAAATCTTAAATATGTGTGTAGTATAAAAGTATTAAATATATATTTCCGTTGTCCGGTACCTGTAACACAAGTTCTTTGGATACTTAGCACAGGGCCAGATTGACGTGTTGTGAAGCGTCTATATAAATTATTAATTATTATTATATTATGTAGAGTTCATTGTGAAAGTACCAGCGATGAAAAACTTGCTTTTGACTTTCATGTTTGTATGAAAAATGCCCCAACATCATAAATTTTCCCATACAATAATTTAAAAAAGTACCTCTTTCAGCGCTGGTACTATCTCAGTACATTCTACATAGGGGGCGCATACAAACCTTAAAGTATTATCACTCATTAGTATTACAGCCTGTATAGCATGATTTACATTGTATTATCCAAATATGGTAGTGACCGTCGGCGTGTCTTCGTTTATCACTAGTGTCAATGTTTGTAATCTTAATTTCGCTATACAAAATTGCGCCTTAAGAATGTAGAAGAACAAGTTCAGCTTGCATCTTCTAAGCTATTGCATGGCTTTTATTGCGGGCTTTGAGCGCGGAGACCGAATCAAAAAAAATTGTAACGAAAATAAAACCTAACACTCCCACTGCCTACCATGTAGCTCGGCCGAGTGTTCGCTCAACGTATTTGGTACGACTGTGCGAAGCTCGCACGGATCGTATCATTTTAATTGCATAAGTTGATAAAAAGTGCTATGCAATAACTTAACCGCTGCAGTCCCCGTTTGCCACACGTTTTTTTAAATTTCTACTACTATCATAATATATGTGTCTCGCAATGTATTCCGTCATCGTGGGTGTGCTGGCAGACGCATGCAATGCAGGAGCCTTCCTCTCCAAAGTGATTCGTTTTTTATTCAGATTCGATCGTGCCGCGTACTCCCGAATAAATTTATTTATTTGATTCTTAGTCGATTGATATGGTCGGGAGTACAAAAAGTTACGATCTAACGATTTTCTTGGTCCTGGTTAGTTTCAAAGTAATCCACCAAATAAAATACCAGGGGGCCTACTCAAGATGCCATCGCTAATAATTATCGCTTACAAAGTTCGATAACAAAATGTATGGGATTTGACATAAGGTACGCTAAATGACATACCAAATCGCGACCATTTAGCTTATGTCAAATCCCATACATTTTGTTATCGAACTTTGTAAGCGATAATTAGCGATGGCATCTTGAGTAGGCCCCCAGGGCCCTGATTCAAGATGGCATCGTTATATATCGCTTACGAAGTTCGAAAATAAAGTATGTATATGGATTTTGACATAAGCTTCGCTAAATGACATACGAATTTGCGAAGCTTATGTCAAATTCAATACATTTTATTTTCGAACTTCGTAAGCGATATATAACGATGTCATCTTGAGTAGGCCCCCAGAAGCCATTGAGCCGTTGTGTTGGGAGTAAGCCTGCAGCACTCAGTTTACTGGTTCAAACTAAAATAGCAAAATGTATATTTGGATTTACTTTTTCAGAAAATCGACGCGTCAGCTATAGAAGACTTCTACGGCCTAACTTCCGACATACAGAAGTCGTCCGAAACGGGATATATTCTATTTTATCAATCTAGAGATGCTAGTTGTTAAGTTTCGTTTATTATATTTAATTTATAAATAGAATTAGACATAAACAATGTTAATATGCCCGGTTGTTAACGTTGGAACGGCATAACTTATTGTAATATTGTTTGATTTTTATCATTATTTTATTTCATTTTATGAGATTACCGAATTCTGTAAATAAATAATTTGAACATAGACTTTTTATTGTTATTTGTAAAGTGGTACCTTCCTATTGTTTTGCACTCGCAAAATAATATCAAATAAGACACAAAGTAGACAATAAACCTAAGGATACATTAATTATGGGAAAAACTAAACATGGACGCTGGCTGGTATATACTTTTGTAGAACCTTAAAAATACTTTTCCCGTATTTTCAGAGGTTCTACAAAAGTATATTTGCGTTAATTATATAATCTGATATTTAAGTTAACGATTATGATATTCTTGACATCCATAATAAAAAATAGTTGTCACTGATTTCGACGTAGGTTGGCGGGTTTTTATCTTTCAAACCTTACCAGGTAAATATAATATACAGGAATTAATTTATTGTGCCCAAGTGTGTGTGCAAAACACGAGCACTCATTCCTCCTTCACTCTCGTTTCTGTTAACTAAACCGAGAGTCGGCGTAGGATCGACTGTTTACATGCCCATCAAATGGAACATCTCTAGTAGTATTTTTAGGCAATTAAACACACAGTCATCATTGTCCTCACAAGACTTGAATACAGAATGGTTGTTAAGGTTGTTTCAAGTCAAGCCGTAAACCACATCTTTACCATAATGTAGTCGATGATGTAGAAAGACTAACGAACATGTGTCATTCGAAGTCAAAATAACTTAGAAAAGATTTTCTGTCCTTATTTTTTATATGGAATGTGTCGGCGCCATCTATAGCAAAAGCGATTATAAGGAAGGCAATAAACCTACACCAACTCTGATGTACCTACTAGAGCGTTGTTTCAGGAGTAATAACTAATAATAGTATCTATAGACGCTTCACACCACGTCAATCTAACCTCGTGCTAAGTATCCCTAGAACTTGTGTTACAGGTACCAGACATGTTTTTTTATGTTATTTCGCGGATAGCTTCGTCGTTTATGAACCGATTTTAAATATTTTTTTTTGTGGTATGTAGGGCATATTTCAAATTTGGTCAAATTGTCACCAAAATGGTGACATTATTTTACTACTTTTTAAGGCAAACATTTAACAAATATCCTATAGCATAATTGATATATTTTGTTCATAAAATGAAAAGTACCTAGTTTTTGTCATTGCTCCGACAAATTATCGAAATAATAAAATATTATGTGTGTTCGACAAAATACATAAACATCGAAATTTGTCAAAATCTTAGGGAACAAACTAACAATTTTACAGAAAAAAACCCACCTGTTGCATAGCATTCTTATTAGAAATGTCTAAAAACTGACGAAATTTCTAAATAAATTATTCAACTTGCTTCCAGAAGAGAGATTTGATTCAGGTTTTGGTTATGTTGGCTATGACAACCAAACATGTCAACAATACGACTATTATTTAAGGGTTAAATTGGATAACAATAAAAAATAAAATTAAACTTATAATTTATTCACATTAGGCTACAAATTCATATGGGATGGGAGCAAGAAGAACAGGCTTCTCGGATCCCTTCACAATATGTGCAGCTCTGGGCGCCTGAGGCTGTCTCTTAAGGTTGACGGTCTTGCCGGCAGCTTTAGCTTCCTTCAGCAGCCTCTCGTTTTCCTTTACACGCTTGAGGAAATCTTCCCTGCACTTTGAGTGTCTGACGTGCTCAATGCGGATGTTTATCCTCTTGGGGATGATTCTGCCTCGCACTCTCTTGTTGACAATGACTCCGAGGGCATGTGCGGTTACATTGTATACACGGCCAGTCTTTCCGTGGTATACTTTGTGTGGCATACCCTTTTGTACTGCACCATTACCCTGAAAATTAATAGAATATTTTGTCAATTACTGTATTTAAAAAAAAAATACTCTTTATATGTTTAAACATCATAATATTATGTGTTTATAAGAAACTAAATAAGACTTGGCACTTTGAGACAAAAAGAAGATGAAGATCAGATATCATTTACATTTTAAAACCAATAGCCACAGTAATTAAGGGTTTCTTGTAGTATATTTTTCAAATTATAATGTACTGTCCACAAATAAGTTAAAATTTTCTATGGTATTCTAATTGAAGCTATCCTGATACAATAATATGTGAAAAAAGGGAGCCCAAGGGATCTCCGACCAAGCGCGGTAGAGGGCTCGGTCAGACCAAAGATCACACTTGTAGTTTTCATATTATGTTGATATAGTGTCGAACTGTGATAGATAAAACTGCGATAGCTAATATAATATTAAAATTTCTTTAAATTTTAACAAATAAGTACTTAGTTTAAAAAATATATACTCACTCTAATGTCAACGATGTCGCCGACTTTGTAAACTTTCATGTAAGTGGAAAGTGAGATAGTTCCATGAGTGCGGAACCTGCGGGCGAACAAGTCCCTTGTACCACGGCGATAACCCTTGGAATTAGTCATTTTTAATGCCTGTAAATTACAAAATAATTATAAGATTTATACACACGCACGTGGCCAAACGGCAAAGTTTCGAATGACAATAATACACTGATAAATCACAAAAATAAGTTTAATATTTTAAAATTGCACCTCGTTTTAGACCGAAATCGTATAATTAAAAATTAGAAACAGCACAAAACTAATAATTTTGTAAAAATTTCAATAATCACCTTAGCTTGTCAGAGCTTGGCTTTTCAAAAGAAATAGGTTATGCTGTCATCGAACCATCCTGCCAGAGAAAAAAAATCTTTTCAAAAATGTTTGTCTCTGGTTACATATTATTTCAGAGATAGGTTCCAAATTAAAAAATAAATAAATAATAATCATAATTTAAATACTATAATTAATTAATATTTATTGCAAAATAAAAAAAAATGTGGCAAAATACTACAAATAATAATAAAATTTATTAAAAAAACTGTAATTGTTGTCTATGTTCACGTCACTGATTATTTTTGTGTCCAATGGTGAATGGTCTCTTTGTTTTTATTAGATTTTTCTACTCGAAATGATTAATTTTATTAGATATCAAAAGATTTTTTATTTATAATAGTAATTCAAAATGAATATGGCATCATCTGCAAGTGGTATTTTTGTCGATTCTTGTCAATATACTCCAATATACTTTGTGGAAAGTCCTAGCATCACTCAGGTAAAGCTATAAATATTTATGTTTAATCTATTTACAAACACCAAAGTAATATTCATTAATAGTTTATCTTTTTAGGCCAGTTCGTATGTTGTTACTCAAAATGTTCAAGATGTCCACAAACCCGTGAGCGATAACCTTAAAAAGTTCTACGAAAATAGCGGCAAACTGGAAACTAACCTATGTACCGTTGAATCTAACTCTAAGACGAGAATTTTAAAGAAACCTGACAGTAATCAGGTCGGAAATAACTTGAAACTTGCAAGTTTTTTGATGCCTAAGCCCGAGCCCAATGTTTGTGGCGCACAAATTGCAGTGCAGGCCAGTAATGTTCTCCTCAAGCCTGTGTACATAGCCAACACACCACACATAGTCAACAACTCCTCCAAGCTGGATGTGCAAAGTAAAATCGTTCAATTGAAGGAAATGACGAACATAACAAGAACTCTAAATGGAAAAATAGTACCAAAGACAAAACCAAAAGAAAAGTGAGTAAATAAAATATTTATCTATTTGTAATAGATATCTTACATTGCTAGGCAATTTTCTTATTTTGTAAAATGTTTTAGTAGTATTTAATTGGTATATTTTTTACCCCAACATATAGTATCAGATGTCTGTAGCTATGTAGCTTCTAAATAGTGAAAATAATGAACTACATTAAGTTTTTTTGTTTGACTACAGTTCATAATAATCAGCTTATGAAGATGAGCTTAACCCTTAACCACTGACATGCAATTATGTTACATTATCACTGACGTACATATGAGATACGTATGTAATTTTGAACGCCTTCTGACGTGTCAATAAAGTTTAATTCTGGTGACAATTGCTGTCTATTTATTTGGATGCTTTTGAATGACATAAAGATATTAAAAAATATATAACAATTATTATAAACAAATTTTTATTTATCAAAAACCTTCGGGACTTACAAAGTAGGATAGACTTTTTTATAAAATTAACAAAAAAATATTTTTTAACCATAGGAACTTTATTTATGGCTTGAATTAATTATCAAGAATTATATTAATTAGAAAAAAATCACAATCACCAGAAATTAAATAATAAGGTACTTTTTAACAACAGGTATTGTTCACTCTGACCAGGTGGCTCAGTTTCATGACAGACTTGAACGTTAGTTTGCATTACTTGACCAGAAAAATGTGACAGTAGAATATCCTCTTCAGAATTTGAGCTACAATAAGGAACCTCTTCGACATTGATATTCTCGTTTTCGGGAGACACATCACAATCCGATTGAATCTAATCATTTTCATCTGCCGATGATTCGTCAGATTCGAAAAGCCATGATTCAATTTGTACGTCGTTTGAGCCAATATTCTATTGAGCTAGTCTTTTTTTAGACGTAGGAGGCTCTGAAGATGAATAATACCGCTTACAGTTCATTTTTATATACAAGCAAACAATTATTATTTAAAAAAGTTAAAAAATAATTATTAAAAAAAGTCACACTAACGCTGACGCTACGTACAACATACGTCAGGTCGTCGAAATCACCTGCTTGCAGATGTGCACTGAGTCCGCTCTCCCCCGTTACCGACGCGTCTCTGGCAACTAGGAAGGTACCAAAAAGGATGCGCGGAAACTCTCGTGCAAATTTGAGTTTTTAATGAAAGACCGTTTGGGTGACGTACCATATACGTACATCAGTGGTTAAGTGTTAAGCTATTATTTGTTTATAATTTCCAGTGTATCAAAAGCCAAGCATACCTCAGTGCAGTTGCTAAAATTAGGAGATTCGTATCACAGGTATTACACTTCTACATTTATTACTATAATGTTTTAAATACCTAGTTTAAATTAATCTGAAAACAACAGAAGTTCCTGAGGATTTGTATATTTACACAAATCATAAAAAAATGTATTTTCAGCCTGAATCGTTTGAGCGAGGATCAAATGAAGATTGTAAATCATGCTTTGAAAATATTTAACAATCCAAAGGAGGTGCCACAGATACCTAAATATGATCCAGTTACAAACACCAAATTTATTTACAAGTAAGATTTGATTCTCCAAAACTTTTATGTTTGATAACTTTTTATATTTATTACACATATTACATTCCATTCAAATACAAAAAAGAACTATTTACTTGTTATGTTACATCAAGGATTATACTATAATTTAACTTAGTTATTTAATTTAAACAAAATGCTTCCAGGGTGGTGTCTTCAAAGGATGTAGGTGTTGTGGGAGGCAATAATTTAGTGTTCACTCAGAATAAGCCAGAATGTATTGTCAATAAAAACAGTTCATTACCATCTCAGAAAAAGCCAGAATCACTCAGTAAAAATGGCTTAGTTGTGACTAAAAAGACAACAGAGCCAGTGAGGAAACAAGGTAAACTAGTAACACAGAAGAAAATTGAACATTTAGGCAAAAATGTATTACTTTTGACACAAAAGAAACAAGAACACACTAAAAAGGAAATATTACCAGCTCAAAAAGATACAGATGTCGAGGCAAAATTTTTGATGGGTCAGGAAAAAATAGAACTCAAGTCAAAGAAAATGAATTTGTTAACTAAGAAACATGAAAGTACTGGCAAAGTTAATTCATTATCGAATATGAAAACATCACATCTGAAAACATCGGATTCTAAAAAAACTGAATTCAAAAGGAAAATAGACAGAGAAGATACATTATGTGAAGCAAGTTCAAATATTCCAATATTTTTAGAGGTAAAACATATTTTGTTGTGCTATATTTTTTATTTTCATGCTCTCTAATATAAGTTTTATTCTTCTTCAACTAAAGAACATCAATTTACATGTTCTTGGTACTTTTTTTTTAAATTGTAAGTAGAAATGTATTGTAGCTTGTTAAAAAAATGAGAAACACATATTGTAATTGACACATGATATTGAATTTCAGAATGCAGTAACAAGAAGTGGTAGGAAAGTTAGAATCTCAAGATATATATTACAAGACACGTTAGATAAACCAAAGAAAAAGGTTTCTTATGTTGCATCCTGTCCACATTGTTCATTAGTAAGTTTCTTTCTATTTCTCCTTATATATCGCTGGAACATATATTTCTCACAACAATCTTTCCTCGTGGTTGTCTCTATGTCTGAGCCAAATTTCTTAAATTTGTTTCAGTAGTCCAGACTCCAGAGACTATTTATTATAAGAAAGAAAGAAAAAAATTAATAAATAAAAATTCCCATTAAATAATTATTCTTCAGGCTTAGGCCTTATCACCAACATGCTATGTAAAGGCCAATGTGGAGTATCTGATGCAAAAAATAGTCATACTCACAATAAGTTTTGTAATCTAAATGTATTTTTACAGAAATTCACCAGCACATACAAATTACAAAGGCATTACGAGTTTAATCCCACACACTCGCCAGAGAGGGTCCACACGAATCTGTTTCAGTGCTTCTCGTCTATTGTAAAAGGGTCCAAGGAGCATGGTGCTAATGTATTTTTAGAACAATTAGAACAATTTGTGAACAAACTAAAATTGTGCGCACCTTGTCTAGTTGAAGCTGATAATGATTGTAATGACCAAAGCAGTTTTATCAATGATGATGTTAGCAGGTAAGCTTTATATAAAAATTATAATCACTGAAATACAACATGAAAACATTAGTTATAAAAATAACTTGACTTTGCCACAACATTTTATGTCCACAGCTTTACCCTAACTATTTTTTTACCTGTAGACTACTAAAATCATTACCCTTGTTTTTGGTTGTTGACAAAGTCAAATAAAATATTGTGAATTGAAAAATAATTATGTAATGACCCAAATATTTAAATTTTATTTCTTTCTTTTAAATACAATGGTTAGTTCTAGATCTACCGCATGGTTTTTTTATTCTATTTTAGAAAAAATATTTTATAATATAATAAATAGTGCAACAGCATACATGACGCAAATACTTATATGACTAGATTGAGTTGTTGATACAAAACAATTCAATAAAAACCTAATATTCTAATATTTGTGTAAGATATATTTGTTTTAAAGTTATACATTTTTTTTAGATTATTGGGTATTAACCCTGGTAACTATAAAATAAGAACATCTGGGCTAGACTGTGAGAAAGATCAAAATGGGCACTGCAAACACAGCCCAGAACAAAAAAATAAAGAACCACCTAATTGGAATGTACCAAGCTCAGAACATGCACAAGTGGACAACATTACAGTAACGGATACTATTAAGTATCCAAGTAAAAGAATTGAAATTAGGAACATTAATACTGAAGAAAATTCCAATGCAAAAAAAGTGAAACCAAATCCACCTGATGATGCGTCAGGTATGACCACTGATGATATAGTTGCTCTGTTAACTGACAGCGTCAAGACTGATAGCTTAAAAGAAACTAATAGTATTGTAGATGTAGACAACCAGCTCAAAGTTACAACTAACATTCATAAAACATATGAGAATCCTAAAGCCAATCATATACAGTTCCGCAGCTCACATTTTGATATCCGATCTTCACCAATCAAAACCTCGACGAGTACATTCAGTAAATTCCAAATCAACACAGAGAACATGTCGAAATATAAAGTTCACATATTACAACCATTTGAACTAAATGAAACATGCAATAACGAACAAACTTCAACAAGCTTACCGAAACAATTGTTTAATGAAAATATAAATAACAATTTACAAAGTACAGAACAAAATGGTGAGATATTACCAAATGACTGGCCCAGTGAAAGTGATGTGGATGATAATAATAGTTTAATTGGAAGACTATTAGGGGAGACCAATGTTATAAAACCAACACTAATACATACAAATGACATACCTGGTACCAGCCAAGTGTATGAAAACAACCAGATCATAATACCCAACCAGATACTCAGTGAACAAGATAATGCAATGGATGCATTAAACTTTTTAGAATCATTAGGCAATGAATGCATTTACCCAGAGACTGAAGTTAGACATAATGCAATACATGATTTTCATTTAGATTTGTTTTGATTTTGTCTTCTTTAATGACATTTAAATTAGTTTGATTATATTTATTACAGTAAGATTATTTTTTATTATGATTTTTACAATAAAAATAATGTTTTATTTTAAAAAGCCTTGTAAATAAAGGATAACAAGAGTAATTCAAATGAAACTTGTTTTATTTTTTAATTAATTTATTACTTTAATATTAAGGTATTTACAAATAGTAAAATAATATTGATTAATAACATATTAATTTAATTTGTCAAGCATTACATAGTGGACATACTGTGAAATTGCTCTGCACTATTGGGTCCACTACTATGAAGAAAAGATGTGTGTGATGTGTGTGTATAAGGCATGTATTGTACAGTCAACTGTACAATACATGCCTTATACACTAGGGGTTTGGGTTTACAGAATGAACTTAAATGTCTCCGGTGTTGTTTTTGTAAGATGGACAAATCCTTACTATCCCACATCTCTCTGCCTGTATCCCATCTATTCCATTGAAAAAAATATAACAATTGAGAACTTTAAGCTTGCAAGACTGGACGTGCATTCTTGCTTTCTAAGTTTTCATTAGTGAGAGCATAACCAGTTCCACCTCTCTGTAAGGGTATTATGTCCTTTTCTTTCAATTTATCTCCAGTCAATGGATGAAGCCAATCCTTTTTAATTATCTTTTCTACACACTCCATTGTGACAACATGTCCAGTAGTCCTGAAATGTATAAAACAACATTCAAGTTTTAAGATGACCCTTGACACTGTCAAGTAGTAAGGGATGGCAATTGAGTGAAGGGATGATGAATTATAGCTAAGTGTGTGTCTGTGTGAGTGGAGTTTTCAAACAAAAAGTGATCAAAATTGGTCACCCATTTTGGGGGCTATTTTCATTACTTACTGAAATTTTGGTTAGTGATAAAATTACCTGATAACTGCACACGGGACTGCATTATTTAATATATCATGTGTTACTGGACACATGTATCTATTCTCTTTAGCTATTAAAGATTTTTTTTCATCTGGGTCATCGGGTAGCAGAGTCCACTTAACTTCAATCAGGTCCTTCATCTTCAATGGCTTCCCACTTATATTGCAGTAAACAGTGGGGTCTGGCTTCTGTAATTTTGATACTTTAGCATCTGGCAGCTCAGAAGGTATCCAGAAGCTAGGAAGTTTTTTGTCTTTTCCATTTGCTAAGTTTGAAACTGAGCTCGACGATGTCGACGCTCCATGTTTACCATTCGAAATATTCTTTTCCCTGTTCATGAATTTAATCAAATTTGCTTCCTGTTCAGCGGCTGCGAGCTCTTTTTTCTCGTCATCTTCTCTCTTTGATTGTTTCTCGTATTGTTTTAGTTTACGTGTGTACTCATTCTTCTTTGTTATAATATATTCTAAAATAGCTTCCTTGTCGAATAAATACCCTTCTTTAGTGATTACGGGGTTCCTGCACGGTTGTAAAGTTAAATTGCAGCAATCAAAGCTTTTGACTGAATCTTTCCCAACTCTTTCACTTTGTGTTCCGTAGCCAGAAGCAGCTGCATCCTTTTTCTTCTCGTGATAAGTATAGACTGCTCCAGCTGTGCAATTTCTTGCGTGTCGTGTCATAATTTAACGAACTGCCTCAGAATACCAATTTATATTATTATACTATATGCAGAATACTAAGTAGGTAAATTAAAATATTTGTAGCAATCGAAATATTTAATATTCTACCACAAATTACAATTCTTTATTCTTCTTCTTCGACTTTTTATAATTTTTCAACATTTGAGAGCTGAATGCTTGGATTTTGCCATCATTTTGCACTCGGTTAATGGTATAATTTAATTTAAAGACTAAAACCACTATAAGTCTGTGACTAAAACCACCAAGAAAATCCAATTATCAAAAAATATGTGTGAAAATTTGAGATACAGCTCTAGAAATAGTTACAGCTCGTTACCGTACACTACTTGTTTTCGCAGTAGAACATCGTTTCCGCGTGATTTTATTAGCATAATGATTTGTGAAAAAAAAATCTGACAGATGTCATGGGCATAGACATATGACAGTCATGTCACATTTGTGTAGTTGACATTTGAATTGTACAAGGAAGTTGTAAACATTTATTTTGTTTTCGCGTAGTAAAACTGTTTTTGTTAGAAGAGAAACGTTTATTTTACTTTGTGAGTCTCCGAGCTGTGGACGTGTGATATTGCTACTGCAAGTGATAAAGTCAATACACAATACGTGTATTGAGTTGTTTCGAAACATCTGTGATTTATTTTGTGCATTTACAAATAGTGTTATGTATTTGTGACGTATGTTTAACGTAGTATCGGCTGCTCTGTGAAGTGGATATTGTGTAGTGTTAGTTAATTCATTAAATTAATATTACAATGAATTTGTCGTTTGCTGGATGTGGTTTTCTTGGTATATATCATGTAGGTGTTGCGGTATGTTTAAAGAAGTATGCACCACATTTACTTATTGGGAAAATATCCGGGGCCTCTTTCGGAGCTATATCAGCCTGTTGTCTTCTTTGTGATTTACCCATAGGTAAGTACTCGCAAGCTATTTTTGATATCATACTGTATTATTATTTATTTAACTTTCAACAAGTGTTGTTTTAATAATAATGAATAAAAGACTTACAAGCCTTGTTATTAATTAATATTAAAATTCTATTACACAACCAGTGTATTAATAGAGCCCTTCATTATCATTTATTAATGATAGGCCTCTATTTATAAAACATTATATTTTATTATTATTTGTTGATATTAGGTCTGGTAAAAACAGTTATCAGTAACTTTGGCTTTTGATAAATCAGTATCAGTTTATATTTATTTGATAACTTATCAACAACCCTTTCGTGTATTGATAATAATTTATTAAAAGGTTGTAATTTACAAATTATATTTATTTCTTAATTAGTTGAAAGTAATTAAGAAATAAACTTGATATATGTAGAAAAATATTATTTTATTATTTAGTATTTTAATACAATATAAACTAAAAGTATTTTTATGTAATATGTAGTTGCACATGTAAGTTTCTACCCAGCCCTATTAGTTAAAGCTTTGATAAAGACACCCAAAGTAAATTTAAAGAACACGAAATAAATGTAAATAAATACTCACCCCCGGTTTCCCGAACGCTATTCAAATGAACAATCAACTAACAAGGCGTTTTTTTTTCTTTAGCTTTAAAATAATAATTTGCATTTCAAGGTATTAGCTTTAAAATAATAATTTGGACACTCTTTAATAGTAAGGATACCAGTGGCAGGAACTCGGTACAACTTCATTCATTTATCAACTTCATTTACCCCTTAACTTTTGGAGAACCTCATCCAAATCACTCTTATTATGCAAGCTGAACCTTCCTTCTGAAGAAGAACCAGTGTTTGTCACTGTAAAGTACACTTTATGACACACTAATGTGTATTCTAAAAATATTAAATACCACAACTTTGTTTATCACACATGTTTCTAAAAATATTTCTATCAATAAAAACTTAAGCATAAAAATATAAAAATCGAAATGAATATTAATATGCTATATGTGACAAACTTGGTGCGTGGTGTATAAGTAACACGCTGGTGTGTGTAGAGCCCTATAGTTTCTGTTTGTAAACATTGAATCATCTTTTAGGTGAACTCACTACTGACGTCCTGCGAGTGGTCGGTGAAGCCCGAGCAGGCTCCCTAGGGCCTTTTAGCCCTTCGTTTAGCATACAGAATGTCCTTCTGGAGGGCATGGACAGGTACTTACCAAAGGATGCCCACAAAATAGTCAGCGGCAAGCTTCACATTTCCCTCACCAGGGTGTACGATGGAAAAAATGTTATAGTCTCAGAATTCCCCACAAGAGAAGATTTACTGCAGGTACATAGTTTGCAGTTGTTTACTTTGTCCATTGAGGCAGTGTGAATGCATATTCTTGACAGAGTAAATGTATTTTAAAAGTTTTGGGAATATTATATTCTACTGCCTATGTAAAGACAATTAGGCACACAAATAATAAAATAATATCTTACAGAAACAGCTAATAAGCTGTCAGCTGTGTAAGGTCAATGACCTTGACAGATCCATAAAGTCTATGAAAATTTTAATTATATGGAAATAAATGTCTGCTTAAGCCTATTTACATAAGCAGTAGATCAAGCATCATTGTTTTTTAACAATATACCTGTTTATAATATTATGTACATCTTTTTCATATTTTATGTCATCAATTGACCTACAATTCATATCAGTGAGCCTAACAAAAAACATTAAAATTCTTCAATGAGGAAACACAAGTTCAACGATTTTCTATACAGAAATAGGGGTCTATGCGACCCCTATTTCCACCCCGGATAATGCCGCTAGAGTAACATTTTTTTTTCCTGAATATCTAAACATACTGTATGTGCATATTTTTTTTTTCTTTTTATAAATTAATTACTTATTTAAAAAAATATTATGAACATGCAAAAACCATAAAAATAGATTTTCGGCAGTGTTCAAACACCCAGAAAGCTAGGAACATAGCACAAACTATTTTTAGGATATAATGAACATAGACTGCCAAAATCATTACCCTTCCTTTTGGCTTCGCCGAAGTCGGGTAAAAAAGAACCTTATTAAGTTTTGGAGGGGTCAGAAAGGTCAGGGTTTGAAACAGGGGTCTACTAAACGTCGATTTGTTGTACTATTATGTATTAGGTAATTTCAGTTGTCTGCTGCAGTTGTCTCTATCGCGCTAGTGCTGGCTAGCTAGGGCACAGAGACAGCAATAGATTTTATAATTATCCTATTTTGTATATCTCTAGCCCGTAGTGTTTCCTCTTTTCTTTTCTTCTCTTTTCTTCTCTTATTCATAAACAAGCAAGATATTTCAAATTAGATATTCCATAGCTTGTACGAAATATGTTTTGTTAACATTAATATTATACAAAGTCTACATTACGGGTGTACATGCAGTGATTTTAAAACTAATTAACAAAAAATTTACGTTACTCTTGCGACAAAAAAATAAGAATTAATAAAAATAATAAAAAATAATTTTTGACAAAAAAAATATATTTAAAAAATGAGGAAAGGTAGTATAATCGTATTTCAAAGTAATAGTAAATGTTTTTTTTTACACACTGTGCAATTTATTGACATGTTTTAGTAGGTCATATTTTTTGTAACTGCTACCCTATAGGGCAGCGGCTCTCAAACTTTTTTGGTGACGGAACCCTTTTGGAAAGCAAAATACTTGACGGTACATAAGTTTGTTAATTGAGGTACCCTACAATAAAACAATAGTTTTTAAAAGTGTATTCTTTATTCATAAACGTAATAAAGGTAAAATGTAACAGTTACTGATTATTGCCTACTTTAACATGTCACATGGCAAGTACATTATTACAAGATGTTATAAAAGAAAAAATCTAATCAATGGGAGGTATGCAACTGATTTTTATTTTTCATGAATTGGTTTATGTCAGGTTTGATAAAAGACAGTTGCAGTCTCATATCAGATTCGGTGTCCAGTCTATTGTCATATTTAGTTATTTTTTTCTAAATTCTTGCGGAACCCCTACAGTGGTATCACGGAACCCTAGGGTTCCGCGGAACACACTTAGAGTATAGCTGCTATAGGGATACAATATCAGCGATCGTTTTAGGCGCTCCTCGCTTCGTGTTTCGTGCCGGTGTTCTCCGGCATGTTGCCGCCGCGGTTCCACGGGGTGCGCTACATGGACGGGGGCTTCAGCGACAACCTGCCGGTGCTGGACGAGAACACCGTCACCGTCAGTCCCTTCTGCGGGGAGAGCGACATCTGCCCGCGGGACCTGAGCTCGCAGCTGTTTCATGTGAGTGCGTTTGGGTCTTATTAGTTATTATGTTACTCCGCAACGGCGAAACCAAAAAGGGTTATGTTTCTTTATTCGGACGAAAAGTCCTATAATAATAATAATAATAATATAATTTATTTGCCAAAATATGGTAGGTACATTAGGCTGGAACAGGTTAGTAGTGACACACATATCTTGTCGGATTATCTCCACGTGCAAATATTACTTGAATGTATATTAGTACCTACATAGTATGAGAATCCGTTCGATATCAGTGGTTTTTCGTACTTTATTTGGTGAATTACTTTGAAACTAATCAGGATAAAGAAAATTATTAGATCGTAACTTTTTGTACTCCCGACCATATAAATCGACTGAGAATCAAAATAAACAAAATATGTCAATTTATTAGGAAGTACGCGGCATGATCGTATCTGAATCAAAATCAAATCAGTTTGGAGAGTGAGGCCCCATATATAATAACAGATAATAAGTTCTAGAAATTAGAGATTTTCGACTGAATATTATCAATCATTTAAGAGGACGCTTGTAAAAGAAAGAAACAATTATCTTTTTTGTGAGCAGGTATGAAATTGAAAATTGGTATAGATTATTATAAATATCAATTACAAGCATAGACTTATAACATGTTATTGAATGTACTGTAGCCTGTAGGTTATTGATGGAAATTACTGAAATATTTTTTGCACACATGTTACTTGCACTTTTCAATCATCAGATGTGGCTACACTAACCTACACCTAATAATGACCTAGTTGAAACCAGTTTTATATTTAAAAAAACAGGCCGAATTGAGTAACCTCCTCCTTTTTTGGAAGTCGGTTAAATATATAATATAATAGCAATAAATTTGATGTTAAATAACTAATAGAGGAAAAAGTACAAGTAATGTGTGTATTATTACTGTACATAGCATATTGTAAGTCTATGGTTGTAATATGTAATATTAATTATAGTCTTACATAATAATTATACTGTGTTTACTACATACAACGTCTACACCCATATTCGGACAGGTCAAGCTGAACCGCATCAACATGCCGATATTACATAATACCGATGACCTCCGTAGCGCAGTGGTTGAGCGCGTCGGTGCTCGAGCCGGAGGTCGCACGTTCGAATCCTGCCGAAGGAACAAAAAGTATTAAATATATTTCCACTGTCTGGCACCTGTAACACAAGTTATTCGGATACTTATCACGGGGCTAGATGGACGTGGTGTAAAGCCTCATAGATAATATTATTATTATTATGTTTGTGTATAGCTTTCCTTGCTCATGAGCAATTAAATCCCGGGTCTTTGGAAGGCATGCGTGGGGCCGAAGCCAACACGCAGAGGTCCCAACACACAATTTTAATTTAAATGTAATGTGACACCAGCCGACGACTCTCCCTGTACGCTCACGGAGACCCACCGGTTAGTGTAGGGCCATTGTAAGGAATGGTTATAAGAAATGTTAATTATTATATTATATTATATTATGTAATATAGAGTGTTATGAGAGTAAAAGGAAGAGAGAGTGTTTGTGTATTGCGCACACACTTGGGCACTATAAAATAACTCTTGCGTAGCTGGCCCGGTTTCAATGAAATCGGCTCGGTAGCAATGTTAAAGTTAGTCCTTTGTTAAACATCATGTTATCCCTCTCGTAATTGAGGAACAACATGATATTTAACGAAGGATAATTATCATTGCTTGGTGAAACACACCGTAAGTCCCGATTTCACCATGTTAGTGTTAACGGCTTGTTAAAATAATGGGCCTTCTCATTCATTGATAGGAATTACGAGAGGAACAACATGATATTTATGTAAAACGTATTGCAGACGACGAAAAATCAATGTATGTACTTACCTCAAGTTAAGTAAAACAATGTTATCACGTATGTGGCATCTCGCCTTTGTTGATAATAAATATCTTTAAACCTAAGGCCGTGTTTCACCAAGCAATGTTAAAGTTAACGCCAAGTTAAAATACTCTGCCATCTCATTCATTGACAGGAAATACGAAAGGGATAACATGATATTTAACATGGTGTTAACTTTAACATTGCTTGGTGAAACACGCCCTAAACCTATTTAACGAACGATTAACTTTAATATTGCTCGGTGAAACACGCCCTTAGATATGTAAATACTGTTTTGTATCAAACTTTATCTCTACCATATAGGTGAACGTAGCGAACACGAGCATAGAACTGTCCAGACAGAACATGAGCCGGTTCGCGCGGATCCTGTTCCCGCCCAAACCGGAGGTGCTCAGCAACATGTGCAAACGGGGCTTCGACGACGCGCTGCGATTTCTACACAGAAACAACATGATCACTTGTACCAGGTACGTGCTAATCGTCTGTTAACGATCATTACCTAATTGTTCTACTCGCAACGAGGTGAAAAACACGTCCAGTGTTTCCATGCCTAATTAATTTGGCCGCCATTAACAAGAGATGCCTGATTAATTTTAACGAAAGCGGAGGTTGCGTGTTCGAATCCCGTTAAGAAAAAAATGTCAATCAATCAATCAATCAATCAATTATTTATTTGCTATAAAAGTGGTACAATAGATGTTCAATACACATATTACATTAAGAGCTGGCACTTTTAGCTAAACATTAGCATGCAAAATATTCTTATTTTAAGTTTAAGAAGTCTAATTTTAATAACATGAATTAGCCATCACGTCTTGTACACATTTTAAAATTACTCAATACAATAATAGCAAAACATTTCATCATTTAATTAAATAACAATAATTATTTTAATAGAATTAATTACATAATTATTAAAGTCAATATAATTTTAAAACAGATAATTTCATGTCAAAGTATCATTTAAACTTGTCGATATAAATTTAAAATATTAAGTATATAATTTTTTGTAAATATTATATTTTTTTTTATAATTTAGGTATCTAAGAATTCATTTAAGTTTTTATTTTTAAGCCATTTGATAATTTCTTTTTTAAATTTAATATAGGGTAACTCTTTTATTATTTTTGGTATAGCATTGTAAGCTTTAATACACATAGGATGGTATTGCTTTTGATATAATGTTGTTCTAGGAATAGTGTCAAGTACCAATCTGTTAGCATTCCTATTGCTACGCGAGTATATATCACGTGCTTCTGTAAATTGTGAATAGTTTTGTTTCACAAAATTGACAAGCTCAAATATGTATAAGCTAGGTAATGTAAGAATTCCAAGTTTTTTAAAAAGTGGTCTACATGATTCATAAGGGGGTCTATCACAAATAGCTCTGACGCATTTCTTTTGAACGATGAATACCCTATTAATTTCCGTGGAGTTTCCCCATAACATCAGACCGTATCGGAGAACTGATGCTACATAAGCATGATACGCCTCGAGAACAGTAGGTAGAGCACATACTCGTCTCAATCTATAAAGAGCGTAGACAAATCTATTTAACTTGCTACATACATGCTCTACATGTGCTTTCCAGTTTAAATTTTCATCAATGTACAGTCCCAGAAATTTTGTTTCCTTTACTTTTTTTATTGTTTCATTATTGTACCTAATATTATAGTTTAGTATTTTATTTCGGCGATTCTTAAATTCAATGTAATTAGTTTTAGTCAAATTAACATTTAGATTATTATTCTGCATCCAATGTATTATCTTTGTTATTGTATCGTTTATTTTAATGTCAATGTTTATATTATTATTAGTTTTCATAATTATTGATATGTCGTCAGCAAAAAGTGTACATGAGTCGTCTGTGACATCAGTATGGTCGTTTACATAGAGCAAGAACAATAATGGTCCTATAACACTCCCTTGGGGAACCCCGCATTCATTTACTCTGGATTCAGACTTATGTTCCTCGTTTATGAGTTCGGGTGCCTTTCTAAGAAGGCAAATCATAAATGCCTTTTTTACCATTAATATTTAGATATTAATAGTAAGAAAAGGCATTCCTCTACAAAAGTCTAGTACAATTTACTCGTGTTAAGTGTGCAGCGAGTCAATAGTGACTGTCAAAATTGACCAATGACGCCCCAGCACTTAGGTGCTCTTCCACCAATAATGGACGAGGTTGCGTAGCGAGGAATAGGAAAGTGTTTTTCGAGAACCAATAGAAAAACAGTGCTTACCGGAGCTAATAAAGTAATTCTGGTTCTGGGCCCTGATTCAAATAAGTTACTACTTATAACTTACGAAGTTCGAAAACGAAATGTATTTTATTTGACATAAGGTTCGCTAAGTGACGTACGAATTCGCTTGTCATTTAGCGAACCTTATGTCGAATCCCATACATTTTGTTTTCGAACTTTATAAGTATATTTCGAAATTTATAAGTAAGTAAGCGATGGCAGCTTAAGTCCCGATTTCATGTTAGTGTTAACGGTTTGTTAAATTACCATGCCTTCTCATTCATTGATATGAATTACGAGAGGAACAACATGATATTTAACGTTGCTTGGTGAAACACGCACTAAGTCAGGGCCCTGGTTATATAGGTAGAACGCAGCTCGGCTTTCTTTGGTTTAGCACGGACGATTCCCTGAATCAGCGTACAAACTATACTTAGTATAAGGTTCTGAAAATTAATATCGAAATTTTTGATTACTAAACTTAACGATTTATTTTTGGAATGTCAACACAAAAAAATACCGCCTTTCTAATCCTAACCAGTCGAGATGAACCGGCGTAAGAAACTAGCTTTTATGCAAAAAGATGGAAAATTGTGTTAGTTCCAAACTTTATTTAACATATTCCTCGTCACAAAGATGTCTGGCGGTGCAGACGACGTACCAGCTCCAGGACGTGCTGGACGACAGCAAGTTCGAATACGACCCCGACTGTGAGGAGTGCAAGACGCACAGACAGGTGAGCGACGGGTACACTATATTGTAACGTGAAGTTTGCAAAAACTGAAGTGTATGCGAGTAATGTAAAGTAAGCGGTTAAAAAAAAATCGATGCCTGATCAAATCGTCGATCAGCTAACATTCAAGTTAATAACCCTCGATTTCCCGTACGCTATTCATATAATGAATGATCAACTAACATGCCATTCAAATCAACAACCCATATTGAACGCTTATTTGTAGAATATTATCAGACGGAAAGGGACGGACATATATTTTATAATTACATCACGCTCGCACTTGCAAGATTTGTTAAAATTCCGCAAATAAGGTTAATTCACCAAAGACACCGATTAGTTGTCATACGATTTAAATTAGCGAGCGAGCGTGATGTAATTATAAAATATCTGTCCGTTTTTTTCTGTCTGATAATATTCCACCAATCAGCGTTCAATATTTACGAGTTTCTTACGCCGGTTCTTCTCGCCGGGTTAGGGTTCCGAACCGGTGGTGAGTGGTAACAGCTGTAATTGTAATTTATTTTCAAATTTTTTTATATGGGTTGTTGATTTGAATGTCATGTTAGTTGATCATTCATTTGAATAGCGTTCGGGAAACCGGGGGTATGCCATTCGGAACGCTCATTGGTATAACCGTATACATCACTCGCAACAACTGCGCTCACTCGCTACGTTAATCGTACTCAAATGTTAGTTGATCTACGATTTGATCAGCCTTTCAGAAACCGGGGATAAACCAAAACATTTTTTTTTGGTTTTCTAACTTTGTCTGTCGCAGGAGTCCGGGCTCTACCTCGGAATGCGTAATGTCTTTTTCTAAAATCAATGTACTTAATACGTTAATAAATATCCTAAAATGTTTAAGCGACTGCAATTTTTTTTGTATAAACATGTCTGTTCCGTCTCTAATCGTCCACGGTCTTCCAGGACGCGCTCGTGGACGACCTGCCGGACACGGTGATGACCATATTCGAGAACGCGATCCACTCCGCCAACAACGGGCTCGTGAACTGGGTGATGCGGCAGCGCGGCATGCAGTACGTCTCCCTCCTCGCGCTGCCGTACAGAGTGCCCGCTGACGTCATGTACGCCACCTTCACCAAGTGAGTATGCTCGTTCATTCACTCATAACTCATTCGTTCAATGGTGTAGTCTTTATATTTCTATAGCGGTACTGTACTGTGTAACAGCTAAAGTATCTACGCCACCTTCACCAAGTGTGTATGGTCGTTCATTCAATCATGAGTCATTCGTTTAATGGTGGCCTTTGCGCTAGTCTGTACCGTTTCCGTAGTATGTGACAGCTTATGTATCTACGCTGCTTATACCAAGTGAGTACGCTCGTTCATTCAATCATGACTCATTCGTTCAATCGTGTAGAGTTTTTATATATCCTTATTGTACTGTGTAGCAGATATGTATATACGCCACCTTTACCAAGTGAGTACGCTCGTTCATTCACTCATGACTCATTCGTTCAATGGTGTAGAGTCTTTATATTTCTATATCGCTATTGTACTGTGTAACAGCTAATGAATATACGCCACCCTCACCAAGTGTGTATGGTCATTCATTCACTCATGAATAATTCGTTCAATGGTATCCTTTGCGTTAGTTTGTAGCGCTTCCATACTATGTGACAGCTTATGTATCTACGCTGCTTTCACCAAGTGAGTACGATCGTTCATCCACTCGTTCAATGGTCTTGTCAACAACAATGTGCCATCCTCTGTAGCGCTTCCGTACTATGTGACAGCTTATGTTAAGAACGAAAGTTCATTCATTCACTCGTTGGTACAATAAATAAGTTTCGTTCACTAAATGTTACAACAGTAGAACTGTTAATGCACGTCAAATAGTTTCAATCATTTATACACCACAGGCGACGCGTTTACGATTGAGTTCATTCGTTCATTCTTTCATTCATTTAATGTCTATTTTTCTTTGTATTATGTCAATTTTTTTTAAAATATAAGTTTCTATTTTATTAATTTAAGATTTTTCAAGGTTATTCTTGATTCATGATCAAAGTGAACTCCACCGCGTTATCTAAAGTTATCTTATTAAGTTCTGTCTATTCGTATATCTGTGGTCAGTGACATTACATACGCACAATATAAATAATTTATGTTTATTCTCACTAGCAATCGTAAAGCTAATAATTTACATGAACCTAAATTGTCACAATCCGTTATCAATTTCTAAATAATAACGGTCATTAGGTGCAAACTAAAGAGGGTAGAGACCCAATTATAGTCGAACAGTTTGAATGTAGAACTAGTTTTTGAAGTGAAGTGAAGTTTTTAGGCGCACCACACACAGATTTTTTCGTGGGTAGTAAGCTAACTTACTGCTGATTCGTCGTGCTCGGAGAAACGATCGGGTGAACTCGGGACCGCAGAGCGAGAAAGATAGAGTCAGCTCTTCGCAGTTGTATCGTTGTATTTTTCACTTCTGTCATGGCGGACTTAAGCACACTCTTTTTTTTTACTTTGGGTCACTTTACGCTTAGCATAATTTATCTAATCCCTATGAATGTAGTCAAAAAAATAAAGGGACGTTATGACGTATTAATTGAATGATATAATAGTTTATTATGATTTATGTTGTGTCAAAGCTCAAGTCAATATTTAAAATAAAGAAAATAAAAAACGTTTTATTTCCCAATGAAACTTAACAAGCTATTTTCGGAAAGTCAACAAGAAAAACAAGCTACCACCGGTTCAACCCTAACCCGCCGAGAAAAACCGGCGTAAGAAACTTGCATTTGAATGTTGGATTATGTGAAAGAAAAATTTTAGGTCACCGGGTCATTTTATATGCAAGTACTTACATAGTGCGAATATAAATAAAGATGTAAGTAATATGTCGCGCCCAGTAAAAAAATAATATTAATATCTTTTTGTACTTAATTCACCATCGATCAAATGGTCGATCAGCTATCATTTGAGTTAATAAGCCATTCAGCTGGCTTACTCCCGACACAATCGAGAACCGAATCCGTTCGATATCAGTGGTTTTTCGTATTTTATTTGGTGAATTACTTTGAAACTAATCAGAATAAAGAAAATTGTTAGATCGTAACGTTTTGTACTCCCGACCATATCAATCGACTGAGAATCAAAATAAACAAATGTCAATTTATCGGGAAGTACGCGGCATGATCGTATCTGAATCAAAATCAAATCAGTTTGTAGAGTAAGGCCACTGAACGCTCATTGGTCAACATCACTCTCAACAACTTCGCTCACTCGCTCAAGTTTGGGATATGATTAATCATTGATTATACTACACTTTCTCAATCTGGAAAAATCAATAGAAAAATAAATTTCTAGAATGAGAAAAAGTAGTTTAATTATTTCCCAAAGTTATAGTCATTGATCTTTTTACATCCTATTTTATAGGCTACATTATCCTATAGGCTTATAGGCAAGTATTTCCCTACGAAGAGGTATGCATTTTGTTCGCTTGGATCGTTTTAATGCGCTAAGTAGATCCATTGCGACCTAATAAAATGAGTAAAATTTCGCTGTAGGTACCTACTCGTTTTAACGAGGCCACGCGGGTCAACAACCTTTTTAGGGGCACCTTTAAGTTTCGGCATCGCGTCGGTTTTAAATGGCACTTATGTGCATTATTCAAATAAAACTTTAGTTAAAAAACCAAAAACTTGAGATTTTAAGAGATTTTAAGATTATAATTAATGGTTGTGTAATATTTTGCAAAGTTTGCACACGAAAAGATTAGAAGAATACGATAGAACTGAAAAATATAATATGTATTAATAGTTGGGTTTGATTAGCTTTACCTTACTGTTTTTAGGATTAAATGACGCAGCCTCCATTTTAATCCATACAATTTATATAAAAAATCCTGTTTATGCACAAAATAGTCACAAACATCGCTACAATCTTAAACGTATAGACACAACAAAATTGCTAACGTTTATACAATTTTGTTGTATTATTAGCAGTGCAACTTACTAGTTACTATAATTGTTGGCACTTGGTAGTGTCATAACGAAAAATAATATATGCAATTAATCGCCCCGTGTGAACTTTAACTGTGTCAAATTTCACACTCCTCCGTTCTTACCATTTTCTTCATATAGGTGTAGTTTTCGCTCCATGATTGCAAGTACATATATACCTACACACATTACTATCATTCGCTTTCTCCTTGTTTCGGGACGTGGCCTATTTACAAAGCGTTATCAGTTATTACATAACAACAATATTATCAGTAAATAATACAGTGACGATAGAAAAGGTATTATAACATTATTATAACATTGTTATATATATATATTTCTTTTTAAAAAAGAACAATTTTCCCATCTTTTTGCTAAAAGGTGGCCCCGAGCGAGTTTCTTACGCCGGTTCTTCTCGCCGAGTTAGTCCCCGAACCGGTGGTAGGTCATCATGTAGGACAATTCTAAAAGTGTTAGTAACTAACCTATTTGGAAATAAAAGAATTTTCATTTTCATTTTCATTGTAATTTGTAATGCACACATTGAAATGCTCGGCTACCTATTATGGTAATATTACATTAAGGCGTGTATTTTATAAAATATACAAAATTGCACATAGTCTTATTAATTGACTATAGGACATACGTCCGAGATAAATTCAACCCAAACCTAAACAAAGCCATCTATGACACATCACACAACCATAGATTAGTCAGTGATGCCAATTGGCCAATATTAATGCAATGATTTATTATTGTTGGCTACGAGAATCTATAGACTATAGACTATATTCTGCAGTCGGCAGTATCGAAATAGCGTATTTTTATTGTGAAGGTTTTTCATTTGATGTTTAATTATGTTAATTATTGTTTAATTGTTATAAACTGTATTGGATAATGAAGTATGATCCTTTAATGTACCTGTGGAAGTGTTGATAAGTGTGCACAATTACTGAATAAGTGAAAAAAAACGATGTTTTCAGTTTGTTTACCTTTTGGTTAAATTTATCAGGGACGAACTATACCATGATAGTAACCATAGAATATTAATAACTTTCTAAAAAAACATACGGCGGGAATCGCTTAGAGTCCTTATCATGAAAGATATACTGTGACAATTAGCCGAATTTCACCAATACTTATCAGTGTTAACGGCTTGTTAAAATACCATGCCTTCTCATTCATTGACAGGAAATACGAGAGAGTCAACATGATATTTAATGAAAGATTAACTTTAACGTTATAAAAAGAACAATTTTAAACACACAAGTAAAGTTATTCACTTTTAAAAGTGAAACGAAACGTTGTTTTATCTGTCAAATAGGTTCTCAAGTGGTAAATATTAACTTTTACTTTTCATAGGATATGTTAATACATACCGTTTAGGGGACTTCTTTTACGTAATGGACTCTACCTGCGATCCGCCTCTATAGTCTATAACTCTATACCATAGACAGTACCCGTTGTCACTGTCACTCACTAATGCATGCTGGGTTTCTAGTTACTTCGGTGGTAAAATAGAGAGGCACGCCGTCCAGTACTCTGTGGTGGGCAGTATTCACGTGCTTAGGAAGAGGTGTGTCCGACACAACAACGTCATGACTAGGTCAGTGCAATACGGTGGTGGGCTCTGGGATTACTGAAACGATAGATTAAGGGCGTGTTTCACCAAGCATAACGGCATGTTAAATATCTCGTATTTCCTGTCAATGAATGAGATGGCATGGTATTTTAACATGGCGTTAACTTTAATATTGCTTGGTTAAACACTGCCTAAGTGGTGCTTAAGAGAAAACACATTTCCATATAGAGGGGTCTGCGCTGTTTCCTCCCTGGATGATGCCGCTAGAGTAACAATTTTTTTCCTAAATATCTATGTATATTATTTGTACGACTTTATTTTGTTATTTTTTCAATAAATTAATTATTTAAGGAGATGTGGATGTTCAAAAATCTAAAAAACTACTAGACTTTTAACTGTGTTTGAACGTCCCGGAAACAAATTGTGCAAAATAAAATCAAAACATAGGAACCTAGCTCGAGCCTTTTTTTAAATTGATAATGAAAAAAATATCTAAATCGGTTAGGTTTTGGAGGAGGGAACAAGATGATCTTTGTTTCCTGGATGTTTAAACACAGCGAAAAGTCTAGTCTTTTATAGATATTCAGGAAAAAAAATGTTACTCTAGCGGCATTATCCAAAAAGGAAACAGGGGTCGCTTAGACCCCTATTTTTGTATGGAGAAAACAGGCGTGATGTTTCCTCTTAAGACTCGTCATTCTGCCGAGGACTGAATGTGACAGCATCTGAATTTTAGTGCTTATTGCTTTGCGTTTCAGTATACCTTACATGTGCTATGTGCGCGTTTTAGTCACTGCTCACCGTGAATAAGTGATATATATAATTAAGTTGATTAAATTCTGAGGTACATATATAATTAAGGGTCGATTTTTCAATCGTCAGATAACTTTTATCTAAGGAATAAATATGTGACTTTGACAGATTTTGTATGGAACAAATATCAAAGTCACATGTTTATTCAACAGATAAAAGTTATCTGACGATTGAAAGATCGGCCCTAACTAAACTAACTAACTAAAGTTAACTTACGACGAGCACTGATAAAAACTCGGACGAGGCTTGCGGATTACTAAATGTTGTACACCAGGCTATTTGTGACAACAATTACTATGTACCACTTTATGTCACTTATTGATGACGCAATAAAGTCCGAAGTCGTAATTCTAACGTCTAGTAAAATTGGACTCCAAAGTTGGGAAACCTTAGTAAACGAAAAGACATGGATATGACTTTCTCTTTCACTCTTATAGTCTATGGTCTGTAATGTTTTGTGAGACAGGTAGCTGATGCCGCTTTAATTTTGCTTGTCTTTTTACGCGGTGTTGGTTGCTTTGAGCATAGAGAAGAGTAGAACAATCGCATTCAGCACGCGTTCCATGGCCATTGACGATTGATCACCGTATATATGGTTTCTCTAGAGGTCTATAATTGTTTTGCCTATACAATCTGTCAATATGTCTATTCTTGTGTAGACAAAACGCATCTACGGTGATCATGCGTACTGGAGGTTAGCACTAACGGGAGCTGCGCATTCGTAACTTTATTCAAATGTTCATAAAATTCTGATTTGATAACGTTTTGTACATACATATTTAAAAAAAAAAACTAAAACCTCGTTAAATTTTGGAGGTATTTTTTAAAATATTCCATAGAATTTCTCTCGCAGTATTCTTCTCTTCTTGCAAATGTCACAACAGTCTTATTGGTGGTGGGTAGATGAAGATTTAACTAATATCTACTGTACTGTTTATTATTTTTATCCTCAGATTTTCATGTCGGTACGACCGTCAAAATCTGTTTACTGGCATTTTTAAAGTAGGCAAAATGTTTGAATAGTTTAAGTGCATTTTAATGTTTTCTAATACTTATATAAGTGTATTTTTCTAAACATATATTATACCTTGACATGAAAAAAATTATTCCAATTTTAAATTAAGTAGAGCGTAGAAACTAGAAACGTTCTATGCATTTTATGTTGTACAATCACAGTAATTAGTAAGTGCAAATTAGGGATGTTACGGAGCTTCCACACCGACTTCGATAAGTAGTTTCCAAAATGATGATGATGAAGAAAGAGTAGGCATAGAGTGCGCGACGCTCACTCGATCCAGAAGTTTCCAAAATGATGATGATGAAGAAAGAGTAGGCACAGAGTGCGCGACGCTCACTCAATCCAGAAGTTTCCAAAATGATGATGATGAAGAAAGAGTAGGCACAGAGTGCGCGACGCTCACTCAATCCAGAAGTTTCCAAAATGATGATGATGAAGAAAGAGTAGGCACAGAGTGCGCGACGCTCACTCGATCTAGAAGTTTCCAAAATGATGATGATGAAGAAAGAGTAGGCACAGAGTGCGCGACGCTCACTCGATCCAGAAGTTTCCAAAATGATGATGATGAAGAAAGAGTAGGCACAGAGTGCGCGACGCTCACTCGATCCAGAAGTTTCCAAAATGATGATGATGAAGAAAGAGTAGGCACAGAGTGCGCGACGCTCACTCAATCCAGAAGTTCCCAAAATGATGATGATGAAGAAAGAGTAGGCACAGAGTGCGCGACGCTCACTCGATCCAGAAGTTTCCAAAATGATGATGATGAAGAAAGAGTAGGCACAGAGTGCGCGACGCTCACTCAATCCAGAAGTTTCCAAAATGATGATGATGAAGAAAGAGTAGGCACAGAGTGCGCGACGCTCACTCGATCCAGAAGTTTCCAAAATGATGATGATGAAGAAAGAGTAGGCACAGAGTGCGCGACGCTCACTCGATCCAAAAGTTTCCAAAATGATGATGATGAAGAAAGAGTAGGCACAGAGTGCGCGACGCTCACTCGATCCAGAAGTTTCCAAAATGATGATGATGAAGAAAGAGTAGGCACAGAGTGCGCGACGCTCACTCGATCCAGAAGTTTCCAAAATGATGATGATGAAGAAAGAGTAGGCACAGAGTGCGCGACGCTCACTCGATCCAGAAGTTTCCAAAATGATGATGATGAAGAAAGAATAGGCACAGAGTGCGCGACGCTCACTCGATCCAGAAGTTCCCAAAATGATGATGATGAAGAAAGAGTAGGCACAGAGTGCGCGACGCTCACTCGATCCAGAAGTTCCCAAAATGATGATGATGAAGAAAGAGTAGGCACAGAGTGCGCGACGCTCACTCGATCCAGAAGTTTCCAAAATGATGATGATGAAGAAAGAGTAGGCACAGAGTGCGCGACGCTCACTCGATCCAGAAGTTTCCAAAATGATGATGATGAAGAAAGAGTAGGCACAGAGTGCGCGACGCTCACTCGATCCAGAAGTTTCCAAAATGATGATGATGAAGAAAGAGTAGGCACAGAGTGCGCGACGCTCACTCGATCCAGAAGTTTCCAAAATGATGATGATGAAGAAAGAGTAGGCACAGAGTGCGCGACGCTCACTCAATCCAGAAGTTCCCAAAATGATGATGATGAAGAAAGAGTAGGCACAGAGTGCGCGACGCTCACTCGATCCAGAAGTTTCCAAAATGATGATGATGAAGAAAGAGTAGGCACAGAGTGCGCGACGCTCACTCGATCCAGAAGTTTCCAAAATGATGATGATGAAGAAAGAGTAGGCACAGAGTGCGCGACGCTCACTCGATCCAGAAGTTTCCAAAATGATGATGATGAAGAAAGAGTAGGCACAGAGTGCGCGACGCTCACTCGATCCAGAAGTTTCCAAAATGATGATGATGAAGAAAGAGTAGGCACAGAGTGCGCGACGCTCACTCGATCCAGAAGTTTCCAAAATGATGATGATGAAGAAAGAGTAGGCACAGAGTGCGCGACGCTCACTCGATCCAGAAGTTTCCAAAATGATGATGATGAAGAAAGAGTAGGCACAGAGTGCGCGACGCTCACTCGATCCAGAAGTTTCCAAAATGATGATGATGAAGAAAGAGTAGGCACAGAGTGCGCGACGCTCACTCAATCCAGAAGTTCCCAAAATGATGATGATGAAGAAAGAGTAGGCACAGAGTGCGCGACGCTCACTCGATCCAGAAGTTTCCAAAATGATGATGATGAAGAAAGAGTAGGCACAGAGTGCGCGACGCTCACTCGATCCAGAAGTTTCCAAAATGATGATGATGAAGAAAGAGTAGGCACAGAGTGCGCGACGCTCACTCGATCCAGAAGTTTCCAAAATGATGATGATGAAGAAAGAGTAGGCACAGAGTGCGCGACGCTCACTCGATCCAGAAGTTTCCAAAATGATGATGATGAAGAAAGAGTAGGCACAGAGTGCGCGACGCTCACTCGATCCAGAAGTTTCCAAAAATGTTATTGTTGTAAAAATGTAGGTTATTAAGATAATGTAGTCCTATCAAAGTGCGTTTCCTGTTTTTAAGTTTTCGTACAATGGAGAATGGAGGTATACAAAATTGATTAAAACTGTTGTCACAGTATGGCAAGTATCAGTACAAATACACTAGTTTTTGTTTAAATACTAAGTATTCATGAATTTACAGACATTTGAAATTCTTGAAATTTTGCAAAATAATGTTTTGACTCATATTTTTATTATATTTATACAAATAACCCTATTATTAATGTGTTTACAGACATTTCAAATTTCAGTGGTGTTTGTGTTCTTTTTAAAGTCGGTTTTTTAAAAGTAGTTACTTTTAATTTTTAGTATCTCTAAGTCAAAGTAAAAGATAAATAAAAGTTCAAATAAGCGGTTTTGTAAGTCATCACTAAAAATTATAAAATAAAGTTCCTTTACATTTATCAAACATTTTATTTATTAAAAACGTCGCGCAGTCGCGTAATGAAATATTTTGTCACACAAACATACATTTGGTAAGACCTGTAAGACGTAGTTACATAGCTGTTTTTGCAATTTACGACATAGATAATAATATATTAAACGTAGACATGGCACGTTTCATATCTCTCGTGAACGATTAAGTTAGTGATCGATGAAACTGCCAGGCGACTTTCTCCTTCCGTGGTTTCTAGAAAACCGGATAATGTAGAGGAAACCTGTCCGGTGTTGCACTTGGCTAAACGATTGCCAACCCGTCCCAACCTCGGTAGCTACCTTCAAGTAATGCATCGCTGAACCTCAATGTATTAAACATTATTTTTTTGTTTCCGTGACATTGAGTTATCATAACGCATGTATATGTTGCAGTCATCTAATTGAAATCGCCATATCGTTGGGTGACTAGCGCTTTTATGGAATGACGACATTAAATTAAAAGACTAAATGACAACTCGTCGTGTTGTTTATTGTAACGTCCAAGTCTTGACTGAACGTTAGTCTTTTAGCGTAGTCGTTGAATTACCTACATACGGAATATCTAGTTAGGTGATATTTTTTTCTAATTTGAGCTCATGCTATGGATATTTTATCGATAAATGTAACTTTGCAAATTTCTAGTATAAATAATATAACATAAATACATCCATTTAGTGTAGTTGTGTATGTTTATCAGCTAAATTAGTAATACCATGACGTACAGCATGTTTAAAACTTACCTACCTTCGTTATGTCGTTCGTACTCAGTCAGTTTCACCTCAAATTTTTCTTTAAGAGTAGCCGGCGGCGACGTAATAATAGGTAAATCCATGCTGTCACACTATTTTGTAACAAGTATCGCACTATAATGTAGATTTGAGAAAAAGTTTCAATCACCTGACTGATTTTAATCCGCTAACTGATTGGACGTATGACCTCTATCATACCTAGAAATTAAACAGGATGTCCCAGAACTCAACGTCAAGCCAAAACGGGGTGACAGGATTGGTCGTAACCATCACGAGAAAAAATCAGAAAAATATGTATCACATGCATTTTGAAAATTATGGGCATTTTATGAAAAACCTACAAATTTGGTCAAACGTAACAATTTTTCGGTTCTTGTGGTTAATTATTTTTATTTTTGTTTGTTTAAACTTTGGAACCATAACCCTAAATAACATATCTGAATGACAGTCCAAATAATGACACGATTGCCACAAATTTCCTAGAATCACAAAGTAGATATATAACAGAGACACGACCTACTAGAAAAAGGTATCACCCTAATACTGGCAATTCGACTGGCTATTTTTGTTTTCTTCGATTTCCAGGCACATTCTGGAAACCGCCATCTAGCGCCACTATTGGAAAATAATAATTACTAATTTCGTTTCGTATCTTCTTCTTAATTAAGGAGTTGAATTTAGCTTAATGTGATGTTAAAAAAATGCTTATCTTATTTTAATGTCAATATTTGTACTCAATTCGGCATATTCACATTTTATTATTTACAAACATAGTAGTGTAATCTATTGCATTTTTTTTGTATTAAAGATAGATTGTATAGGATGGTAGGCCATGCTAGAAATAAGTTTCGCTTTGACGTTGAGTTCTGGGACAACCTGTATCTATTCACAACACGCAGCTTATGTAGTAAATGATTGTATTATACCCGCAGATTTGTGGCGTGCACGCCTAAGATGAGCAAGTCCCTGTGGAAGCTCAGTTGGCAGGTGTTGAGCCAGCTACACGGGTTCCTGTACTCGGCGCACGACAGATCAGACCCCAGTGTATACTACAAGCTGGGGATCGAGGACCGGCTCGATAGGAGGTGAGTGGTAGTTTAATGGAATGGCATCGTCGATTCGAGATTTTCGAAGGGACAGCATGAGAACGGTTGTCGTGACCTGCAGCAGACACTAAAGTGGTGGTGCCGGGAGTTAGTTTTTCCATGCTATAGTTGTCAATAGCATAAAAACCAGGGATGAAATGGATATGAAATTATTTCGGATTATCCGTTTGTTTCGGATAATTTAGGTTACGGATATTAAATTTTGGTTACCTTTGACAGTAGCAATACTTTTATTTCGGATTCGGTTACGGATACGGATATCCGATAGTCTCGGTTACGGTTAGGTACGGAGCTCCCTAACATACCTGATAAAAACTAATCTTGTTGAATACCAATTCGACCATCATCAGCCGTTGCAATCTTGGCTGTCACGATTTTTGTTTTTAGAGAATTGCACTGCTGGAGCGTGTATTAAAAGGCCACTTATAAATCGTCAACTACTATCAACTTATTTTACCTCACGTCCATACTGCTTAAGCAGCGACAGTCGGTTATCATCAGACGAGCCGTGTGCTTGCTGGCTATTATATGCGTTGTTTGCTATTATAATAAATCATTTGATTGTCTTTTCTTTAAGTTTAGGTTTATAAATCCATTTTATAAAGTCTGATAAAAATTCGTTTGTAATCGAAGGAGTCAGAATACATTTTGAATACGAATCCTTTTTGAAGTAGGTATGTTAAAAATACGCGAGAAATGTAATTGTACAATTAGAAACGTGGTTTATATTGAAAGTAATTGCCATAGAAATGGAATCGCGATAAGGTTGTTTGTGTGTTGCTGTAAACATAACAGTAAACGTTATCGCTGCGATGTCGCAGTAAACAGCTGCGGTTATTCATACCAAGTTTCGGAGGTAGCCGCGATAAGCAGCCATCGTAATAAACACAATTATGTTTAAGGGTTACTCGTACCCGCGCACTAGCAGTAAAACATACGACGTTGTACCGCGCACTAGCAGTAAAACATACGACTTTGTACCGCGCACTAGCAGTAAAACATACGACTTTGTACCGCGCACTAGCAGTAAGACATACAACGTTGTACCGCCTACTAGCAGTAAAACATACGACGTTGTACCGCGCACTAGCAGTAAAACATACGACTTTGTACCGCGCACTAGCAGTAAAACATACGGCGTTGTACCGCGCACTAGCAGTAAGACATACAACGTTGTACCGCCTACTAGCAGTAAAACATACGACGTTGTACCGCGCATTAGCAGTAAAACGTAAAAAAAGTATTTAATTTATATATTTTAATATGTCTTCCCATACATTTTGTGATAATAGCGATGGTATCTTGAATCAGGCCCCTGACCCCAAAAGTCAATTACACCATTAAATACGTAAATGAAATCACCTTTATCAATAATTATATTTACGCAGCTAATCTTTGTCTGATACGATATCTTAAAATCGGTAAAATATTTGCACCCCATGTGTGGCAGAATATGTCTGTGACTTGTATTATAATAATTAACGACATGAATGGATGTATGTGATATGTAGCAAATTTATTATTTTGAAAAAATGTTTGTTCGAACTGTAACTTAAACATTTCAGAATAATATATCGTGTCGTATTAAGCTAATATGTTACTATACCTTCAATTGTAACACCATTTGTACCATATTCTGGCAAATGAACGATTTGATTGATTGATTGGAAAAGTCACAGACAAAGACTGCATAAAATTACGTAAATATTTTTAATAATAAAAATCATTACGCTAAAAAACAAACGCTATTCAAAGTCAACTTCCAATCGAGGTTTTTTTTCGCGTATCGTATTATAATATTAAAAGCTTTTCACTATTTTATGTAAACGTATTTGTGTACAACTAATTGTGAGGTAATTAGTTGTACACAAATTTAAGTGTTATGAATACTGCCTTAAATACGGTCCTTATGAAGCGCAATCAATTCTTTGAATCTTTAGGTATCCAATAATTTTATTGAAATTTGGATGGGGTTGATATGAGGAGTATAAAACCAAAATCCGCTTATAATGCTTCTGGACCAAATATGAGTAGCGCCGTTGGGAACCTCGTAAAAATTGCTTTAAAATGCGTGGCCAGATTCGTACTAAACCTGCTAAAACATACAGAAATCTGCCCAAAATCAAAAGCTCCTATAACAGTGCATACCAATATTAAAATCAGATTAAGAAGTTAAGGAATTTTTCAAAAATAAACCTGTGATATTTCTGAAAAGTACGTTTTAGTGGGTTTTGGATACTATACCCCTCATATATGTAACTGCAGCACTAAACTGTATCCAAGTTTATTAAAAGGCAATTAAATGCGTAATTTTAAAGACTAGTTATAATATTATTGTAATCTAAAATCTATCTTTAGATTAGGTATTTTCTAGTCTCAAAGTCCAGACTCTCGGTTCAATGTGCAATACCGAATGCATCATCGCCGTAGACATACATTTTGTTTACTCAAAAATAGAAATACTAAATATTGTGGAGACAATGTTAATCGATATGTCGCAGTCATCTGATTGAATCTCCATATTTAATTGAATGACTAGCGCGGTTATATAATGGCGTCAAACAGCTCGTACAGATAGCAATGTGTTTGTTTTTTTCGATTTTGTTATAGTACACATTCGAAAATTATGAAGTTTAAAAATAAAATCTTAAATGGTTGTCCTAGTCTCTCGGATTCATTGAATTTGTTGTTGGTAAAAAAAGAATTCAATGAACGCGCTAGTCATTCAATTAAATAGCGGATTCAATCAGATTACTGCGACATATATATAATTTTGTTCGTTGTTCCTTTTATAGAAATCAATTTGTATGGTGGTCATACTAAGCGTGCGAAGTAAATGTGGCTACAGAATTGATAACTATCAGCTAGTGCTTCAAATATTTTGAACTCGAAAATAAAGAACATTTTGAAAACAAAAATCTGTGATATTCTACAATCTAATCAGAGTTCGACCTTCACGAATTCATAATATTATCTTTGAATTATATAAATGGTTATCGATAGAATGTGTTATTATATCGATAAGCATTTTATAATTGTTAATTTTAATAATAATAAAATACATTGATTATTTCCTAAGAAATATAAAAACCCTCACTTTAGATTTATCACTTGTAGTATAATAATACTTTAAAAACTGAACTAAATAGTACATGAAAGCCATTCAAAATTGGTGTCATCAATGTGTATGTCTGTATGTACTTCTTTAAATAAATTTACATACTTAGCTATTTGGCTAAGACACTGTCCCGGGGTAAAACTTTTTAAACATAACTCTTCATAACAAAATAATATTATACCAGTAGAAGCTTTAAGTGAAGATTCGCTAACGGTTCCGATATGTCCTTTGTCTGATAACTCAAACGATCGAGCAGTAGTTAATAGAAATAGGACAAAGAGACATAACCTATGAATCACTTAAGAGGAAACACAATGGACGTTTTTCCATAAAGTTCCAAATTGTGGTCTACGCGAATCCTGTTACCTCCCTGGTTAGTGCCGCTTGAGTAACATTTTTTTTTCATGAATATACAGGATGTCCCAAAATTACCACGCCACAGTGACACCAGAGGTAGGCCAACTCAAGAGGAACCTAACCAGCCTAATATGACCTCAGTAAAAGTTGCACGGTTTTCGAGTTATTGCCGAAATAATAAAAATCGAGAATTTTCCCTTTTCTTTACTCGACTCTACTATTCGCAGAGAGGTCCCTGGCTCCACTCGTACTTCTTCTAACACTACATTATCGTCCACAGTTCGAGGTCTCCCTGCTTGACCATTGCTCCGGGTAGCCTGCCCCCTCGATAAGCGTTGACAACTCTTAAAATCACTTCACGATGTATGACGATCAACGATGTATGACGATTTGGATATAATTGCGAATACAATATTGATGCCAATCTTGCATTGTATGAAACGTTGTCTCGATTTGAATCGGACCTCGTTTCTCCATAAATCAGGTGCATGTCAGCGTATTCACTAGGCAAGTACTGTTGAGTTGCCATCATTAAACCAGTTCCGCAAAGCTAAATCGGTGTCCGAAAGAGCGCTAATTCGTCGTTATGATTATCATACACATTCAAGTCAAGAAGCAAATCAGAGTCCAAAAAAAAAGCCAAGTCAACGTAGTATAAGAAAAAAGAATTCGGAAGCACGGAAAACACAGGTATCGCTTGGAACGCTGGGTTGGCTTGGGGAACGAACTGATTTGCGCTCGAGCGCTAGTGGGATTTGTGTGGAGTGCACATCCATTCCTTTTTTTACGGATTCGATAAAGTGAGACAGTTACAAAGCCTAAGCCTAAAAGATAAGGGCAAGCCACGATTCACGAGCGATAGCGCAAGTAATGTCTAATTTCTTACTTCGGCGGTACTTAACGGTGGCGGTTTGCGTCAGTAAAGTGAAAAAAATGCTTCATGTTCTTGTAGTAAGATACATGTATTATACCATTTCTAAATCTGCATAAAATGCTCAATTTAGTAACTTTAATTGTTTTTTTCATTTCTACTAAAATTTTTTCACAACAGGTACTTAAAGTTCAAACTCCTGTTTTTTCTGACAACTGAAATCAAGATTAATGAAGTTTTTTTTCACAAATTTACTAACCAAATAACACTAAGGACTACTAGTGAATAACTATTCCTGATTTTAAAACCGCCAAAAACTATTATTAAGATGCTGCCAATCCGATGCAGTAAGTAAAAAAGTTAAAGAAAAGGGAAAATTCTCGATTTTTATTATTTCGGCAATAACTCGAAAACCGTGCAACTTTTACTGGGGTCATATTAGGCTGGTTAGGTTCCTCTTGAGTTGGCCTACCACTGGTGTCACTGTGGCGTGGTAATTTTGGGACATCCTGTATATGTGTACTATTAGTACGTGCCCATTTAAAAAAAAAAACATAAAAAAATAATTATTGAAAAAAATATGGACGTTCAAAAACCAAAAAAATATTGCCAGCTTTTCAGCTGTGTTGAAACAAATTGAAGTACATTTTATGGTAAAATCGAAACATAGGAACACAGCTTTAGCCTTTTTTAGTTTATAATGAAAAAATACCTAAATCGGTTGGGTTTTATGAGGAATAGGAGACATAAAAATACTTTTAATAATTAATTTCAGTTCAAGCTGCAGTTGTCTCTACCAGTTTTTTTTCGGACAGTTGCGGGACAGCAATAGAGTTTAAAAATAACTATTCTAGTAATAATAAGGGATGTTAGGGAGCTCCGTAACCGTAACCGAAACTATCGGATATTCGATACAAAAAAATATCCGTAACCGAATCCAAATGAAAGTTTTGCAAAGTAAAAAGAAAACCAAAATGTTATATCCCTAACCGGAATTATCCGCAACGAACAGATTATCCGAAATTATTTAATATTCCGTATCCGTATCCGAAATTTCATATCCATTTCATCCCGGGTAATAATATATCCAGCCCGTGGTGTTTTAAGTAACAAATACCTCTGCGTGGTAACAAAGTTCATGACGGAATGGTGATTATCATATAATCTGACTATCATATAATCTGTAGATATTCTAAATACGACCTTTCGTATATACCTATATTATCTACTGTAATTTTCCGTATCTACCCGGAACTTGTATTATCAATATCGATATATTTTCCTACACTTCTCTAAATCTCTTTTTAAATTACACAAAATGGAACAAGAACCGTTGCTTATTACAATATCTATACTAATATTATAATGCGGAAGAGTTTGTTTGTTTAAACGCGCTAATCTCAGACATTACAGGTCCCATTTGAAAAATTATTTTTTTGTTGGATAGTCCATTTATAGAGGAAGGCTCTTAAGGTCTACTTAAGTAAATTACGATTTACGACGTATTCTACAATGTTTGAGTGACAGTTTGACCTAATTTTTTTCGAAATCAGAATTTTGTTACATATCACCTTCATCCTTTCATGTCATCAATTATTATCATAGCATAGAACTTACACTTATTATTCCTCCGAGTTTTTTAGTTTGACAATCACATTATCTTAATGTAGAGCTCCAAACTCTGTATGCATAACACCTCAACATAGTTGATAATGACGCATACGGCACATGAATTAAAAAAGTATATATTATGTTTTCATTGTAACAGGATGTTGTTGCTTTTACTTAGGCGTTTATTGTACTGCGCATAATGTATTATCGCAGAATTTAACATTTATTTTCGCAAATTACGATAATGTGTGTCATTAGGTGACGTTCATGTTTAATTTCCTCGTACTTATCAGTTTTTAACTTTCAAAACATCAATTATCTCTTTAATCTCTCCCCTCTGCGGCTATTGCGTCAATATTACGTGTAAACCTTCGAAAATTATGATATAATTGTTTTGAAAATAGCAACGTGGTTGTCAATTCAAGCAATCAGACAAGCTCTTTAGCTTTATAATATAAAGTATAAGGCTGCTGGAAGAAATTTCTTTTAGAAATAAGCAGTACCTTTGTGTCGTCTTTCTTTGTAATTTGTACTATTGTTAAGTGTGTCTTGTGTACGGCAGCGCTGTGGCGCGGGCGCGCGTGCTCCCCACACAGCATCACTACAGCCACTGAGCCGAGGCATGGCCGCGTCACGGATGGTGTGAGCGCGCTATTGTTCAGCTAGCACAGAGTAGTTAGTAGCGCACACCACTATAGTAATAATATTATATTTACACTTATTATTACTTATATATACACATCTTATTTTCCCTTTGTTATCGTATCTAATGTATTGATTTATAATAATTTATATGGTTGCTTTCTGAGTCTGTCGTACGTCATACGATTTGGGGCCACGGAAGACCAGGTATCGCGGCGCGACGCGTCGCGACGTGGTGATACACCTGAGTGGTATTCCATTTTCATTTTGGACAATACCTATTACCTACTACCTACACTTCCCACCGGATATTAACATGCTATTTGTTAATCCTTGTATTCTTTTTTGTTACTTTTTTGGTGTGTTATCTGGTGTTAAATTTTGAGTTTTAAATACCTATGTATATATTCACTTAATGTACGAGTAAGTATTGTCTAAAATGTCAAATAAAGTTCTATTTATTTGTTCTATTTAATAAATTGTTAAATAAAAAAAAATGTATTTTGTCTATGAACTAATGAACGAATACAATATGTTACATGCTTTAATTTTTTTCTTTTTGAAACGTAATAATAAGGGCGTGTTTCACCAAGCAAAATTCAAGTTAATCCTTCGTTAAGGGCGTGATCACCAAGCAATGTTAAAGTTAACGCCATGTTAAATATCATGTTATCCCTCTCGTATTTCCTGTCAATGAATGAGAAGGCATGGTATTTTAACATGGCGTTAACTTTAACATTGCTTTGTGAAACACACCCTTAAGATTATAAAATATAGATTATACTTATTTTTAACCGACTTCCAAAAAAAGTAGTTCGTCTGTATTTTTTTTTATATTTTCATATATTATGAATATTACAAAACAATAAAAAGTGTGTAACATAAGTAGAGTCGTGCATTTTTTTAAAGTGAAATGAAACGTTGTTTTATCTGTCAAACAGGTTCTCAAGTAGCGATCGCAATTCTTGAGAGTGAGTTTGAGGCTTGTTTAATATACAGGCTGTAATATTAATGAGTGATAATACTTTAGGGTGTATATGGGTCCCGTATAGGTATAAAATTTACTGTGAAAGTACCAGCGCTGAAGATGTACTTTTTTTTACTAATTGTTGGAAAATTCATGATGTTGGGGCATTTTTCATAGAAATATGAAAGTTTAAAGTAAGCCTTTCAGCGCTGGCACTTTCACACTATACTCTACATAAGAGGAACATACACAGCCTAATGAATTATCACTAATTTATTTTACACCTTGTATATAAGATGACTTTCAGATATTGCAGAGAAGCTTTCTATATATCTTTTGAGGTATTTTTTTATTAGGAAACCTACACCATATTGGCCCTAGACCAATGGAAAGATAGCTAGATGAAATTATGTTTAAAGATAGCGGGAAACAACTGGACAGAAAAGGCCATAGTCAGAGACAACGGGAGAAAAATAAAAGTTTAAAAAAACTATAACCCGACTTCGCAAAAAAGGGGTCTAAAAAGGCTGAAACAAGAAATTAATTCAATTTTAAATCCAGATATGCATAGGTACAGAAATGGTCAAGGTAGAGCCGTGGTCGTACCCGCTATTGGGATTGTATATTTCAACAGCAGACGAATATTATAGATTTGTTTAGCGGGTACGACCACGGCTCTACCTTGACCATTTCTGTATTCTTATTATTTTACATTTTTCTGTTTCCACATAAACTATAACATTATATTTTCTCTAAACTAACGTTAAATTAACACATAGAAAGTAACTAAACAATTCCTAGATACTATTTATACGACCGCTTTTTACCCGACTTCGGCGAAGCCAAAAGGAAGGGTAATGATTTTATTCTCAGTAGAGAGGTCCTTAGTAAAAATATTTAAAAACTTAGGATTAACTAACAATTAACTAATAATTATTAAGTAATATATTAAATGTATATTTTTTTTTTCTGCAAAATTTATAATTAAATCTAATTTTGTAATTAAAAATTTATAATTGATAATGTAAATATTTTAACTGAATAGTGAAAATGAAAATGTACATATAAATAATATTTTATTGTAATTTATTAAGGAATAAACAAGGCTTAATTATTAATTATTATTATTATATATAAGATGACTAGCTGTGCCCGCAACTTCGTTCGCATGATTTTTGAGTGACTTAACCCGTTTATGCAGCGCACGCAACGAAGTCCACAAATGTGAATAATTTTCCCCGTTTTTGCAACATTTCTCACTGACGCTTCGCTCCTATTGGTCGCAGCTTAATGTTATATAGCCTTTAGCCTTTCTCTATAAATGACTATCCAACAAAAAAAGATTTTTGTCAAATCGGACCAGTAGTTTCTGAGATTAGCGCATTTAAACAAACAAACTCTTCCGCTTTATAATATTAGTATATCCGCCTCATCACGTCGTACTCCTCATTGCTGAGGGTCGTGATGCCCGCACGGAATTAATTTCTCTGTGACTATCTTGCGCCACATATAGCGATCTTTGGCAGTATGGAGAGCGTCATGAATTATGGCGTCTAGCGCAGTGCGTACTTGGTCCAACCATCGCATTGGATATCGACTTCTTGCCTGTAACCAGGAGCTGTTCTAGGTTATGATGTGACCAAAGAAGTCTATAACTCTACGTAGAAATATCGATGATAGCCTGGATTTTATTTGCAGTTGGCGTAGGATGGATATGTTAGTTATGCGAAAGGCATTTGTAGCATATAAGATCATATAATAGCAATGAGCTGTCCATTGCAGACGCAGCACTCCAAAGCTGGGGTACGCGGAGTCACGGCCATCTGCCGACTCCCCCGGCGACGCCGATGCCTTCGAGCACATCCTCAACGTGACGTCACACAACGAGGCGCTGCTGGCGTACTACTACCTGGACAGCGAGAACAAGGTACAGCCGTGAGTCACGACTCCTGAGTCATTGCATTAAAATCGCCTTTTGTATTCCGTTTGGTTTCAATGTGTTCTAAATGTAAACAAAAAACCGCCCAAATGATTTCGTCACTGGAAAAGCAAAATTACTTATCCGCCAAATATGGCATATTGACTTATATACATATTCGGAATCAGCAATTTTTTCCGCGTCTAACTGTCTTGGTATTATCACGATCGGAGCACTTTTATGTCGTTTAAGTAACCCGTAAAATTGGAGGTATTTTTTTTTGTCATTGCTGAAACGACGTATTTTTTGGTCTTTTAATTACGTATGTCGCTTAAGTCATGTTTCCTTACACTGTGAATAAAAAAATAAGAGTTTGAGTAAAGTTGATTTGCTGTGTACTGAATAAATAATGTATATGAGAAGTTTTGGTTTTGCTTAGAAAGCAAAAGTAAATCGTTTAAGTAATTTTGGCTCATTTTACCAGGAATAAAGCATGGCATATAAGTAATATTGCCTTCTCGGTTTTGAGTTGTGATAATCGTATTAGTCATTTATCCTTACTGTAATTCAGAAATTTCATGAAACATGCTTACAACATTATAGGCATGAAAGTATTTTGTCTCTCTTATGTTGATGTTGAACTATACGCAATAAGTTATTTTGCTGGTAATCTTTGAAGTGTGACTTAGGTACATATTATTGTCATTTGCGTAAATTTAAAGTATATTTTCCAGTGGTCTCGAACCTACCGATTTTTCGGTATTTCTACCGAAATGGACTCTATGCTACCGAAATACCGAAACGCAATGATTTTTCCACGATTTTAGAGAATACATGGAAATTCTCCCGATTTTTCTACCGATTTCTCATTTTTTTGTTGTTCTCCAATCGAAAATGTTGATTTTACAAATTTTGAGGATATTAACGACATATTATGGTGCTGCGGTATCAAATACACTGCTTAGAACAGATCTATAACGGGTGTAGGATCTGTAACAGTCACCACTATAACTTTTGTTTAAGTTTATACTATCTTTTCTCATTCTAGAAAATGTATTTTTTTTTTGGTTTTTCGTTATTCTTGCGATAAAAAAAATTGAAAAATATTTTTTTTTAGTTTTTGACAGAAAACTAAAAAACAAAATATGTGGCAAAACTGCTTCTCAAAAGAGCTCTGCTTCAGAAAAGAGCCTGGCACTAAGCACTATGCCTAATACCAGTCTCTTTTCTATTATTACCTATAGGTAAGTTAGTAGATACGCTGATTTTTACGTTATTATAATATTTTTATGTTCTAAGTTGACTTTTATGTTAATAATAATCAGTGGATTTCTGTTAAATAAACAAATTTGATTGAAAATTGCATATTTTTTGTCATATACCGATTTTAGGTACAAATATACCGATTTTGAGTTGGCAACTCTACCGATTTCGCTCATTGACGTTCGAGACCACTGATATTTTCTTTTTAAATGTCTTTTTAAATCCTTAAGTAACATCTTATTAATACAACTTTAACTTTAACTAACGAATTTGATATTGGATTTCATTAACCCGGTAAAGACAAATGCCTAAAATCTACAAAATTTTAAAATGACAGTAATATTAATGAAGAAGAAAAGCAAAAACACTTAAAAAATATCAGCCACATATAGTGTATATATGATGTATACCATTCGTTCTTTAGACATTAAAAATTTTGTAGCTCTTATAATATTTATTAGACTGACTAAGAACTCAAGTACGAAACTAAGTACTTACTGTTACTTATTTCATAGTTACCTACATAAAAAATTGTTTCGTAACTGTAAAGAGTTATTTTTATTTTATTTTTGCAGATATTCTATTACGTATATAAAGTGGAATTGAAAAATACACGATTATTCATGACTGTTTTTACTTAATTTACTCGTTTTTCCAAAAAAAATTAAAAAAATACAATACGATCTGTTAGTTTTTCACTGTGGTAAAATTTATTTTAAAGTAATTTTACTTCAAAACAAAAAACAAAATCACAATAGAAGTAAACTTGACGTGTTTTTGTTTATTTTGAATATGCCTGTACGTAATATCAAAATACATGAATAAAATATTTCATGTCGCTAAAGAAAATTTGACTTACAACAAAATAAAGTTGTTTTACTGAAACGCCACTTATCTCCCAAAATAGCCATGATAACAATATAAACTATATAAATATAAATACTAGAAGTAATAAGATTCCCAAATCATGCAGCTTCATCACTTTTAGATGGTTTGGTGAAAAGATAACGAATTTTTTTCGTAAAAAAAATCTTTAAACGGCTTTTTCTCAAAACAACATTTTGGCGTTTCAGTAAAGTAGGTTTTCCAGTGACGATTTGAATTCACGCAAGAAGGGTTTCTATTCGTCCGCTGTAGCGGTTCTTGAGATACAGCCTATGAGCCTAGTGTTTGTAGTGAAGTGGTTCCTTCTTTTAGGAGTTCATCTGCTCGTTCGTTGCCCAGAATAAAATTATGTGCTTTTACCCAGTAGAATTGTATTTGCCGATTGCGCCGCTGAATCTCCTTTACATTTTGGAAAAATGGTGTTGAGACTTGTGGTAATAGCTTTAAGCTGGCACTGCTCCGTGTACCAGGCCGAACTGATAGCTATTTTAAAGGCAACCCAGCTAACTTTGAACTGCAACGACGAAACCAGCATAATCTATAGTGACTCTAGATCATCCCCCGAATAAATTACAAACTCAAAGATGGAACACCCCATAGTCTATGCAATACTAGTTTTTGTCTCCGCTCCCGGTGACGAAGTTAACTACAATTTGTATGGCTTCGAAACAGTGCCCCTAGTGCAAAAGTATGGTAACTAATTCGATTCTCGATTGTGTCGGGACTCGGGAGTAAGGCTGCTGGCCAGTTGTATCGTTCCACCAATGACACGTCAAGCGTCAGTGGGCGGCGCGCTCGCTGACTATCGCTCGGCGAGCGGTGACGTACGCTCGTACGATATGTTCCTCGTACGATTGCGCGCCCCCGCGCAGCGCCGCGAACTATGACATCCCTTATCGATGTTTGTGTTGCGATTTTTATCGATAAGCGTGGCATCACTATACTCTATGAAGTTATTTTTACACGCTTTTTATTAGCTTGGGTTCTTCTAGAAGTCTAATTAATTTGAAAACATACGTATCAATGACCAAATCAATTTAGCGTGTTTTTTAGTTTTGAAACTATTACAGATTACTACAGGTGATAAATACACACATATATTAACTATGGGTTCATCAAAGATTACATAAATAATTAAGAACTAGTTTTTAAAAATTCATTATTTAAAGTATAAAACGGCCATATAGCGTCGCTCGTCTTATCGCTGTTTTGGATTTACTGCAATTGTAAAAGGATTTGATGTTAACGACGCAAAAAATATACGTATGTAATTAAATGGATACTATTTTTTTATCAATTTATCTTCTTAATAATATAATACTTAATATTTAATCTTATCCGCTACCAAATAAGAAGCCTGAGGTGCAACTTCCTTTATTGTGTACTTGTAATAATTATTTGTGTAGTCGAGTTTAGAACATTAAACAAAAAGTAAACAATAACATTATATATTATTCACTAGGGCCCGTGTAAATAAAACAATCTCAAACCCGACCTCACTTGAGAACCTATTTGACAGATAAAACAACGTTTCGTTTCACATTTAAAAGTGAACAACTTTATTAATGTTACATAGTACTTTAATTTATTTTCTTCTTAAATCGTTATATTCATATTATAAATTACAGGAAACAATAAAATAAAATAATAATAAACAAAAAATAAATAGTGTATATTTTTATAATCTTTTCTTTTTACGTTTTAAGAAAGAAAAAAATTAAAGTATGTAACATAATTAGAATTCTTCATTTTTAAAAGTGAAACGAAACGTTTTTTTTATCTGTCAAATAGGTTCTCAAGGTGAGGTTGGGTTTGAGATTTTATCTATACGGGCCTAGGTGTGTTCGTGTGACAACTCCCGATATTGGAACATTCCTTTGGTCTTGGCGTGATGATGATAGCCTGTAACCTTCCTCGATAAACAGGCTATCCAAAACTGAAAGAATTTTTCAAATCGGACCTGTGGCATTACTCTCCAAACTGATTCGATCTTGATTCAGATTCGATCGTGCCGCGTACTCCCGAACAGGCATGAAATGGATATGAAATTTCGGATGCGGATAAGGATATGTATATAAAATTATTTCGGATTATCCGTTTGTTTCGGAATAACTTCGGTTACGGATATTAAATTTGGTTACCTTTTTTACCCGACTTCGGCGAAGCCAAAAGGAAGGGTAATGATTTTGGCAGTCTATGTATGTATGTATGTATGTATGTTTGTATGTATGTATGTTCCCTCGTAGCGGCTAAACTACTGGTCCGATTTTAAGTCTAAGCCCGCCGCTAAATAAGTCTAAGCATCACCTCACACAAAGAGAACTTGAAAAATAATAATATTCGTCTGCTAATAATTGAAATATACAATCCCAATAGCGGGTACGACCACGGCTCTACCTTGACCATATCTGTACCTATGCATATCTGGATTTCAAATTGAATTATTTTCTTGTTTCAGCCTTTTTAGACCCCTTTTTTGCGAAGTCGGGTTATAGTTTTTTAACTTTTTTTTATACAGTAGCAAAACTTCTATTTCGGATTCGGTCACCGTACTACTTATATTTTTTATATCGGATATCCGATAGTTTCGGTTACAGTTATGGAGCTCTCTAACATCCCTGCTCCTGAATAAATGGTTGTTTGTTTATTTTGATTTTCAGTCGATTGATATGCCCGGAATACAATCGGTTACGATCTAACGATTTTCTTTATCATGGTTAGTTTCAAAGTGATCCACCAAATAAAACACCAAAAACCGTTGCGATCGATCTGATTCGATTCTAGATTGTGTCGGGAGTAAGACTGCAGTACTTCCTGAGATTAGCAAGCTCAAACAAACAAACTCTTCAGCTTTATATTTGTATAAATAGACGCTTTTTGTTACTGGACGTCAGTTGTATGTTTGGGTTATCGAATAAATATTTTTATTTACTTTTTGACTCATTACGCAAGACGATAAGCAAAATCAAAAGTAAGAATTAGGATAAGTTTTAAAACAGTTAAGATTTAGGGCCGATTTTTCAATCGTCAGATAACTTGTATCTGTTGAATAAACATGTGATTTTGACATTTGTTCCATACAAAATCTGTCAAAGTCACATATTTATTCCTTAGATAAAAGTTATCTGACGATTGAAAAATCGTCCCTTAATAAAATAAAATTATCCATCTCTTTCTCGCAAAACGATATATTTGTGCGCAGTTGTAGGGTTAACAACGTGACGTCACAATCGGTTGTTCCCTTCTCGTTCGCACATTATATTTAATAGTTTAATATTTTAATTTTTTTAATAGTACTTAAATAATATTAGTTTAACATTATTTGTTTACCAGGAGGCTATAATAACATCAATTAAAAAACATTAAAGACTTATAAGATTCGTTGAATTACATTCAAGAGTGCACTCTGTAACTACTAAGTATATACAAGTACCTACAACCAGTTAACATTATCAGCTTATTTACATGTTTGTAATTTGTATGTTTATTACCAAAGGTTATCTAGTATATAAAGTAACGAGTTAAAAAATTACGCAAATGTTTTGTTGTGGTATATACTTGTAAATCTCTAGACTTTCTTATACCTGCTTACTGTAATACGTCCCAGATAAATTTAACCCAAACGCAAACAAACCCGTCTATGACACAACCATAGACTAGTCATGGATGCCAATTGGCCAAAATAATTACAATGATTATTGTTTGCTATAGTACGCCCGAGAAAAATTTAACCTAAACGTAAACAAACCCGTCTATCACACAACCATAGACTAGTCATGGATGCCAATTGGCCAAAATAATTACAATGATTATTGTTTGCTATAGTACGCCCGAGAAAAATTTAACCTAAACGTAAACAAACCCGTCTATCACACAACCATAGACTAGTCATGGATGCCAATTGGCCAAAATAATTACAATGATTATTGTTTGCTATAGTACGCCCGAGAAAAATTTAACCTAAACGTAAACAAACCCGTCTATCACACAACCATAGACTAGTCATGGATGCCAATTGGCCAAAATAATTACAATGATTATTGTTTGCTATAGTACGCCCGAGAAAAATTTAACCTAAACGTAAACAAACCCGTCTATCACACAACCATAGACTAGTCATGGATGCCAATTGGCCAAAATAATTACAATGATTATTGTTTGCTATAGTACGCCCGAGAAAAATTTAACCTAAACGTAAACAAACCCGTCTATCACACAACCATAGACTAGTCATGGATGCCAATTGGCCAAAATAATTACAATGATTATTGTTTGCTATAGTACGTCCGAGAAAAATTTAACCTAAACGTAAACAAACCCGTCTATCACACAACCATAGACTAGTCATGGATGCCAATTGGCCAAAATAATTACAATGATTATTGTTTGCTATAGTACGCCCGAGAAAAATTTAACCTAAACGTAAACAAACCCGTCTATCACACAACCATAGACTAGTCATGGATGCCAATTGGCCAAAATAATTACAATGATTATTGTTTGCTATAGTACGCCCGAGAAAAATTTAACCTAAACGTAAACAAACCCGTCTATCACACAACCATAGACTAGTCATGGATGCCAATTGGCCAAAATAATTACAATGATTATTGTTTGCTATAGTACGTCCGAGAAAAATTTTACCTAAACGTAAACAAACCCGTCTATGACACAACCAAAGACTAGTCAGTGATGCCAATTGGCCAATATAAATACAATGATTTTTGTTTTCTATGAATCCATAGACTATAGGGTTATATTCTACAATCGGCAGTGTCAAAATGGCGTATTTTTTCTGTGAAAGATTTTCATTTGATGTTTAAACATATTAATTATTGTTTAATTGTTATAAAATGTATTGGATAATGAAGTGTAATCCTTTAACTTAACTGTAAACGTGTTGATAAGTGTGCACAATAAGTGAATAAGGGAAAATTTATATGTTTTCGGACGTACGTATAAAAATATACACACTGTTTGTACAGGCTGATTCATGGTTCATATATCAAGCCGAATATAGTGTGAAGAGAAGGATGCGTAGAGCATTTTTTGTTTTAGCACCTCATATAAATTACTTACCATAACGCGACAAATCACGATCTCCATAAAAGTCTTCTTACAATCTTATCTTTTTTTTGTGGTATGCACATTGTGTGTAGCCAATTACATTTTTATATAGCCAAAACTAATTTTAAAACCAAACACTGTAACATGTATCTGATGTATCTGTCTCGCTGTCGCGTTCATGGTCCAGTGGTTTAGTGCTTGGCTTTCGACTCCCAAGTTCGTAGATTCAATAGCCGCGTAACAAAAAAAATGGTTTCAAGTCAGGTTAGGACACTACAATCATACTTATCAGCTTGTGACTAAGACGACATCGAGCAAGAGCGCCCGAAATTCTAGTATATAAAATTTTGAATGCTATTAAACGGTATATCTACAGGCTATAATGTTAATGAGTTATGATACTTCAGGGTGGGTATGGGTTCAGTATATAGGTATAGAGTTTACTGAGAAAGTACCAGCGCTGAAAAAGGTAGGTTTTTTTTTAATTATTGTATTGGAAAAATGTATTAAATTATTGTATTGGAAAAATGTATGATGTCAAACATGAAAGTCAAAAGTAAGTCTTTCAGCGCTGGTACTTTCAAGTTTCACAGTATAATAGCTCCCCTCACCGATTTCTGTGTCGGTAGCCGATTTCATTGAAACGAGGCCAGCTACGCAGGAGTCGTTTTATAGTGCCCAAGTTAGTTTTTTAGTGAGCGCAATACACAAAGACACGCTCTCTTCCTTTTACTCTCATTACCCAGTGGGACGGTAAACCGACACGACTGGCGAGAGAACAGGCGCAGACCCGACCTTTAACATGCCCATCCGACGCATGGATCATCTTTCTTGTCAGACAATCAGGTGATCAGCCTGCATTGTTCTAACCAAACTTGGAAACAACATTTTCGAACCCACGACCTCCGGGTCGAGAGCGAAGCTCTGAACCACTAGACCAAGAAGTAGAAATACTAGCAAGCAATATATAGATGGATTATAACCCTGTACCCTCTACCGATGATACTCTTTATCACAGCCCAACTGCGCAGTAACCTACGTCACAGACAGACAGCGCAGCGATGCATAGATAGTAGACACAGTAGTAGATACATGGAGACGCTGGCGTAGTATGCATTTGTGTTCTAAATATTGAGAACACATGATAAGATCTCAGCAATTTTTAGGTTCAACATACACAGGCGAAGCGTCATGGAAAATAGATATAATAATAATATTTCGATTTTTGCTTTGGAACAACAAAAATGTTGTTTTCAAGTTTGGTTAGGACAATGCAGGCTGATCACCTGATTGTCTGACAAGAAAGATGATCCATGCGTCGGATGGGCATGTAAAAAGTCGGACCTGCGCCTGATCTCCCGCCAGTCGTGTCGGTTATCCGTCCCACTGGGCTATAAGTATTAAGGAAGAGAGAGTGCTTCTGCGTGTTGCGTAAACACTTGGGCACTATAAAATAACTCCTGCGTAGCTGGCCCGGTTTCAATGAAACCGGCCACTGTCACCGAAATCGGTGTGGCAGGTATTATTATTATTTCTACATTCTTCTGGTTGGTTTCCTTGCGGGTCCCAAGACAGATCTAGCATATCTCTCGGGCACCGCTCAGACCATGTCGAAGGGTTTTTAAGGTTTATTTATATTTACCCGTTGTAAATACTTGTATTTTAAGTAACCCTCGAATTATTATTATTAGTGACCGAACTGTTTACGAATTATGGATGTTCTTATCCATTATTCACTCTCGATCACGTCAGCTATTAAACAAAAACTGGATCAACTTTTCCGTTTAGGCTATTTTGGCGTTCAATGCCCACGTCAAACTTAAGACATCCGTCTGTTTTCACTTATCATCTGAGGTTAAAAGTTTGGTTTAATTGGTTACGCATTCGAGTTGCCAAATCCTTGAGAACCCCTGAGATAGGCTACCCACGTAGCCTATGTCAAGACTTATACATTACTTAGATGACGCTTTCGTTCCGTATGAACGATGTTGATGAGCGACTACTCAGATCGCGGTATGAATGCAAAAGCAAAAAACCAATCACTCTATATCTGTGTTAACATAACACCTTGTGTGCGCTACAATGACTAAAAAATCAAATGGACTGGGCATAAACGTAAAATGTACGAGCCAGAAACTATTAACCGGAACAGTACCAAAATGGCGGATTGACATAATATGCATAATATGTGATGCTGCTGTAGTGTCTTATTTTGTCTTTTACTATTTAATAATGTATTTTTAACTACAAAATTGGAATTTAATTTTAAACAATAATGTTAACAATACACGAGTATGACACTTGAAGTACTGGCGAAAACAATAGACTCAAATGGTGGCCTGGAAAAATCTTGCCCCGAAAGGTATCTACATCATCGTTTACATACAAATATACTATTACAACATTTGTAACTGTTAAATCCAATCCAATCCCAATATCGATCCATTGGAATTAGGTTAAAGAGAAGGCCTACTGATATAAGCGATAGCTCTCGTTGGGTGTACATTTACTTATATTTGACTGTCCCACGTGAACTTTTTGTACTTTATGGTTTGTTATTTTGTATCTGTGTATCCCTAATGGCGATGACGTCATCGACAGATGAAGATGACGGAGATATACGACGTGACGGACGCGGACACGGCCGCGGTGCAGTCGCCGGCGGAGCGCGGCGTCAACGAGCAGCTCGAGTTCGACAACGACTGGGCGGCCGACCTCGTGCCCGACAGCGGTACGTACGGACGCGAAGCAGGCGGTCAGAGCCGGACGGTCTGCTTCGCTGGCTTACTAATAGAGCTAGCTTATTGAATATTAATGAGTGTTAATATTTCAAGGTGTGTATGGTTCCCGTATATAGAGTTTACATTGAAATTGCCCGCGCTAGAAGAGTTTTTTCATGGGAAAATTTATAATGTTGGCATTTCTCATAGAAACATGAAAATCAAAAGTAAGTCTTCCAGCAGAGTAAACTCTACATAGGACGCACATACACACCTTAAAGTATTATAACTCATTTATTTACCTTGTATAATGTAACTGTTGTTTGAAGTCAGAGTGTCAGCAATGCAAACGGTCTGCTTCGCTGACTGTCAATAAGCCGGGATGTCCCGAAAACAATAGGCGTGCGCTTTATATAATCCTGACCCTTCAATTAATTATTATTATAGTTTTATACGTCGTAACGTAGACCCATTGTTCACAGGCGAGCTGGATATCGAAGGCCTCGAGGAGGAGCTGGAACACACTATATTCTCCGACCCCGAGAGCGAGTGGGACAGCAAGTCCAACGAGCACAGCTTCGACGCCGACCAGCCCGAGTCCGACCGGCAGGGCTACCTAGTCTCCTACCCCGAGTAGGGTAATCCGGTTATTGACAGTTTGATGTTTGACGGCTTGCTTCGCTTATATTGTAAAATATACCGGTCGTACCCTTAATATGATACAACTACCTATATCATGTCACTTTGACATCTGACAGCTTGCTTCGCTCATATTGTAAAATATCCCGAGAAGGAGAGTTTAAATAGCCTTCTTAGGACGTGTTTCACCAAGCAATGTTAAAGTTAATCCTTCGTTAAATATCATGTTGTTCCTCTCGTATTTGCTGTCAATGAATGAGAAGGCATGGTATTTTAACATAACGTTAACTTTAACATTGCTTGGTGAAACACGGCCTTAATATTAAAACTCTAGCTTAAGTCGTCATGTCAATGACTAGTTAGGATTTGACTTCGGTTTATTGTGGAAGGAAGTGTAACAAAAAAAGTAAATGTAATAAAAAAGTATAATATTAAGTAAGTTACTGTTATGGAAAATATTTATTCCCGTCTAGTCGAAGTAGCGAATTAATTTCTGGTCGTCGTCTGTCGGTCCTACAGGCTATAGGCTATTATTTCCGAACGGAAATATAACAGGGATTAATGATATAAAAGCGTGTTATTTGATATGAGATAAATTTATAAATACTAAATAGTATCTATCTATCTGTTGTACACAAAATGGTGTACAGTGAATTTTTAAATGAAATTTTTATTGCAGACAGAGTTGGCATTAAATGTTTTCTGCTTGTTATTTTAGTTAATCTTTTAGTTCGTTATCAAGGTGTAAAATAAATGAGTGATAATACTTGTGTGTGTATGTGCCTCCTATGTAGAGTATACTGTGAAAGTACCAGCAGGCCAATCGCGCTATTGTACAACGTTTCATTTGAGGTTCAACTTAGTTTCGTTTGTGTTTCAGCTGCGTTTCGTTTCCAATCCAGCTGAACATTTTTGGTCCTTTACACAATTTAGATTCAAAAACTTAACTTATATACGATCACTTTGTTCCAAACGTTCGAGATGCGTGCGAGGTAAACTAGCTCCGTATGAACTTTTTGTTTGACAGCGTTTGAGTTTCAACTACGGTCCAGCTTCGTCTCACCTAGCTGTCAAAAGGATAGCGCGATACCGAATACGTCATAAAGTCGAGTAACGTTCACGTTTCAGCTAAAGTTTTTTAGCGCGATTGCCCTGCTGCGCTGAAAGACTTACTTTTGACTTTCATATCTGTATGAGAAATGTCCCAACATAATACATTTTTCCATACAATAATTAATAAAGTACCTCTTTCAGCGCTAGTACTTTCACAGTAAACTCTATAGCCATACGCACTCTAAAGTATTATCACTCATTAATTTTACAGTATGTATAAGGGATTTTTCAAATTCCAAATATTAAAAGTTATGGACAATACGTGCATAAATAGCGTGTGACGTCATTCGTTAGCTGTTTATATTTTTATACCATTTTCTACCTTTGTACCTGACGTCATAAAGATTTTAGTCTTTGTATATAACATTGTATATTTTAGCTATAAAAAATGTAACGCCAAGCGCTTCCATGGTAATCTATATTTAAAAAATAATTATTATCTTATACACAGTGTACCTAAGTATCTTTATCAAAAGTGATGTCATTATACATCCATATTGTTATTTATGGTTATTGACTCTGATTATAAAACAGTATTTAGATATAGTGCACCTGTTATGGACCAGGTGATTATTAATGTGGGTGCAATGTGCAGGCTTGGGGAGACTAATTAAAGAGATGTATTGTTCCCGACTGTCGTTTACTAACTAACTTATATTACTAAGATTAATACAATATATAGGGTGATACACACACTACACGGGCAGTTAGAATAGTATCTATATCTATCGGGCTAACTTTAAGAGAAATGAGAATTGTTATAAAAAAAAATATTACCTTGCCCAAAAGGGGACGTTATTATGTATAATGCCCGATACAAATTAGGTATTTGTATATTATCAAATTGCACTCTCATATTGGAAATATTTCATAATGACCGGGCATTGTGTATAATGCTCAATTTATTACTTGGTCCATAAGCGAACCTCTGGATGATGACTCCAAATCCAAAGCGAAATAATGCACAATGAACGACTGAAAATGTAGCTTTTCTGTATTCAATTTCAAGCGGTCTTAGGCCCGTATAAATAAAACAATCTCAAACCCAACCTTACTTGAGAACCTATTTGACAGATAAAAAAATGTTTCGTTCCACTTTTAAAAGTGAACAACTTTATTAATGTTACATAGTACATTAATTTCTTTTTATACCGTAATATTCATTGAGATTACAGAAAAACTTTAAAATAAGTATAATCTTTATTTCTACGTTAAAAAAAATAAAGTGTGTGACATAAGTCAAGTCCTTCATTTTTAAAAGTGAAACGAAACGTTTTTTTTTTTCTGTCAAATAGGTTCTCAAGTAAGATTGGGTTTGAGATTGTTTTATTTATACGGACCCTGATGTATCTTAGGAGGCTTCGTTTTTCATTGTTACATTTTAGCCGCGTTTGTTATTTCACAAGATGTTCGATGCGCCATAACTACCTGTCGTATAATCTGAGGTTTTTGACGTAATCTACATATTCAGGTGATGATTTAAGACGATCAGAATAATTTATACTGTAATGCTAATCACTGTTAAAATAAGACAATAGTGGTATACAGTATAATATGAGATAAAATTTACAGGCATTGTACTCTAAACTATTTATAGTACTGTATATAAGTACATACTTATAAAAGTCTAAATTTTCTAACACAATTAATTAAATTTTGTATCCATGTTACTTTAATTTTTATTTTTTAATAGCCATTTTCACAAAATTTTGCATACTAATGATGCAATAAAATAGCAACAATGTTGAAATAATGTTATTAGTTTGAGCGAATGACTTAGTATTCAGTTCTTAATTAATAATAAACTAGTAAATAATAAAATATAACTAGGCTTCACTACGAAACAGAGCCCTCATTCAAGATGCCATCGCTTTATGCTATTGGCCGTTTTCGTTGGCGCATGCGCTTGTAAACCATCAAAAAAAACCTTTACCTTTCTATTACCTGTCAATTTATTTAAAAATTGTAGACAACTTGTCAAAGGTGTTTCGTGCTTTACAAGCGCATGCGTCAAAAAACAAGCCACCGAACACGGCCATTAGCACTTACGAAGTTCGAAAATTAAAACGTATGGAATTTGACATAAGTGACATACGAATTCACGTGTCAAGCGAAGCTTATGTCAAATCCCATGCTTTTGTTTTCGATCTTCGTAAGTGATAATAGTAATGAATCCTGAATCACTCGGCCCTGATTACCTAACTTTGCAGTTGGCAGTTGATCTCGAGAGACGGGAAAGCGACCGGAGTTAGGTAATCAGGGCCCAGGGCCAGGTGAGGTGGCTTTCGGTTTCTGAAAATCTACTGTCATTTTGACGTTTGAACTTTTTAAAACTACTTAAAAAGTTAAAACGCCAAAATACTGACATTTCTACTTTTAAAATCGTGTAAATCGTGTCTTAAATGGTTCAAACGTTTAAATGACAGTCGATGTACAGTCGGCTGCACTAACATAGATACATCTACAAATTTGCAAAAATATGTCTACGTTTAATTTTTCAAAAATATCGTCACCTTATTGCATTCAAAGCGATGTAACCAGCAAAGTGTTTCAAAATTATGAATACCTTATTTTCATAATGAAGTAAACAGCAGTATTTCAGTAAATAGTATACACACTTAAATTCATAATTATGAATATGTGACAAATTTCAATAATATGTAAACATTGTTTACTTCATTACAATGTAAACAATAATTGTATCAATAATATGGATACACTTATAAAATTTAAGCATTTTTCACTTTTCTGCAAATATGTTTTAATTGCCACAAAAATGTACTCGGGGTATGTTCCAATAAGATGTATACATTCATTTTTTCTTTTTCTTTTCGCACAGCCGTAACTACAAATGGTAGAAACATGAAATTTGGACTACTGAATTCGTAAAAAATCCCTTTTTGCAACTCTGATAAAAACAGAGGGATTTTTCGAGTCTGTCTGTATGTCTGTCTGTGGCATCGTAGCTCCCAAATGGATGAACCGATTTTGATGTAGTTTTTTTTGTTTGAAAGCTGACGTGGTCATGTTAAAACACTAAAGCTATGATTCAACAAAATAAATTTGCTTACTGCTGAACAATTCGAGTGTTACTTAAAAAATAGTTTTACTTTTATGACTAGAAAAAACTCAAAAAACAAAGAATTATCAAATTTATTACAGTCGATCAGAAATTTACCTAAATATATATTTCAGAAACTATTTTTGTGAGGTTTTTACTTCAACCCTCAAACTATATTTATGATAATATTTTAGTATATTAATTTTGTTCATCATACAAAATGTTAGCTTTCGTGTCTGCAAACTATACTTACATTACAGATATAAGTTTGACGTTTATTTATGTGTGTCGTCTGTTTGCCTGTGGCATCGTAACTACTAAATTGATGGACCGATTTTGATATACTTTTTTTTATTTTTATTCAAAGCTGACGAGATCGCAATAATTCGTCATCAGTTCATTCACTGTTTGACTATTCAGGGGCTAATTTAAAAAATAATTTTGCTTTTCTAACTAAAAAAAACACGAAAAGACATGAATTATCCAATTTATTGCAACCGATCAGAAATTTTACGCGAACATAATATTATATTTCAGAGACTGTTTTTATCAGGTTTTTACTTCATCCCTCAAACTATACATAATATGATGAAAACGAAACCAGAAATAATTAGTCACGAGTTTGTACAACAGAGTTACTTTGGTTAGTTAATTTACAGTCATCGTTCGCACTTCGCAATATTCATTATTCAGTAATGAATTTTTTTTGGTTTGTTTTTTGTTTTTAAGCTTAGGTAATCCAAATGGAGTCATTTAAAACTACAATTTTTATTATTTTAAAATATGGGATGTTTTTCATTTTGCCCGTGTTAGTTTATATTATTTATATTTACAATATTACTAATATAGAACGATATTAACATCGTTTAGTTTTGATCATATTATAGTTTGAGGGTAGACAATAAAAACCGATGAAAGTAATCTTTGAAATATATACGTTTGCGTGAATTGCAGTTATACCTATTACACTAAAGAATATAATCGATATTCTAATGTATGTGTGATTTTTAAATACCCGTCAACATATCACCTCTAATATTTATAGAATTCATTATTGTATTTATTGCAATGTAATGAAATTTTGACCAGCCTTTCCTGAAACACAAAATTAACGTTTACATTATAATGAAATGAAAAAAAATGAAATAAAATAAACAATGTTTACATGCTACTGAAATTTGTCGCGTGTTCATAATTATGAATTTAAGTGTGTATACAATTCACTGAAATACTGCTGTTTACATCATTATGAAAATAATGTATTCATAATTTTGAAACATTTTGCTGGTTACATCGCTTTGAATGCAATAAGGTGACGATATTTTTGAAAAATATACGTAGACATATTTTTGCAAATTTGTAGATGTATCCATGTTAGTGCAGCCGACTGTACATCGAAGGAAGATCACCCAAGTTGGTAATCAGGGGGCTGGACCTTGTTAAACTATACTCTGTTTCGATTCAATGTAACCTAAATGTAAAAAAGCTCGGCTCGGCGACTATATTGATTTAAATTTAAATGTCATTTATTTACTGTGCAATAAAGAAAAATTACACGTTCATTGGACGAACTTCATTTTGTTATTTACATTTATATTAGAATATATTGAATCGGCACGAAGTAAATGTTATTGTCCATTATGTTGTTACCAGTAAGCAGGAATGTGCTAGTAAAATATATTATTTATCATATTAGGTATGTTACGTAACGGTTAAGGGGTAAGATTTTCTTATTCTATGTGATATTTACAGATTATGCTATTAACTTGTATTTTGTAGTAAGTTGTATTAGGTTTTTAGAGTGACTTATAGTTTCGAGGCTTCGAAGCCAATGTTTTACGGCTATTATGATATCAAAGATTTTTGTAATAAAGAGTCTAATAAATTCTTGATACTTTTTATTTTTCCATCCCGTAGCGATTAACCAAAACAAAAAAAAAGTGATTGTCCCTAATAAGCGATATTCGGAGACTATATTTTATACACCTCTAGGATGAAGTACACAGCTATAATTGTATTCTTAACTTTATTATACCTTTTTAATTAACTACAACTACTTTGACAAGGACACCTCAGAGGCTTTACTACACATTTCAATGTCAAAAAAAAAATCTGCCAATGTCGTTATTTTTCTAATTTTGAAAACGTCATAACTTTTCGAGTGGGTATTTACCTTTGCTAATTTTTATTACAAAAATATATTTAATTTAAAACAAATTCGTGCAAATCGAGACCTAATTAGTTTTTAAATGTTCTAATAGTAACGTTAAATATGGTTGGTAAAGGTGAAGTAAAGAGCAGTCGTATTTTTCACCAATGTTATGTAAAATGTTGCAAGTTGCAAAATTTGACTCCGCTGAATATTCTTCTGCCTTCGTCCAACGGAAAAGCTTTGGACTTCTGTGTAGATCGCATAAAATATATGGATTGGCCGCCTATCTTGAATGCTTTAAGTTGTGATTTGAGCTTACATTCAGTCGCAATAAAATGTCGGCAACAAGTTAAAACTGGTATGATTCTAAATGGTTTAATAAAAATCTAAGCAGGTAGTTGTAAGACAATTAGTGTACTTGAATAATCCGTTTCTACTATAAAATAAATAAGCCCCTAAGGCCTCAACCAAATTTATTTATGCACTACACTACAGCCGTAACATTTGGAGTATTTTAAAATTACTGTCATTATGCAAAACGCTAAACGAATAGGAGTAAAATAAAAACTGACGCATTCAATGACTAGGACTCATTAAATTTCATTGTCAACTATGTTTTAGTATTAGAACAAATAGACTGCGAACGATTGGCGAAAACTGTGAATAAGCGAGCGGTCATATTGACTAACTTCATGCTGAATAATTTAATTGACGCGCTGTCGGAACTATTGCGCAACACTACTCTACTCGAGTCACTGATGTTGGAGGGTGTGCCTATGAGAATACCGTATTTAAGTCCTCTATGTGACGTACGTATTTAACCACAGCTAACAAATTTTCATTCCCTGGGCTCCATTTGTGCGATTCAGAACCTTTGCCCATTAATTAGATGGCTGTTTGTATAGCAGCACGTATTATTATCTTAGAAATAGTTTCTTTCTACGGAAGAATAGACAAAATTATTAAATTACGTAGGTATGTAGGATAATAATAATAGCTCCACTCGCCGATTTCGGTGTCGGTAGCCGATTTTTGGATTGAAACCAGGCTAGCTACGCAGGAGTTATTTTATAGTGCCCAAGTGTGTGTGCAATAGACAAAGACACTCTCTCTTCCTTTTACTCTCATAACCCAGTGGGACGGTGAACTGACATGACTAACGAGAGAAGAGGCGCAGGACCAACTTTTTATATGCACATCCGACGCATGGATCATCTTTCTTGTCAGACAATCAAGTGCATTGTCCAAACAAAACATGAAATCAACAATATTTGTTGTTTCAACGCGGGAATTGAACCCACCTCCGGGTCGAGAGCCAAGCTCTGAACTACTAGACCACGGAGGCAATAGATATAGGATACAGATAAAGGAAATTCGTTATAATATGTCACTTGCCAGTGTGTCTATTGTTGTTAAGACTATCTACTATAGTCAAGCCAAGCGTGCTGATGTATTGTAGTAAAGAAGGCCTTTAAAATATCATAGAAAATTATGCCCGAAAAATAATTATAAGCAAATTATTATCTCGAAATAGCTTAAGGTTCAGCCAGCGAGAAGCTTGCGGCATATTCCTTTTTGCCCCATTGCTGCTAAATTTAAACACCAAAAACCGCTCAACTATGTCAACTTCTGCGGTGATATTATCAAATTCCAGGCTATATTAGCGAACAGTTGCCTTCAGCACCTATACTTACCGCGTTGCCTGATCGGCGACGCAGGCTGTATGGCTCTGTGCAAGGCTGTCAGGTGTCTCCCGAATATTCTGACGATGGACCTCAGTGGCTGCGATCTCACGCCGCTCGGCGCGGGATACATCGCAGAACTTATTAAGGTACGTAAAAACTAACGAGAGATGATGCCCCAATTCAAATTCAAATTCATTTATTCCAAGAAATTGGTTACAATAGTTGTTACAATATAATACATTTTTAATATACTTAGCTCCTCCATTCACAATGCGTAACAGACTAGATAAATATTTTTTATTGCATAATCGCATACTTAGTAGGTACCTACTCTTAGATATGAGTAACTTTGCAGAAGAAACAGTATGATAAAGTCAATATTGTCAAAGTAGTATGTTTACAAAAATCGCAGGCCTCGTGAAAACGCTCCGTAGTCCGTAAAGTAGTATTAACTATGACGTTACACCATCGTAAAAGTGTGTGAAATACTGAAATATAGGGTCTTGGCTCGGATTCGGTAACTTTCCCGCGGCAACCAATAAATGTGAGAGTACGAGTGGAAGCCTGAAAGGGAGATCCCCGACCGAGCGTCGATGGTATGCTCGGTCAGGCTGAAGCCCACTGTACTAGTTTTCAGAATAGTGCTGGACTTCGATACTCGATTTTGGCGATTGTGGCGCTTGTACCGCCGCAATTCGCAAACGCTTAATGGCGAGGCCCCATTAGTAGTACATTGTCGTCACCGCTGCATGATATCCATATTTTTTTTTTAGACATAAGTCGTAACCCACCGGAACTGACACAGCGTCGACGCTGCAACGACGCAACGCTAGTGCGCAAGCTTAGAGAGAGGACCCATTAGTATGGGTCCTCTCTCTAAGCGTGCGCATTGACCAGTAATCGAGTGTTAACTTTTCGAATGTGGGTCGAACGGGCATTGTCCAGCAGGATCGGAAACATCCAAGGCAATTTTGAGCCTCCTAATAGTGTTTACTCATATTTTCCAGTCAGATTACGTGGGGATCCTATCACTCCGTTCCGCTTTTTAATTTCATTTCTTGCGATCTTACTACTTTCTTATATTAACATACACAAGAAGTCCTTACAATACGTTCCGACTAATCTATAATTTAACCTCCGAAAAACACAAGGGTGTTGTTTCCTTCTGAGAAGAGTCTTTAGGTTTATACTAAAATCAATATAATATATATCCTACTCAAAACCTAATTGGTGTAAAGTAGTAATTATATAATCAAAACCAAAAATAAATAGTAAATATTATATAATAGGTAAACCTAAAGGTGTTATAAGTTTGACATGTCTGTGGCATCGTAGAAGCCAAACTGATTCACCGATAAGGGTCACGCGTATTATTTTTGTTTAGAAGATAATGTGATCAAGCTGTCCTTCCATTACGTGCCAACTCATGAATATTTTGTTTCAGTATCAAAAGATACACAGGTACAGCGAGAACTGGGTTCACACACTGCGCTACCGGCTGCCGGAGTTGGACACCATGGCTGGTCTGCGGCGCATCAGCCTGTGCGGTAACACGCAATTGGGTGACTCAGGCGTCGCCAAACTGTTGGACCAGTTAGCAGACGATCTCTGGATCAAAGGTGGGAAAAGTATAACAGTAGCTATTATTCAAAAGAGTCGCCTTTACGGAATGAGCATGAGTTCGCATGGCTGATAGCATGACCTAACAGTTTAGATAGAGTTGCCATCGGTGAAGGTGTAAGTCCTTAACCCACAAGAGCAAGGTATATTTGGTAAACTAAAGGTTGGGTTAGGTTAGGTTAGCTCCCAAATCAGCTACTCAATGTAAATACTTAATGGGCCGCACTCAAGGTCTGTTAATGCTTATTAAATGAGACTATTAGAGATTGACAATGAGCAATAAATATTGGTACCTACCTACGGCCGTTAGATTCTCGAAGGTATTTTTTAATTACACCAACTAGTGAGTTAAGCAAACAGAAAACTGCAGTGGTTATCGCTTGTGTTTCTCTATTTACCGTTCTTCCCTCCTAAGGATTACACGTTCGGAACTGCGGAATAACGGAGGTAAGCGGTGAGGCTGCTGTAGACATGTTGCGGTCCAGCACCACGCTCATGATCCTATCTATCAAATAATTATATTACAATACAATGCCGTTTCTCTATTGACCTTTCTTCCCTCGTCAGCATTAGACGTTCAGAACTGCGGGATAACAGAGACGGGCGGTGTGGCTGCTGTAGACATGATGCGGTCCAACACCACGCTCGTGGTCCTCGACCTGAGGCACAATCAGATCAGCAGCGAGTGCCACGCGAGGTTGCGCCACGCGGTCCGACGCAACGAGGGGGGGCATGGCAATCAGGTATGAACCTTTTCGTGATATAAATGTAAAAAATAAACCATAATTACTTAGTCGGGAAAAACCTCTGCTTTTAAATTTTGCATAATTTAAAAGCAGAGGTTTTTCCCGACTATGCAACGCAAAGAAGTTGTAATGTTTAAGAGCCTATGTTTGTATGTATCCATGTATTCCAGTGATTGTGGTGTTTCTTGGCTTAACCTAAATAATAAATATGTAGTTATATAGGTACAACACATAGGTACTCACTTTACCTACTTATTGTTTCCCTCCTAAACTTTGAACAAATTTGCAGTATCAATGGTTGGGTAATATGAGCAGCGGTTCCAGCGACGGCAGATCTATCTCTAAACAAGTTTCGAAGTAAGTGTCACGTCATATATTTTGAGAGAGAGTATTAAAGTAACATACAAGAGAGAATTAGACATCCTCTTAGTGATAAAATAAACAAAAATAATACCCATTTAAGCATATTTTTACTAAGTGTCTTTACTAGGGGCCTGACACGCAATTTCATTTCAGGACAAAGGCTGAACAAGCCCTATCTAAAGCGAGGAACGCGCCCAAATACCACGTCAAGTCTAGCGGTGTGAAGAAAGAATGGTAAGTGCTACATTATATAATTAGTTAAGTTATGATGGATGTAATGGATAATTGGAGGAGACCAGACGACCTGATGATAACGTCCAGAGCAGAGCCTCACTCGAACATGGGGGTAGTTAACTATAGGTACTCGCCAGGAAAGTTGGCGAGTGCAGTTTTAGGTACAATGTCCACGAATACGCTACTGTATATTTCCGGATATATACCCTCTGTCACCTTTTACGATACCCACGGAAAATATCGTTGACGGATAAGTGCTATTCTATTCCAGTTTCTTTTACGGACTCTATAGTTACAATGACATACCTAGTAGGTGACCAGCATGTGGCTGCTTTCACCAGTAATGAGCGAGGATGCGTTTTGTGGAATGTGTTTATCAGAACCAGATTCGAATCCTGTCGAAGGAACAAAAAGTTTTCAATGTTCCTGGGTCATGGATGTATATTAAATTTGTGTATTAATACAATAAAAATCTTAAATATTATGTTTATAGTATAAAAGTTTTAAATATATTTCCGCTGTCTGATACCTGTACCACAAGTTCTTCGGATTCTTAGCACGGGGCTGGATCGTGGTTTGAAGGGTCCATAGATATTACTATTACTAAAAGAACTCCTCCTAATTTCTCGCATTGCATCGTTGCTTGTTACTTACTGGTGGAAACGCAGCTTTAGGCAGACGATAAGTAACTACTTATACACAGGGACTACAGCGAGGCACTAGAGCAGCAGCTGCAAGAGGAGACGTCTCACCGCCAGCAGCTGGAAGAGCTGAATGTCCAGTTGGTGGAGCAGATGAAGAGGCTCAAGCAGCACCACATACAGCTGTGGGCCAACAGCGCCAACTCCTCAGGTATAACACCGGGAGTCTATCGAGGTTTCGCACAAATTAGCAACACCATAAATAGTTCCGGACCCTGATTCAAGATGCCATCGCCATGCCATTTATCGCTTACCAAGTTCAAAAAAATATGTATGAAATTTGACATACGAATTCGCTCGTCATTTAGCGAAGTTTATCCCCAATCCCATACGTTTTGCTATCGAACTTCGTAAGCGATAAACAGCGATGGCATCTTACATCAGGACCCAGGAATCTAATGCCTAGGAAGGACAGGAAGTTTAATGTCATGTGTAACATTAAACTTAGTAGTTTTTTTGGAATACCGACTTTTGACTTTAGACCTTTTATGTTTAGATTGCGAATGTGCAGTTTTTAGATAGGTACCTACTTGTAGTTTATAACGCTGTTACTTGCTTATTGTTTTTTATTTGATAAAAACTTGTAGATTTGTACCAGGGTGATTTAGAATGTTATGTTGTTTGAACGTAAAGTAATAAGGCGTATCACGTAGGTTCAGAGCAGTCATTCCAAGGCAGCTCTCGTTCGGAGGGGCAGTCCAACAGTTCCACGTCCAGTTCGGTGCCCATAGACCAGCACACGCTCACGTACATCCAGCGGGCCTTCCGCGATATATACGCCTTCATCAAACACAACCAGTGTCACGGGTGAGTCAGCAGATGTTGGTGACAAGTTATTATACCAAAAGGTTAGATTTAAAAACCATAGACGGTTATTTAGAATGGTTACTGAAAAGAATCTACCCTTCGATGAATTCTTGGAGAATCGTGTGTTCGTGAATCGACCCTGATTTAACATTTTACCACTTTCCATTGAGAGAATATTCGGGCTTCGAGTGAAGTATACTCTTAACAACCGAATCCTCCTAAAATATGTAGGTACAGTAAATGAAATTGGAGTATACAAATATCAGGTACTTAGGTGGATGAAAACGGCACTCATTAAATTAGTAGAGACTAATTTAAGGAATGAAATAAGTTCAAGGAATTATTGTTTCCACGTATTAATCCTAAAAACTTGCGTCTTTAGACAATGCCTTGAAGAGAAACATGTACCAAATCAAGAAGGAAGAGATATGGAGAGTGAGACGAACATAGAGATAAACAAGGAGATCCGAATGTCGCCGAAGCGAGCGCAAAGTACACACGTCAGAGTCACCGAAAAGTTGAAAACGAAGAAGATCACGAAATCGGCGCATTTGCTTGGTCGTCTTATACCATTGAGAGAGGAACTGGTGAGCACATATTGAATGCATAACCGGTATGCCTAATCCTAAATCTTATATATAAAAATGAATCGCTCTTCGTTAGTCTCGCTAAAACTCGAGAACGGCTGAACCGATTCGGCTATTTTTAGTCTTGAAATATTCGTGGAATTCCCGGGGAAGGTTTAAACGGTATGTATGCTCAACCAAGTGGGCGCGGATCATCTAGTCTTGTATATAAAAATGAATCGCTGTTCGTTAGTCTCGCTAAAACTCGAGAACGGCTGAACCGATTCAGCTATGTTTAGTCTTGAAATATTCGTGGAAGTCCCGGGGAAGGTTTAAACGGTCTGTATGCTCAACCAAGTGGGCACAGGTCAGCTAGTATGCATATAAATATGATCCAGGAACAAGAAAAACGGTTTTTTGTCCTGCAACGCCATCTAGCGGTTGAAATAGTCAAAAGCATAAAATGTATATAATATACGTACCTAGTAAGTAGTATCACAACTAGTACCCACATCTTTAATCCAAATAGTCTTATCTCTCGCACAAATGGGTGCCGTACAAAACGTCAATACGTATTTGTATGGGAAACTACCCTTTGGTTACAGAAGCTTAAAGACCAAATAGATATTATAGTTAGAGACTACTCTCTCTATTCTCACTCAACTCTATATATTCGGCACTATTGCCGACATTTTGTCTGTCATTTAATGTTAATTTAGTTAATAGTTAATAAATCTTAAATCCAGTAACATAAATTTCCAGAGACCAGAGATGGTGGAGAAAAATGTTGGGGACGTGAAAAGTTCGTATGAAAACATGGAGGTTGAACAGAAAGACTCCAAGGTAACAATAATTTTTCCTGTCTATCCTAAAAATATAATGATCTATATAATATATTACTAAGTCTATATAATATATTTTATGAGTTTCACTGGGTGGGCACTCACATAGCACTCAGTAAAAATTTTAAGTTGACATTGGTAAAGCAAGATGCCACCATAAATTAATAGAAGAACTTAATTTCTGATATTGTTCAGTAATGGGCGATTTCTTTAAATTAATTGTCATGCATTAAGAACTAAGTTGCAGGGTATAGTATAATATTTAACATGAACTTAAGTGACAGATTCAAACTGATTTTACATATACAGGATTCACACAGAGATGTCCCCGAGTTGTTATCCCTGGGCAGTGTGAGTGACTCATCAGACACCCTGGTCTGCTCCCCCGCACCTAACCCCAGGCTGGCACTGTTCTCCTCCTCGGATGAGGAGGAGGAGGATTGATTTGTGTTAATAAATTACTTTATTATATTATATTTGTGTGGTCGTAAAACTGATTGCCTCTCAATGCTTTTTATTACTAACTATAGTCTAATTTAAGCTATACTTTTAAAATTAACAGTTCAGATTATCTTTCATATCTTGATGACTTGCCAAAAATATATAACAGTCTAGAAGTAAGTATATTTCAATAAGAATAAATGGCTAATACTTTAAAGTAAACAATATATATTAAATAAAGTCCTTATTTATTCTCATAATATAACTAAAAGATTTGTGAAAACACTACTATTGATTTACATCTGCATTCTGTTGCTGTAGTTTAGATATTAATAACTTTTCCTTTGCCTCCCTCTTGGCCAAGCGCTCTTGTTTCTTCTGTTCCTTCTCTCTCTTGGCCAGCATCTCCTGGAATCTCTCATCTCGAGGATCAAGAGTAAAACCAAAGTGCCTTCTCACTTCTTCCACCAAACGCTCCTTCTTTAACTAAAATGAAATCAAATTTTTTTAATCATCTAGATTTGCACATTACAATGTCATTTGTTTATTACTAAAAATTATTATAAATAAAAAGGAATACATTATTACATGCTCTTTCAACATACCTTGGCTGTCTTTACTTCGGCTTCTTTTTTAGCAACTCTTTCGTGCAAATCTTTCTTCCAGGCATCCAATTTGGCAAACTTTTCAGCCACTTCTGAGTCACGCTGTAGTATCCTCAGTTTGTCCTCTTTCCTCTTCTGGGCTGCACTTTCCATTACTTCCTTTATGGTGTAGGGAAAAGCAACTGCTTCATATTCAATTCTTTCATGTATTTCTTGTTTGGTTGGCCAGCAAAGACCTTAACACAGGTGATATAGAACACAAGTTACTAAATCATAATCATAATCATTTATTTGCCAGAATGTTTATGTAAGAAGGAAATTATATTTTAATGGCCAAAAAACATTCAACTAATTTAATAGTATGCAAATGTATGGGTACTTATTTTTTTTGTTTTTAATACTATTGAAGTTAACTAAGCTAGTCATAAATGTTAAATAACAAAATAATGATTTGTTTTAGTCTTGCAAATAATCCTTAATGTTATAGAAACTTTTCTCTAATAGCCACTTATTAATATTTCTTTTAAATATTAATAAGTGGCTATTATAGTTAAATTATTTTTAAACTCAGCAGGTAGTTTATTATAAAGTTTAACAGCCATATAGTAAGGGCTCTTTATATACATACTGCTATTACATTTTGGTATACATATGTTATTTTGATATTGAAGGGATCTGTCTGTATGTATCTCACCATTTCTTTTAAAACAACTGGGATAATTTTTAACAAAGATACAAATGTCTCTTATGTACATGCTACTGAGCGGTAAAATGCCCAATTTCCGAAAAAGCGGTCTACAACTTTCAAAAGGCCCTAACATATAGCTCTTATACATTTTTTTTGGATTCTAAATGCTCTAATAGCATCAACAGAATTATAAATATAGACAAAACTATAAAAATAGTATAGAATATCTTAAACAATTGTTGCTCTGTTCTCATTACTATATACTTACTAGGATTAACACCGCTCGCGATTCCATATTTCCCGTACATTTTTCTACTGTACTTTACTGTTAAGTGCGCTAAGCATTTTGGTTCCTCGTATGGTCGCTTGTCATTCATCAGATTATAATGAGCCTTCGACAAACGCGACTTATTTCGCTTCTTATCTATTTCTGTCTCTTTAGCTTGAGTGTCTTCTGTATCATCTATAATAAAGACTTGCTCATTTTGTTCGACTTCTGGTACAGCAGCGGAGAAGAGACGCAGATTGCCTTTTAAATTACTTCTAAGAAAGTTATTTCTTAAACATATGTTCATCATGAAATATTGTTCAAAATAAAGATCCTAAATTACTACTAATAATATTAATTATATTATTTCCTAATTCCTTACTATTAAAAAATAACAATTTGCAGGTTATTTTTATGTCAAAATAATTATCATATAGAGTGACATTGACGTTTCATTATAATATCCCTGTGTTCCAGTAGCTGATAGTAAACGAAAATAACGTTTTTTTCGTTCAGATTCGCGTTTCTTTAGCACTTTAAAGAATCATTATGATCGTTTTGAACTGTTCTTACTCGTGTTCCACAAGCAGCTGTCAGCTGTCAAAAACTGTTCAAAACGCTCAGAATGATCCCATCTTGTTTTTGACGTTTACTTAGATTTCACTGATCTCGTTGTTATTTTTAAGTTATGGATCGAGCTAATTTATTATAGATTCTTTTATAATGTAGTTATTATTTAATTTAAAATAGAAATAGAATAAAAGAGATAAAAAGGAAATGTTAAATTTTGACATCTGTCAGTCGTTCCACTAGCAGTAAAGTTTGTTAGAAACGTTCAGATCGAAAATTTCATTATTCTGCTAAAGAAACGACTGTGTGCGTTATGAATGATCTGAGCGTTCAGTGTAAAAAGAGCGCCTAAAGGAACACGCCCTAATTTTGGTTTTAGATCACAGATTAAGTATTAGTTACTACTTTTAGATGGAAATATTAATTCTAATAACCATTAAGGTACGATACTAAAAAAGGTAATTTAATTATGAATTATTGTTTATAATCCGGTATTAAAATTGTGAAATTGTCTGAAATATTTCGCTAATCACTGAGCAAATGTTGTATTTTATAAAGAGAACGGTTGTGACCCACAGACTTATAACAGTTGTGACCTCGGAACTACGTTTGTAACAAAAAAAATTTAACGTCAATAAAAAATCATCCGTCATCTGTCAATCTAGAAATTTGTTGTAAGTTGTAACTCGTGTACGTTTTTGTCCCAATTTCACATTAAAATACATAAAATGGATGAGTTTGCCGATAACTTTGTTCAACCAGAAGTAGACCCTGCGGCAGAGTTTTTAGCTCGTGAACAAAACCAGCTAGCCGGTCTTGAAGATGATCTAGAAACTAGCGCTCCGCCCCCTGTCGCTGCGTCAACATCGCCTAGCGGGCTTGAGGATTTCGTTGGTAATGCTTTGTGTATTTTAGTAATTCATAGTTAACAGATTTACATAGATATGAAATGGTTTATGTTCTATTAAATTGAACAAAAACCTATAGCATAAATCTGATTGGAATGTAGGTACCACATTATTAAATATTTTATTTTCTTGAAACCGCTTATTAATCAAATCTTTGCTACAATGATTACATCTTTTATGCTACATTGTTGTTTCCAAAATCAGAGTTGTTTAAAAAGAGTAAGACCATTTGAATTAAAGGTTGTTATTTCTTTCATAGTTTTAACTTTTTTGTTGCATATTTTATTTACTGCTTTTTCTTTTTTCTGAATAAAGAAATTCCAAGCTCGTCCGATTTTGACGCCAATGATCTATTAGACGAGGAACCAGCTCCGGCCACCGCGCCCACATCTGTCTTCAGGCAAGAACGAGAGGAACCAGAGAAGATCAGATTATGGAGAGAGGAACAGAAGAAAAGACTACAAGAAAAAGGTTATTTTAATTAGAAAAGTATAAGATTTATTCTCTAAAGCTGTTTAGAGACTAAAACTTTCCATTTATATTATTTACATACATATTGGGTATATTTATATCTTTTTTTCTTTAAATTACATATATTCATATTATATCCAGAACAGTGTCGTAGGCAACCACACTGTTCTGGATATAATAGACTTAACTTAAACCTTGGCATTTTATATCTTCCTATACAACTGACATAGTAATTTGTAAATCAAAAGATTCCAAATTACACAATTAAAAGAACAACACTATAATAATAAATTTGATTTAAATTTAATACATTTTGTAGATGAAGAAGAAGAGAGGAAAAAGCAGGAAATGCTAAAAGTGGCTAAAAAGGAATTGGAAGATTGGTATAAAACACACGAGGAACAAATTGCTAAGACAAAGGCTGCTAATAGGTGATGTTCAAAATAGTTTGTAAAATGCATGAGCAACATAAACCTACTTAGTGCTCTAACTTAGTTCAAAACAGAGATGATAATATGGATACATTTATATTTAACTATACAGAACAGTTATTATATTATGTCTTAAAGCACAAATATTATATCTCTTACACCAACAGCAATAATATAATATATTGATATTACATGATGTAGACTGTAGTTAGTTAAAATATTACTAATGTTTATCCTTTTTTCTTTCTGATGCTGGCAGGGAATCTGCTAAGTAAGTACTTTAGTGAATATTGAGGAATACTAACAATTTTTTGTTTTGAAACAGGTGAAGGTAAAATTAATAATGTTTTACCTGTAGGGTCACAAAATTATTAATTTTGTTTAATACAGAACTAACTTGAGGTGGGTAGCCATTGTTTTGTTATCATTTCATACTGTACTGTTCTATTATGTTTGTAATATATTTTAATAATAAATTGGAACATCTAGAAAATATACAATCAATTTTTATAACTGTACAAATTAAACATTATGTATTTTTTTACTTTTATCTATTTAAATGGCACTATTGCTACTAATTAGAAATGTTTGATGCTTCATAATATTATCTGTGTAACAAACTATTTATAACAATTTAATATATTTTCAAAAGTTTGTTTTAATGTGTCGGCATTCAAACTATGTATTTCTTACAAGTACTATTAAATATTTGGAGATAAATAGGAGACAAAATTTTAGAATGGGCTATTGAAATGTATTTAGGTAAAGTCGACCTTGTAATATCTGCTTTTAAATTGGAGTACTCAATGAGGATTTGGGACACCAAATTCTATTTTTAAGGTTCCATATGTTTACATACATTACAAAGGATAAAACCGAGACCCTATTATTATTTATTAGAGACACTTTACTGTCCGTCTGTCTGTCGCCAGGCTGTATGCCAAGAACTGCGATATCTAGACAGTCGAAATTTTAACAAAAAGCAACAAATACAATCTGCACAAGTCTAGCTCGCGATTGGATTTTTCTGTATACTGCTAGCATTACATCTACTAATGTAATTTATGTACAGGAATGCAGAGAAGGCCCTAGCAAAAGGGTCGGAGGGCGCGTGGGAGGAGGGCAAAGAGTGGGCCCACGTGTCGGAGTTGTGCGAGTTCGGCGGGAAGCGGGCGAGGGATGTGGCGCGCCTGCGCTCCATAGTGCTGCAGCTGAAGCAGCAGGGCGTGCGCCCCAACTACCCGCCTCGTGCTAAAGTGTAAGTGTTTTAAACCTGAATTGGTATTCAGTAGCTCGGAAACAGATGTTCAGAAAAAAATATATTGGGTACTTAAAAATTTTTTCACACCTGTTGTCGTTTTCACATCTATTTTTGTTTTATTTCTGAAATTTAGATTTATAATATGCATGTTTATTTTCCAGGTCAGCTTAAGAACGAATCGAGACAACACATTTTACCAATCTCAGTTGTTAACATTTATTATATCAGTTACTGAGAGAATTGTTATCAATCATAGTAACATCTTTTTATTTATGCCTAAAAAGCAAAATAATTCTTGTATATTATAAATTTTCTATTACTTATAATATGCTGATGGTTTGGTATAAATTAAATTATTCTGAAGCTTGTGAATGATAAAAAATAAAAATATATTGGAAATATGCCTTAGATATTTAGTACATAAGTAAACTGTTTATTTATAATAACAGAGAGAGAAACTCAAGTTTATATTAATAATAATTGGTAGGGCCAAATCAAATCAGCAATTCTTTTTTTAATAACACCTAAAATAAAGAAATGTTTTTTACTAGTAAAATAAAGTGTCTGGCTAGACTCAGATTTACGGTTCAATAGGAAAAAGCTAGTAGCTACATGAATGCTGTAATAATAAATATTATAGTTTGTCATAGTTAGCTTTAATTATTTGAACCACATATTTGTAATAGTACTTTAATAAAGATCATTCCAAAACTAAATGTGCTTTCATCAATTACAAGTCCTACATAGTTTTAAGTTAAGTAGAAAATGTCTCTGGACAGTGTGTTTCAATAACCTAAGGCCGTGTTTCACCAAGCAATGTTGAAGTTAACGCCATGTTAAACTACCATGCCATCTCATTCATTGACAGGAAATACAAGAAGGATAACATGATGTTTAACATGGCATTAACTTTAACATTGCTTGGAGAAACACACCCTAAATCTAAAAATGGGCAGTAAATATTTAGGATAAAGAAAAATTACAAATTCAGTAAATATCATGTTTTAAATCTTTGGCAATATCTATATGTTTTCTTTTGTAAATTTTTTCAACAAGTTGCAATAATAAATACATTAAAGTAATAACTAGAAGGAATGGCCAGACTCCACACGTGAGGTAGCTACGTAACTGCTGTCCTAGTGGTGTGTTCTTGTTCAATAAAATCTTGTTATACACAATCTCTGTTCTACGGCTGACGTCCATCCAGTTGTACATATTTCTAATCATCATATTGCACTGATAAGGACAAGGGAATTGGCCCTGTTTCATATCACTAATAGCAAGTTCTAGACCTGCGATAATACTGTTAACATTGGGTTCAGTCAAGTATATCATACTTTCCGGCAGCACTTCAGGTATGCCTCCTACTTTAGTAGACACAACCTTCAAGCCACAGGCTGCAGCCTCCACAATAGCCATACAATATGCTTCAGTGAGTGATGTGTTTAAAAATATATCACCTTTTACCAACACATTTCTCACTTCAGAATGCTTCAAGCTTCCTAAAAGTGTGACACAGTCTTGGAAGCCTTTCCTCTCTCTCACCTCTTGCAGCAGCCACATCTTAGGTCCATCACCACCGACAATGAATCTAATGTTGGGATACTGTGAACACATTTCGGTAATAACTGCAGCCATTAGGTCTACTCCTTTCCTGTAGACCAGTCTGGATACTATGACTATAGTGATAACATTTTTGTCTCTCTTACTCGGGTCAGGTGTGAATGTATAAGCATCAACTGCATTGGGTATGACTGACACTTTGTGTGCTTTAACCTTGGCTCTCAACACCGTATTTTCCTTGCCGGTATGTGACACACATATACAATGGTCACATTCACATAAACACATTTGCAAATACTTATTGGTGAGTACAGCAGACATATCTGCAAACCCAAATAGACTGTGGTCCGTAAATACAGTCTTCAGTCCCATCAGCTTGCCAATGATGGACACTTCGTGGGCCAGTACACTAAATGCTGAATGGCCATGCACAATTTGTATGGACTCTCTAATTAAAATGTACCTGACTAGTGCTATATTACATACCATAGTAGGAAGTGCACACTGTGAGTAGAAAACCCTAATAGGTAAGTAGTAAACTTTGAGCCCTCCTGTTAGATATCTCACTCCAACCCGGTCTCCGTAGCAGTGAGTAACCACAATCACTTTGTGACCATTTTTTATCAAACATTGTGACAAGTTGTATATATGCTCTTCAACACCTCCTGTATTAGGATAAAAAAAATCTGATGCCATACAAATAGCATGTCTTCTATTGGTCTTCATTGGTTTCAGAAATAAAATGTGGAATGTAGTTGTGATTGTACTATTTCATAACAAAACTTAGTATATTTCGTTCCAGACGCTGCGGAAACCGGTTATAGACTTTGACTATTAGTTAGTAATTTTAATATCACAATATATTAACTAATAAAATACATATAAATCTTATTTAAATTGATTAAAAACTATAAAATTAAAAGGAAATGATTCAAACGATATCTCCTTTCATCTTCTTCTTTCATAACTGTCAAATGTCAAAAATTATTTGTCCTCTTCGCCCTTACTGCAGTTTATCAAGTATGTATCAACCGTAGCAACCAAATGCAAAACAAGCGAGCGGCGCCAAATCTGCAGGCTGAACCATCTAGACAGGCGGTCAAGGTCAAGTTAAAGGAAAGGAACTGGCTAGCCGGCGCCGAAGTGTAATATTACACGAAACATTTGGTGCCACTTTTGACTCTTCTATTATTTATAAGGTACATGAGTGGTATGAAAAGACAGAATAGAAGAAGAATATAATATGTTATATTATCAATTCCATATTCCAAATTCTATCGTTTCTGTAAATCCTTTCTTTAAATAAAGTTTCTACGTTTGTCATTGGCTATGCACAAAGTGCACGCCAGAGAAAAAAAAAAGAACATAATACTTATATTGACATCTGTCAAAGATTTCCCGTCTTGTTTACCTTTTTATTTTTAGGTTATAATTTATTTCCTATTAAAATTAATTTAAAATTTACTACATATTTATAAGATCTGTGATTACTCCTACATATTTCAATATTTAAGATTTAACTTACAAAGCTGATATTATACTGTCTTTTATATTTAAAAGATGGAAGAACATAAGAAAGTAGAACGCAAAAGAAAACGATTTTCCGTTCGCTTAAAATCTTCCAAAGGGATTAACTGCACAGATACTCCAAGTCCAGTAAATATCATGTATTTGTATATTATAAGGAAGATATGAGGCACAGGCTTCTGAGCTGCGACAAAATTTTGACCACAAAATTATATTTATTGCTACTATTCAATTTTGTCATTATCCCTTTAATTTTGTTTAAAATGTTTTTAGTACATCGTCCTGTGTAATGTTGGGCAAGCAACGGGCTTTGAAAAAGAAAATGTGTTACAGCTAATAACACAGCTGCCAGAAAACGTTAAGGTGATAAAATTCATAGCTGAAAAAGGCAAATCATATTCGTACATTGCTTTTAACTGTATAGACAGTGCAAAAATATTCTTTGAACAGTTTAATGGAAAAAGCTGTAATGCAGATCAAACAGTTATTTACATGAATTATGTAGAAGATGGTAAGCCTATTGATTTTAGTAAAAGTTGTTTTTGTTTATAATGGAGGCAATTAAGTATATTTTTGCTACTTATTTTTAGTTCCTAAGAATGAAGTTGTATGTCCAACGGCAAACCCCAATGGCTTGCATTTGTTAGAAAACTTTATAAGTAATGAAGAGGAAAAGTTACTGATGAATCTATTTGACTGGGTTGAAGAGGCCAACTTGAAGAATCGCCAGGTGAAACACTATGGATATGAGTTTAGATATGGTAGCAATGATGTGGACTTGAGCGCACCACTCACTGAGAAGATCCCACTGGAATGCAATGTTTTGTGGGAAAGAATCAAAGAATGTGGTTTTGACATTGATGTTCCCGATCAATTGACTGTAAACAAGTATAGCCCTGGACAAGGTAAATTAAAAAAAATATTGTAAAGAAAAAGAATTGTAGAAAATGCTGTTTGTAAATTACTGTATAATTAGATGATTTCTGTATTTTTAAATAATATTTTTTGAGTTGCTTATCTTCAATCAGTCCATATACTATGAGCAGATTTGTTTGATTCTTAAACTTTACTTAGCATCTGTTATGATACTTTTAAATAGAAGTTGAAATACATAAGCTTATCACAATAATGAAAATATTGATTAACTATACTGTTAACCTGTCTGAAGGTTTGATTTGACAATGGTTCTGCTTCACAGGTATTCCATCCCATGTAGATAGACATAGTCCATTTGGTGACACCATTCTATCACTGTCATTGGGATCTCAGGTGGTGATAGACTGGAAACATCGCAGTGGACGACATATCCCAGTTGTGGTACCGGCGAGATCTCTGCTGATGATGACAGGTGAAGCTAGGTAAAATAATAGTGTACTACCAGAGGGAGGAATCATAATATAGACACAACATGCAGAAATATACATTATTAAATTAATTCTGAATTAAATTGTTTTATGTATTCTTTTATATAAACAAATAATAATGATTGTCACAAAGTATACATAACTGGTATAATAATTGTATACGGAAGTTATAGTGACTGTTCTTTTACACACCGTATATACAATAAACTTAATCTTAAGGTATGATTGGCAACATGGTATTCAGCCACGAACCTGGGATCCAGTTATAGAGAACAGAGTGATCAATGACGAAGAATTTAAAGTCATAACTAGTGACACGGAGCAACGTGGCACTAGGATATCTCTAACGTTCCGCAAAACGAGGCAGGGTCCGTGTGAGTGTGGATTCAAGGTGCTCTGTGATAGCTCCGGTGCAAAATCTGCAGATGATATAGATGGTGAATTGGCATCTAATTTAGAAGAATTACATGTTCATCAGGTAAGCTAAACATATAATTTTGTGTTTCCTACCTATCATATGAGTCATATAGAATCAAAAACAGCAATCTAACTTTTAACTTATTATGGGTACTGATACAAAGTCAAAAGTCAGATTTCTGTTATATACAACTCATATTATTTCTGTACCATAGACTAGATTTGTTACAAAAACATAGGTATAGACTTATTATGGTTATATTTAACTTATTATGGGTACTGATACAAAGTCAAAAGTCAGATTTCTGTTATATACAACTCATATTATTTCTGTACCATAGACTAGATTTGTTACAAAAATATAATCAAATCAAATCAAATCATTTATTTTCTTTTACACTATTGTCTAATATATATATAACTTTAGTATTAGCAAAATTGGCATGAAATTAAAATATACAAGAGAATGATCATGATGTGCATCTATGTTCCTGTTCATTCTCATGTATATTTTTTTCTTTCTATGTTCATTCACATTTTATTTTTTAATTTCATGCCAATTTTGATTTTGAAGAGGTACACTACTCTGTTCGCCTATGGCCAATCTATAAGTAATATTTTTATAGGTGTACGAACAAATAGCTGGCCACTTCAGTTCGACGCGACACAAGCCCTGGCCGAAAGTCGTGGAATTCCTTCAAAACACCCCCATCGGCTCTATAGTTTTCGATTTAGGGGCAGGGAACGGCAAGAACATATTAAAGAGGACAGATATTGCGCAGGTAAGTGTAGTGAGAGAAAAATTCACATTCTGTAAATTCTGTTTAAATAATAATAATGATTAGGATACTTGACACACGTCCGTACCTGAGTCATTGTACCGGCAAGCAGCCGAGACTCAAATTCCTTTACATAATTATAATATCTATGGACACTTCACACCACGTCAATCTGGCCCCATGCTAAGTATCAGAAGAACTTGTGTTATATGTCGCAGTCATCTGATTGAATCTGCTATTTGATTAAATGACTAGCGCGTTTTTAAATGACAACATTTAATTGAATGACTAGGCCGAACATTGATTGAACAAGCGTCACTCAACTTCCGACTAGTTAGCGGATTGACATATCAAATCGCGATCATTTAGCGTAGCTTATGTCAAATCCCATACATTTTGTTATCGAACTTTGTAAGCGATAATTAGCGATGGCATCTTGAGTAGGCCCTCTGTACTGTCTATCTTAAGACGTAAAATCTTAATATATATATTTCTTGTGTGCGTGTGTATGTGACTGAACTCCTCCTAAACGACTGGACCAATTTTGATGAAATTTTTTGTGTGTGTTCGTGGAGATTCGAGAATGGTTTAGATTTACAATTGGAACCGATAGGTGGCGCTGCAGTCAGTATGTCAAGCAATTAATTAATAAGGCAATACGAAGTTTGCCGGGACAGCTAGTACAATATAAATTCATAATATGGTGTGATATATCATGTCCTCATTTTTGTTATTTAAAAGTTACCTTTGAAGTTGCGAACTTATGATCACCCCTACCAAACATTACAAAGTATGCTATATCACATTTGTTGAATGTGATATAGCATGTTAACGTCGTCCTTTACGTTTAGTCAAGACGTGGAACGTTACATTAAACAACTTGACGAGTTGTCCCTTAGTCATTCAAATAAATGACGTCATTCAATAAACGCGTGCGTGTAGATGACTACGATATATACAGGATGTAATATTAATGAGTGATAATACTTTAGGGTGTGTATGGGTCCCGTTTATAGTTTTCTGTTCCGCCTAGACATTCAATTAAATGACGCCAGTCAATGATCGCCCTAGTCAGTCAATCAAATAGCAGATTCAACCAGATATATTTGAATAATTATCCTTTTCAGATAGCGTGCGAGCGCTCCGCAGGGCTGGTGCGGGAGTGCGGCGCGGCGTGCGCGGGCGCGGGGGCGGGGGCGGTGCGCCTCGACATACTGGCGGCGCCGCTGTGCGACGCGCGCGCAGACCGGGTCATATGTATTGCGGTCGTGCACCACTTCAGCAGCCACGTGAGTAGTACCGGGATAACACAATGAAGCCTTACCGAAATGGTATAGTACGTCCGAGATAAGTTTAACCTAAACGTAAACCAACGTAAACATACCGTCTATGACACAACCAAAGAATAGTCAGTGATGCCAATTGGCCAATAAAATTACAATAATTTTTGTTTGCTATGTATCCATAGACTATAGGCTTATATTCTACAAACGTCAGTGTCAAAATGGCGTATTTTTTCTGTGAAATATTTTCATTTGATGTTTAAACATATTGATTATTGTTTAATTGTTATAAAATGTATTGGATAATGAAGTGTAATTCTTTAATATACCTGTGAAAGTGTTGATAAGTGGGCACAATAAGTAAATAAGGGAAAATTTCGACGTTTTCGGTTTGTTTATCTATAGGTTAAATTTATCAGGGACGAACTATATATAATGTTCGACAATTAATATATAATTCAAAATATTATAAAAGGCACTCACTCGGTCAAGGGTCACCCCCAATAAACTGTACCATATATATCCAGGAGTATGTAAATATATCTAGTAAATATATATACATCAGTGCTTTCGTAAAGTTTGAAGAGAAGAGTAGACACAAGTTTTTTGGTTGTATGTAGGCAGAACGACGAGGTTTGAAGCATATATTATAAATAAATAAAATAAAGGAGCCTTTGTTTTCCTTTAAATTACTACTTTACAGTGCTTACTAACACTAAAATATTCTATTTAAAAACCTACATGATAGTGTAAAAATATATTAGGTTGTTATAGTACATATTATATTATTATATAATTCTAATAGTCTGAAATGCGCAGGCCAGAAGACTGCAAGCCGTCGCTACGATCGCACGATTATTGCGGCCCGGGGGACTGGCCTTGATCACCGTGTGGGCCAAGGATCAGAAGAAATCCTCCTACCTCTGCAAGAGCAAGGAGAACCAGGATCCAAAAACCCATTCCACAGTCGGCGGACTAAGCCTACCGGTTCACGAGAACAGGACACAGTTCCAACACAACGACCTACTAGTACCTTGGAAGTTGAGGGTGGCCGAGAAAGACAAGGGGGAAAGTAAATTGGGTAACCCCGACACGACATTGCTGAGGTATTACCACGTGTTTGAGGAAGGGGAACTAGACAAGTTAATGGGGCCTGAGCTGGTCGTGGAACAGAGTTTCTTTGAGGAGGGCAACTGGTGTGTAATTTGTAGAAAAGTTTAATGTATCGACACCAGATGGCGCTTTTATGATGAGTATTCAATCTCTAGGTTGGACTACATTATCCATAGAGACTAGACTCCTAGAGGTAAAGAATGTCATCTGTGTCAAAGAGTGTCCGTCAAAATACATAAATTGAGATGGCGCCACAATCGCATCAGGATAGATTTTGTACCACAAGTTTAAAATTAGTCAACTCACTCCTAACTTCACTCCAACACTTAATACCAACTTCATATTTGTGACTTTACATTGTTGCGACTCTAGCGCCATTGTGGACAGTTTTGAAACTATAATTTAAGTACTTTATTGTTTTTTGTCTTAGAGGGATGACATCTCTAGTCTCCATGATTAGGACATAAAAATTTTGTACCGATTTAAAATATCACTCAAGTTTGTGGTGGTTTATGATGTTGCGAGCTTACTGCTCGATATTAGTACCCCTCCCCTGTACTAAGTACTTCTATCATTCAAATAGTATATCTAAAAACTTTGACAGGATGTAAAAAGTGTAAATATTGTGTAAAATTTCAAATAATATACAAAATATAATATATTAATTTTTGTACATGTACCTATTTAATTTCCTTTAAAACCACACACTTGTATTTATTAGAGCTAAGTAAAACAAAACATAGGTTTTAAACATTTTTATTTACTACTGGACATTCGTCTACAAAACAACTATAAAACTACAAAACCAATTGTACAACAGTTCCCTTTAATTCGGTACACACTATACTACAACAATACAACAGCTACAACAATACTACACATCTTATAATACCTTAAAGTAGGTGATTATTATTATTTTAACAACAAAAATCAACGATTAAACAGTTACAACGAGGTAGCAGTTCAAATTAAAAAAATATAAAAGAAGTAATCTGATTTCAGTGAACATCATTATTAATGTTACACAGTACTTTAATTTATTTTCTTTTCATACCGTTATATTCATATTATAGATTACAGGAAACAATAAAATAAGTATAATGTTTATTTTTATAATCTTTATTTTTACGTTTTAAGAAAGAAAAAAATTAAAGTATGTAACATAAGTAAAATTCTTCATTTTTAAAAGTGAAACGAAACGTATCAAACGTTGTTTTATCTGTCAAATAGGTTCTCAAGGTGAGGTTGGGTTTGAGATTGTTTTATAAATGGGCCTCAATATATTATAACAATTAATTTAACAGACTAGTGCAAGTGGACCATAATCTTATAGAGTCTAAGATATTAATTTTGGTCGGTACTTATATAATTGGAGCCCCTTATTTTATTTCTGTCGCGCTGGCAAGCCACTAAATTTGGGTAACTAAATTTTTATAAAACCGCAAACATTATTCTAACCAATAAAAAATGAGCTGTAAAATAAAGTATAATTGAATACATGAATGGATGGTGGTGATAATATGTAGCAAGATTTTTAATCGAGAAAATTGAGGTAACGTATACTGATTCTAAAGATGGTTCTTCAGATTAATGTACTTAATACATTACGACGTATTCTAAAATGTTTAAATGACAGTTTGAACTCAATTTTCTCGAAATCGTAATTTTGCGACACCACCTTCATCCATTCATATCTTCAATAATAAAATTATAAATTAGCTTTAACGGCCTATATTGCAATAAATTTAAATGTCACTTATTCAACGCACTTAAAAAATAAATAACACATAAATGTGGTCGAATTACAATTTTATTATTTACATTTAGATTATGGAGGGTAGAAGTAAGGAGAATCCTTTCTTTATATGTAATACTAATAATCTTTGGGAGAACTAATGTCTAATACAGATACCGTGTTCCAGACGCAGCTGTCAGCTGTCAAAAACTGTTCAAAACGCTCAGAATTATCACGTCATTTTGCATAATTTTACCCATCTTGTTTTTGACGTTTACTGATCTTGATGTTATTGTTAAGTTATGGATCGAGCAAATTTATTCTAGATTCTTTTTTAATGTAGTTATTATTGTTAATTTAAAATATAAATAGAATTTATGGCTTAGAAAGGAAATGTTAAATTTTGACATCTGTCAGTCGTTACACTAGCTTAGGAATCATCTGAGCGTTCAGAGTAAAAGAAGTGCTTAAAGGAACACAAGGAGTGTAGGTAGTGTCCGCCGAAGAGCAAATTATGATTGCAGTTGCCAGTGGAGGGATTTTAAAAACCATAGACTATTAGAGTAGAGGACTAGATTAAAAAAGAAAAGAAAAGCTTTGTTACCACGCATTTTTACAACAGTGAATTCTTAAAATACCAGCAAATTTCACATTATCTCTTGATACTAACGATATTTTGGGTAGGTTATTGACTTTAATTAGGTGTTTGTTTCTTGTCATATAAATTGGTCCTCCTTACTTCTGCCCTCCATAATTTAGATTGAACCATAAGCCATCGCTATTATTACGAAGTTCGGAAACAAAAATGTATGGGATTTGACGTAAGGTTCGCTAAATGTCAAGCGAATTTTTATGTCACTTAGCGAAAATTATGTCAAATCGCATATGTTTTCAAACTTCGTAATAATACCGACGGCATCTTTGATCTATGCCCGGGATAGAGATTGTATATTGATAAATTAGGTCTTCATTAGAGCTAGCTGCAATATCGGTATGACGGGTATAGTGGACAGATCGGCTAACACGGCATCAACATTTTGTGGCGTGTTCACTTGAAATATATTCTCCTTCCTGAAACTCAAGATGGCGACCGCCAGCAGTGGAAGTATTTCCAGCCGATCGTACCCCAGTATGGCGTCCCATAGCAGAAGTAACTGATCAGGGGGTAGATGGCCGCTGAACGCTCGCATCAGCCATTTAAACACCACACGGATTCTGAAAGGGAACCGAAACTTTAATTATACCGCGGGTAATTTTTATTAAAAAAAAACAATTGTCGATGGGCCAATTCTAATAGGTCATTAACATATTAGGATGGGCATGTAAAACGTCGGTCCTGCGGCTGTTCTCTCGCCAATCGTGTCGGCCATCTCTCGCGCTGTGTTACGAGAGCAAAAGAAATGCTGTTGTGTTCGCTCATACTTGGGCACAGTAATACAACTCTTCTAATATACGAGTAATATAGTTACTTACGGATTAACGTTAATATTTCGAAAATGTATCCAGAGAAGGGGCTCGTTGGCTTCCAACAGCCTCTCGTATAAGAGGCACAACGAGACTATTCCCTGCAAAAATATAATAAACATTAATGTAACTGTGAAGTTTACTTTTTTCATTCTCATAGTTAAAAATATAATATAACAGCCTGGTAAAAGAGAGGCGGAGAGGGAAGTCTCAATATTAGCCCATTTTACCCTTCGGAACCCTAAAGTCTAAAAATCATCATATTTTGTTGAAGTGTTTATTGCGTTGTCATGTCAATCGTGGTCGATATAAAACAGCCTATTCCTCTTGACACTTCATACTTCATACATTGGTACCTCCTGATTAATTTCGTTGCGGGCCCCAAGACAGATCTAACATGTCCCTTGGTCCACTAAAAACCCATTGATATGATTTTGTTATAACATAATTATGTGTTTGTTGGTTACCACTGTAGATACTGGCTAGAAAGGAATTGCAGTGGTGGAAAAGTAGGCTATTTGCCTGTTTAAAAGAATACGCCTTTTCACTTCATACATCTTACCGCCTCACCTGCGGGTGCGTGGAGATGTAGTGCAGGTGGTGCCAGTAGCGCACATAGAACGCGCGGAAGGAGCAGTACAGCTGCACAGGATCCGAGTACAGGTAGCAGAACGGAGTAGCTGGGAAAATACTTATTATTATATAACCTTCCACACCCCATGTCGGTGACGGTTCATTGAAACCAGACCAGTTACTGAGGAGTCACTGTGCTCAAGATTTTTTACTTCCAAATGGCAATTCCACAGTGCATTTTAAATGATTTTGCCAGTATCTACTGACGGTATATTGAAAAGATAGCGAAGGCTCCATATTTTACACTTTAGCAGTTTGGCGAGTTCATGTATTTGTGGGAGTACTAGTGGAAGCCCCAAAGGGAGAACTTCGACCGGACGAGGTGTTATGCTCGGTCAGGCCGAAGCCCACTGTACTAGTTTTCAGATGTCGATATTATAGCGCCGGACTTCGATAACTTCGATAGCTCGATGCAGGATTGTGGCGCTAGTAGTACCGCCACATATTTAATCCAAGATTTTCGAAAGGGAGTGACAGCTGGCCTCGTCCCCTGTGTAAGCTCATGGGAGATCTCACCGTACATCGTGAACCCGTGGAAAGGTATCACGCCGCTGGGCGGGAATGTGGTAAGGCCGTCGCCCGTGTGACGGCCGCGCACCGGCACCGTGATGGCCGCGCCGATGTGGCCCGCCAGCGCCTCTAGCACCTCGCTGTCGCGGGAGAAGCACAGCATCACCTGCACACGAGAAATGTGAGGCAGGGACTAAATTGTTCGGAAGTGTCGTTGTTAATCAGCTACAGACAGCAGATTTTTATACCTCAGCGTTATTTTTCAGCGCTCCAAGTTTTCTTCTGCTGGGGAGATTTAGCACTGCAAGCGTTTGTGGATTATCGAGCGTGTAATCAATCCTGAAAATCGTCTTGGACCGCAACAGCTATCGCCTCAGACATGACTGTCGTGGCGGCCCAGCACCAAGCAGAGGAGGAGGCATCAATGGGTTTTAGTTGCCTTTAATAACCCTGGGTACGCTCCTCACCCTGCACCTGAGCGAGTCCTGCGTACCCCAGTCTGTTGTCCCTTGTCCGCCGGATTTACTTAAAAAAAAAAAAGGATCGTATTGTGTATGATTACCTGATATAATAGATCTTCGAACACAAAGTACTGGTCGTCGTTGGAGGCAGTCAGTTGCACGTCTTTAAACACCAACTTATCGATCATTAAGTCCACTTCCAAAACGCACTTTTTCAGTTGTTTGAAGTAAGTCGCATTCTGAAATGAGTTTTTAAAACTTCGATTAATTATGTCATTTCAACCTAACCTAACCTAACATTATGATCCCATCTTCGAGCCAACTCGCCAACTGTCCTGCAGATCGTTTTAAATCTCCCAGGCGTAATAGTATATTGTGCAACTAGCGAAGCGAGTGCGTTCAATCGCTCGAGTGAGCAATCTACAATATCGCTCGGGCTGCACATAGGTACTATTTTTTATTACAAATGCGGGATAAGTGGTATCTTGGCGCTCGCTGTTGCGGTTGAAAATGGGCTGTTTGCCCATTTTGGAATTTGAGTTCAAATTTTAGAATGGGCAAACGGCTTGTTTTCATCCGCAACAGCGGGCGCTAAGATGCTACTTATACCGCATGAGTAATAAAAAATATCTTATTTCCAAATAAAACTTAACATGCTATTTTGGGAATGTCAATAAAAATAATCTTCCTCCGGTTCAACCCCAACCTGCCGCGAAGAACCGACGTGTTGGTTCCTCACAGTCATATAATGTCATCTTTCCAATTTCTACCAACATTTCATGCAAATAAAGATATTATGATTATGATTAAGAAATTCGCATTAGATTCCGATAAAAGCATACCTGTGGCGTTGTCTCAGCTCCAAGTACTTGAGTCCACAGCTTCGCTCTCAAACACTGGGGGCTGCCCTTCTTCAGAAACTCCTGTATGACTGGGGCATAACCCAGCGCCGCAACCCTCTCCCCCAGGGCAATTCGCTCCGCCTCCAGAGATGCGAACCCCGGCATGGTACTTGCCATGCCGGGGTTGACGCCCAACAGCGGTTCCCCTGATGCCCATTCGGTGTAGATTTTACGCTGTGAAAATGTACGCTTTCAGTGGTTACCTAATTATGAAATGCCTCAGTGGGCCTACCTCTGAATCTAATTTTGTTTAACTATTTGTCCGTCTATGGTGTTCACTGAAAATGACTCTCAACTTCTAATCCAATCCCAATGTCGATCTATTGAAATTCAATTCAAGAGAATAATATGATACAGATTATAAAACAATAGGCAGATAAACCGCACCGAACAAGTAAGCCCCCTAAAAAGTAGGCCAACTGTTATTGGATGATTTAGGTATACAGTATTTTCCGAGCGAAGTAACCACTCTTTAAACTCTTACTGATTGGTGTGCTCTATCTGAAATTTTATATTCTAAGGCAATTTTTTATTAAATGGAGTTCAATAACCGATATATCTATAAGAAAGTAACAGGATAGCTGTCAAATTGTGTCGATCTATCGTTTTATGAAGATAGATAGATATGTGAATCGCGACATTAGACAGTTTCCCCAAACCTTACCAATTGTTCCAACGTCTTCACTTGTAGAGGTAGGTGTGCAAACTCCCATTTTGGTTCATCTCTGTAATTGAGTTCGATATATTTTATTTATTTATTTATTTATTTAAACGTCATGCACATTTGTACATAGGCGGACTTATCTGCGACCTAGACTTTAAAAATATGTAAAGAAAAATATGTAGATGTTTTCCAGACGAGTTAAAATAGGACAATTTTAGATTCAATCTATACTTATACTTATAATAAAACTGTAGAGAGGTCAATTCTGTACATTGAATATTTTTTCAAAATACATATTGGAGGATGATTGGCGATCGATACTGATGCCAAAAATGCAATTAGTAAAATTTTTGTCTGTCTGTCTGTCTGTCTGTCTGTCTGTATGTGCGCGATAGGAACAAAAACTACTGAAGGGATTTTAACCAAACTTGGTACGATTGTAGCCCATATTCCTGGGCAGGTTATAGGCTATATAACATAACGCTACGATACATAGGAGCCGAGCAGTGACGATAAATTGGAAGCAAGTCGGAGGAATTTCGCGCGCGCGGGCTGCGGACCAACGGTTCATGCGGGGGGCGCGGGGGGATCGCTTACACAGTGACGCGAAGCAATAGAATGTGGCACTAAAGTAGATTAGAACTTGAAATAAGTACCTAACTAACAGATTTTTTTTTCTGAGAAGAGTGTTTCCACAGTGTCATAATAATATAAAATTGTATTTTTGAACTTGCTTCACAAATTGAAATAAATTATCATTTATTGTATAAATCAACTTAATTAACTGTATTATTAAAAGAAAGCATTTCGCGATAATCTAAAAAAACGGGCAATTAAGCGGTTTTTGGTAAACTATTTATACCATCACGGTATTAATCCTTATCATTTTTAATACGTTAGTTGGCTTAAGAATTTCATGAAGACTATATTTGCCCTTTATACCTAGCAAGTATAATTAATAGTTTAGGAGATAATATAGCAAAATTAAAATCGTTACGCCGTGATTCGACCGCCGCATCGCGGCGCCGCGCGATACAGGCTGATGCGTGACGTCTTATATCCGAGTCGGGGTGTAGTGCAGTAGGTATCAGATGCTGGTAGGTAGGAATTTTGGCGAAGGTCAACCAAAGGAACTCCACCCCACTGCTGGGTAAAAAATACTATTAAAATGTGCTAACAGGCAGTACCGGTAGTATGAATTTAACCACGCACAGCCGCTAACTGTGCCCCCAGTAATAATCGTGTAAGTACGGCGTATGGCGTATAGATGTCGCTTTGATTTGAAGATATTTGTTTATTTTTATTCTCTGTCGATTGATATGGTCTGGTGTACAAAAAGTTACGTTCTAACGGTTTTCTTTAACCTAATTAATTTCAAAGTAATCTACCAAATAAAACACCAAAAACCGTTAAGATCGAACTGATTCGATTCTCAGTTGTGCCTGCTGGATCCTCGGCGGGGCGTGCCGCTGCGCCCATGTCTAACCGAGAGTTCCGTTTTAAAGACCTTAGTAATTGCAATATAAGTTTAAATTTAATAATACTTCAAAACATTAATGACAAAAACGGTAATAAGTTGAAAAAATTGAAAATATTTTTATGGTTTCGCAATTTATCCTATGTCGTTTAAATTTGATATGAAGCAACATTTTAATAGTGCATTAAGATGTTGCTTCATATCAAATTTCTATTCCCGGGAAGTACCCTTTAGGTTTTGGTTCCCTTTGGCGTGTCGAAAATTGCGAAAATTAGCGATATAAAGTATAAACGGCTGAATCTTTGGGTAGATGTGGCCAAGATGCCTGTTTCTTTTCACAGCCAGAAGGGACAGTAGAGCTGAGTTTTTAATATGATTTTTAGCTTGATACCTACACGTGTTAAAGTTTTGACACCCAGACAGACAGACGGACATCGAAGTTAAATACTTTACTAAATTAACGTGAAAAATTGTCTGGGTCTATACGGTGCATTCGAATAATATTATCCTAACTTCGAATACCTTTGCTGACTTCTACATATTGTTCGAAGGCCTACTTCTTTTGCCGAGCTCCGAAAGGATAGTAATATATTATTATTATACCCTGCATACCAAGAGGCTTGCCGGGTACGTGTCTTGCTGGATCGGGATCAACACTGGGATGCACTGGGAAGTACCTATTAGCGAAAGTTCTCAGCGGTTGCGCCAATAAACTAAAAATATATTTAAAAATACTAAAGTGCCCTAAATCACTTTTCCACGCGTACGAAGTCGCGGGCACAGCTAGTATTAAAATAAATTATAAGTACCTACATACATTAAATCAATAGTATAAAATATACATACGTACATGTATAATAATAAATATATATATATATATATTTATTATATATATATATATATTTATTATTATACATGTACGTATGTATATTTTATACTATTGATTTAATGTATGTAGGTACTTATAATTTATTTTAATATTGAATCTAAAATTGTCCTATTTTAACTTATATATACATGTGTATAATACATATTTACATACAACATAGAAATAAACAAATTTATAATTCCTAATAATACTATTATAAAATACATAATACTATAATAAGTACAAAAATAAAATACTATAAATACTTAATAGAAAATTAGTAACAGCAGTGAAACCATATTATGACTCTGCCAAGAGTGTGAGATACCACTCACGGATGCTGCGTTTGAAAGCCTCCTTAGTTGTAGACATCCTGATTTCTATAGGGAGAGCGTTCCAAAGTAGAATAGCCTGAATGTTAAAAGAAGAGTGCATAAGACTGGACTTATGGGGCGGACACAAGAGAAGAGCATTGTTTGTTGAGCGAAGATTTTTATCATGACTGCTGCAGAGAAATTGAATGTGAGAGGACAGATAGGCAGGAGAATGAGGAGAATGTAGAAGTGAGTAGAGCGTACTCAATGCCCGTGCCGAGCGTCGTTGCCTTATCGGCAACCACTTCAGCTTAGAGCGGTAGTAAGAGACATGGTCGTATTTTTTTAGGTTATAGACAAATCTAATACAGCTGTTAATATGACGATCTAGTTTATTGAGTTTATCTACATTGAGATCGAAATAGCACACATCCCCGTAATCTATGATTGGAAATATGAGCGTCTGTACTAGCAAGATCTTTGTCGTTATTGGTAAGAAGTGTTTTAGTCGGTAAAGTGATCGCAATGATCTTGTAACCTTGTGAGGAACATGAGAAATTTGGGAATTCCAATCAAGAGTGGAGTCTATATGCAATCCGAGATCTTTGACGCTGGAACTAAAGGGAATGACCGAACCGTCAAAAGTGACTTGTGGTAATGAATTTTTGTTCACTTTACTGATTGACCGCGGGCTCCCGATCAATATAGCCTGACATTTAGTGGGGTTAACAGATAACCCAAATTTAACTGACCAATCCCTAATAGCGTCTAGATCTCGGTTTACTACATCGATGGCCTCCGACAAAACTTCCACTCTTGCTTGACTATAAAGCTGTAAATCATCAGCATACAAGTGATACGCAGTACGAAGTCTATTAGTGATTGAATTAATAAATATGGAAAAGAGAAGAGGAGAAAGAATGCCGCCTTGAGGGACACCAGAAAGAAGATGTTGCCAGGTGAATGTAGACTGGTCAGTGCGAACTGATTGCTGGCGTCCCTGAAGATACGAAGAGAACCAGTTAAGCGTTTCAGGCGAGATTTGGATGTAGGAAAGTATTTCAAGAAGGATATCGTGATTGATATTGTTAAAAGCGTTGGAAAAATCTACCAGGACCAAAACTGTGATCATCGATTCCTCAATCCCCGCCCTCACATCATTAGTCAACTTAAGCAGTGCTGAGGTGGTACTATGACCTGGTCTGAACCCGGATTGGAGAGGAGACAGAATATGGTTTTTGTAAATAAACCAGGACAGTTGTCTATGGACGCAAGCCTCAAGCACTTTCGAAAGGTAAGGAAGGATAGAAATGGGGCGAAAATGTGTAGGAAGAGTAGGATTGGACACTTTTGGTAAAGGGCGCACAAAAGCTTTACGCCACAAGTTAGGATATTGGAATGAAGCAAAAGAGGAATTGACTAAATGAGTGATGGCAGGTAAGAGTAGGTCAACGATAGTAATGATCATTTGACGACTAATGCCGTCGCAACCTACGGCCTTGGTTCCTAAAGCTTTAATTGTTTTATTGATTTCATCCAAAGATATTGGAGAAAATTCAAAATAAGGTATATTAATACGCGGTAAATCCCTCAAAAAACCTATGGTCTGACATTTAGTTTGGACGTCAAGCGTGGCTGTGGTAGAGAAATGAAGATTAACATCTTCCAAACTAATTGCCCCAAGGGAATCGATTTGATGAGATTTATATACTGTTTAACGTGTACTTACTATTAAATGTAACAAAAATGTGTACCTATATTTTCGAAAAATACTTACTCCTTTGTGAAAGGGACGTAACCGGATAGAGTGAGTAAAACTTCTAGAAAATCTTTTGGGGCGTAAACTGGTCTATATTTTGTTAAATCTGAAAAGATAACAATAGTCAATACCTACTATATTACGGAAATTTTTCGCATGAATATTTGTAAAATAACCTGTGTTCTATATTTAAATTGAACTGCGATAAAATCCGTAAAAATATCTACATGAACATTATGAAAGTAAATACACAATATTAGAGTAATTTTCATTAAAGGAGTCTCTTGGACTTGGCCCTGTGTTCATGCGCTCCATACAATCCATCATCCAATCTAATCTATGGACGCTTCACACCACATCCGCCTGGCCCTTCTATTAGAAGAACTAGTGTTACAGGGGACCAGACAACTAAAATATATTTAATACTTTATTTTAAGATTTTAATTATATTATACACAATATGTTTAATACAAATCCTGGCCCAGGATTATGGAAAACTATTTCGTTCCCATGAGCACCGACGCTCAATCACTGAACGACAAATCGTCAGAGTTGAATTTACATTTCACACTTACCCAAACTATACGTACTGAGTTCGTTCCACTTGTCCGAGAGCTCTTCTTGCTCACTCTGACTTCGTATTTTGGCCAACGATGTCTCCAAGTCTGTGCACATGGAGTTCAGGGACTTGTGTATCCTCTTCTCCCACTGTGCACTGGCTTTGGTCAGCGATGTGATCGGATCTAGTTTCTACAAGGAAAGGATAAGATAATAAAAATTATGTAACTCTGAATAATAATTGTGAAGCATTGAGCGAGCTGATGATGATGAATTATAGCTAAGATCACGTCAGCTTTCAAACAAAAAAACTAGATCAATAATTGGTTCATCCGTTTGGGAGCTGTAATGCCAGAGACACACACCCACAGACACGTCAAACTTATAACACCCCTATGTTTTTGCCGGTGGTTAAAAATACCACTAACCACCGTAGGAATACACAATATTATTGCCTTCGCGAATAGACATGATAACAGAAAACTTTCGACTTAGAGATAAAAATATATCCATATCCAAAACTTACGTTATTTTTGCTCTGTGTTCTGACCCAGTGAAATACAGTATTTCGTAATTTGATATCTAAACCTTTTTCTTTCATAGCCTGTTGCAGGGTTTGTTTTAAATCTTCTTTTTTAACATTTGGAGATGATACTAGTTTCTGGAAACAAAGCATTTTTAAGTGTAGTCTGCTTAGACAGGGAACGGTTATAATAGTGTATTGACTATCTTCTTCATCACAATCTTATACTAAGTCATAAGGCATCCCTAAGAGGAAGTTTTGGTTCTGCTTACATTATACGGAGGGTCAGAGAGAAAACTTGCAAATAAGCTTATTTATCAGAAAATTGTGAAACAGGTCCTAAGTGCGTATTCTATTTTGTTATACAATTTGTATAATCACCTGTATATCGCTATAAAAAGTTTTATAAATCGACAAGTTTTTTATTTCATCAGCTAATTTTACAGCCGTTTGATGAATTGTTCCCTCTTTGAATTCGTCCATACTATAAATGGTTTCACATTTTCTAAATTTTGCTATGACCAAAATGCTGAATAATATTTTGTTGTAGCTTTAATAATGATTATAGGAAAACCCGAGGTTATGCGTAACCATGGAAACTATTTACTTTTTGTTAAGGTCTAGAAGAGCTGTTTATATCTGTAGGGCCATACCTGATGGTCATACGATCAAGCCGTACTATGCCAAATTTATGCCTGTTATTACGATTCAGGGTCGTGGTGTTGGAATTACAGAAGTATGAACCGAGAGCAATATGGCAAAATTATTGATATCAAAATTATTCAATGAGGAAGGAACCTAGATTTCTATAAATACTGTCACGTCACTGTCAACTGTCAAGCAATTGACAAAAAATCTCACAAATTATCTCACATCTGTGTTTTTGTTTAGAATCGGGAAATCAACAAAGACGAAGAATGGGAAAAATATTTCTGGATCACATAGGAGGAACTCGCCTTTTCTGCTGTGCTGCGTGTGATGTGGTTTTAACGAATCGTTCTGAATTGATTAGCACAAGATTTACGGGAGCCACTGGTAATTTAAATTTGTTTGTATTTACCTAAAAATATTTCAATTACGAAACAGTAAAGCTGTTCTTACTGTCGAATCATAGTTGAGTCAGTAGTTACAGATGCTATTGTTGTAAATAAAGATACCTATTATGTAAACAAATATTTACAAAAATTACCCAAGGTGCCCTGGGCAAACACTGCCAATGCGAATGGGTAAACACTTTTAGGATGTTCTTGATTAAAAATGGCGAAAATTTAGTGAGTGTCAGATTGAACAAATTCATTTAGGCCCTGAAAAAGTTACTATGGGATATTAATATTGACCATTCACTTGAATATTAATTATAATAAAATATTGAGTATAATAATTGTAAATTTAGGATGTCAAATTCAGTCTGTGTGATTTAAAAATGTTTAGTTGTTTTGCTGGCTGCTATATTATAAGCTCTATATCTCCATACATAATATTATCATTACCAGGTACTTATAAGACTATATACTTTTAGGCCGAGCTTTCCTCTTCCATAAAGTAGTGAATTTAGTGTACTCAGAAGTGCAGGATCGCGTTATGCTGACAGGAAGACACATGGTGAGAGATGTGTCCTGTAAGAACTGTGCCACTAAACTTGGATGGGTCTATGAGTTTGCCACAGAAGAAAATCAGAGGTAAATAAGTCATAAGTTCTTGACTCTATATTATTGTTAAACCAAAAATTGTAAGGTTTACCAATAGGGGCTTAACCAGGCCTAGTAATACTCCGCAGTCCTTCCATCTGCCTGTTATCACATTCTGTTTAGACTAGACAGTTTAAAAAAGCTGATGTATTTCCAACAGCAACACTGCTTTAGCAGCAAATACAAAAAAATTAAGATAATAAATATTTGAGGGAGTTCCTACATGATGTGTGAATTTTTGCTGCTTTTATTGAAGTAGTACCTATTAATACTTGTACAGACAATGGTATGGTACCCTTTGTGCGCAATCTCAACTCTTTGCTAGTTCTATCTTTAGATATTAATTACATAAAATAAAATTAATGACATAATAATATTACATAATATTATTGTTGCTGAATCTTTGATGTTTGTTATGGTCCTTTCATATGGCTTAGGTGAAAATGACTTCAATTAGCTTTTGATTAATTATTTAAATTTGATGTACTTACCTATTGTAAATTAATTCAATGATACTATGATAACTCCAAGTCTATGGTTATCATATATTTTTTCTACATACTTTATTACATCTTTAGTTTAATTATTTGTGTATTTCAGATATAAAGAAGGCAGAGTAATACTGGAGAGAGCGCTCGTAAATGAGACTGAAGGGATTGAGGAAATCCCTGTGAACAATGATGATTAAAATACCAAAACCTCAGATCAAGTTAAAGGGTAAATAGTTCCGCGAACCAAACAGTGATGCCGGTCTGAACTACGCCTCGCCGTGTAGAGTACATTCCGTAAAAGTCCCCTAGATGCAGCACAGTGACTCCGCGACGGAATATTAAATCAATCTTTGCTATACAATCCCAAAATAAAAATGGTAAATGCTAATGTTTACTAACATTGGGTGCTTTTATTTACGATTTTTTCTACAAATAGTTACTATACCTCCAATATATCTTATAAATAAAAATGAATTGCTGTTCGTTAGTCTCGCTAAAACTCGAGAACGGCTGAGCCGATTCTGCTATTTTTAGTCTTGAAATATTCGTGGAAGTCCAGGGTATGTAGAAAACGGTTTGTGCTAGTGTAAGTGGGCACGAGTCAGCTAGTACATAATAAATACATATTTAATGCCACTAATTGCAGGCTTCTTTCTCGGAATATACTCTCACTACACATTACTTAAAGCTTGCTGTTGCTGTTTGGGTTTTTATCTACGAACGGGTAGCCACTCGCAAACTACATACATAAAAAATTGGGTCTGAGACCGACTTTAAATAAAGTTGGACATTTAAAACTTAAAATGTTACACCAGCTTATGGGATGTATACCAATTTAACAAATTCAACTGCCACTATGTGATATTTATCATAAATAAACTTTCATATAACAATGTTTGTTGTTTTCTTTTGTAATATAAATGATACTGGGTCAGCTGGTTTACTTCATTCGACTAAAATGTAGTAGGAGTAACAGAGGATATAAATTGTAATTAAAAATAACATGTTTTAGAATATCACATTTACTTATTAATATATAACACAACATAATAATTAATATATACCTTTTGCTGATAACTATCTTTAATGCAAAATACAAGCTCAGTAAAAAATTTAATATTTTATAAATAAAAATGCCAACAACAAACAAAGGAGAAAGCCCATTTCAGGCCCAGAGCGGACAGCCGTCTTAAGAAGACTTAATTTCTCCAGAAATGTACCTTAGAGAGACATGATTTTTGATAACATTCAAATAACCGCCACTATAGTCAGTAATGTTCCAATAAAAAAAGGAATTTTATTGGATTATTTGGAACCTAAGTAGAACGTTGAGGTGAAATGTTACCCGATGATAAAACTCTAATCAATCAATCCGAATATCGATTTATAAACAAATAAAATAAACTCATGTAAAATACAAATAACGGGTCACTGTTGGTAATTCGGTAAAGAATTAATCAAAAGAAAACATATATCTTAAAACCAATGTTTAAGTTTGTATACTATAAACGATAAAGATTAATAAAAAGTCATATTATATCGATTATTTTTTACGTAAGCGATTTATCGATTTCATTTTTTTGCGACAAGCGGCAACACTGATGACTGAAATGTCATTTTTCAAACGAATGATCTCGACCGTTCGCTTGTTGCTCAAAGATGCGTTTTGTTTTGTTTTCGATTTTTTTCACCGCAATCTGGCTTTCTCGCCCTGAACTTGTTTCGGCTTTTCACGTACGACTTTGGCATTGTTTTACTAGTTTTGTTCTCTCCTTCTACGATTACTTAGCCCTGGATTAAAGGATTACGCTATTTGATTGTGCAAAATGTCTGAAGAACATTGTATATGTTGTGGTAATAATGTTACCGAGAACCGTATTTTAGATCCCAAAGAATTAAGTGTCATACAGCAGTGGGTTGCACGGCAGCAGGTAATCGTAATATTATTATAAAATGTTTCTATTATTTCTTTCGTTATGGTTTAATTAATCGTTAAATCTTTTACGGTTGAAAATATTTATCACTAATGTTAATATGTTTTAGGTGTCAGGCGATAATCTTGTTTGCCACAATTGCTGAGTAGCAATAACTGAAATTCTTGCACTACAACAAGGGCTATCTTATTATATCTTACTATTATAAATTATTGAAAAGTCGGAAAAGGCCTCGAAAATAAAATAGACAAAAAGTAAAAAAAAAATATTTCTACAATAATGGCGGCATTTTAAGTTTTTTTCTCAGATATCTAATACTATTAACATTTTAGAACACTCATTTTTAATGCGATTTTTTGATGTCCACATTGGGCCTGAGACACTATAGAGAGTGGGCTTTCTCCTTTTAAGGATCAACAGAGCAAAATTTTTTTTGCTAGTGTTTATTTTTGTAAAAAAAATAGAGGGAAACAAAATGTTGCAAAATACATTAAATATAATGTGACAATATTGAAAAAAATTACAATGTTGCTGCATAGATCCCACTTGTGTTGTAAGTTACAAGAACAAAAATAATATTCTTGACAAGAATTATTTAACACCACAACAAGGTGTGATAATATAAACTACAGCACATAGATTTTTATAAAAAATCAAACAAAAACAAGCATTACGTACAACAGTCCGTTCAGAATATTTTACCTCTGACATGATCTTCATATCAGCGAGACAAGGATCACTCTCAAAGTAATTCCGAGGTAAAAAGTATCTGAACGCACTGTACTTGAAATAGTTCATGTCAAAACTGAACCATCAAGAGTTTGAGCTTGGTTTGTTGCACTCCTATTGAAATATTGTTACGCAAATTAACTTCACTTGATTAAATTATCAAATATTAAAAAATATACTCTATTCTATTTTGTATTCTACCCTCAACTGATGACGCTAAGAAATTTTAAAATATTAGTTTTGCAAAAGCAGATTTTTCCCACACATTTACACTTCATTGCAAATAAAATATACTCTTTTTTTAATTGAAAATCGATTCGAGATCACATTGAAGCCCAACGCCCGACTTCATATAATAAATTTAAAGCAATATTTTGAAACATCATCAGGTCTCCGACTTTTTATATATCTACATACCGTAAAACTATGTTGCTAATGTCCCTCGGCAATCGTCGTTTTTTTCAAATGACAGGCAACGTGTGAAAAACGATGCTTCCCGAAGGACATTGAGATCGTAGTCGCACTGTACTTATATTCTGGTCTGCCATTATATAAAATTAATATCCTACGAAAAGATTTCAAAAGGTGATGCATATTAAAAAATATCCTCCTAGCATTTGGAGAAATTAACATAAATATCTAGGTAGGTAGGTAAATATGATATCTCTGAATGTCACAAAACTACTTTTTGGATTTAATAAAAAACCTTGAATGCATCCTAAATTTTGAAAAGTAACTAATGTTAGGCCACAGATATGTGGAAGAAAATAAATAATGATATATTAGCTTTTTACGATCCTCAACACATCCCGTGCATTCGTCTTTTAATAATGATTACAATATTTATACTTCAATGAAGTAAAAGAAATAATTTTATCCATAAAATATTGCAAAACGATCATATCAGATCACATAAATCTATATCATAAAATTAACAACCGCATTTTAATAGAATAGATTCATAATAATTTTAATCTCTAACAGATTACAATATACTTCGGGAAACACCACCCGTTTATTTATTTCCGATCGACAGCGTGTTTATTTTACTGAAAAAGTTCTTCTCCGTGGACTGGAGCTCCTGAGCCGGCTCGGGGCCCAGGCCGACTCGCAGCTTCTCGGTCTCGATGAACTCGAGCAGCGCCATATAAATGAACTTGTACTGGGCCTCGTTCTGCACCATGCCGGATCGCTGGTCGCGCACCATTTGCACCGTCCTGTGTATGTCTATCTCGCAGTCGAACCCCTCCTTCCTTATCTGGTCGAGGATCATGTCGATGACTATGAAGGTGCCGGTCCGGCCGATGCCCGCGGAGCAGTGGACGCAGACCACCGCCTGGCTCGGCGGGTTCTCGCCGGTCATGATCTGGTGCAGGCGGTAGTTCACGTCCAGCAGAATGTTGAGCACCCGGCCCGGCTCGGCCGGCACGCCGTGGTCCGGCCACGCCGTGAAGTGGAAGTGGAATATCGTCCGCTTTGCGTCGGGCTCGTCCTTCTTCGTCACTACGAACCGTCGCAGCGTGTAGTCCTGCGTCGAGGACTCCATCTCGTTGAACACGGTGTACTTCTTTATCACTTCCGTCTTGTTGATGTCGGGCCAGTACCGTTCGCACTTGACCTTGCCGCGCTCCATTTCCTTCGTCGTCATTATTATGATGCGAACGTCCTCCTGCCATATCATGGACCAGAACTGGTAGATGGTGGTGGAGAGGCAGCCCTGCGTGGCGATGTACACCTTGTTGTAGACGTTGACGAGGTCCCGGTTCTCGACCATGTCGCTCGCCTTGGGGATGGTGGTGTTGACGTAGTTGGGGTTGGTGCGGAGAACGCTGACCTCGAACGTGGGCATGGGCTTGTAGACGCCGTTCCTGACGTAGGATTTCAGCTCCTTCGGCTTGTCCTCCGATATGCTCACTTGGACCACTTTGTTTTTGGAGTTATCGTCTTTACTCTGCGGGCTGTTGTTCTCGTTGGAGCCGTTCGAGTCGCCGCCGTCGGAGTTGGAGTCGATGAAGTCGCAGCGGATGTAGTTGGCGTTGATGTAGTCGGAGCCCGGCGGCGCGTCGGCGGGGATGTCGCGCAGGATGACTCGCGTGTGATCGAACGGTATTATGTTCTTGTACCTATTTTTCCTGATATTCTCTGGTTTGGAACCCTCCATTCTGTCGAATAGTTGGAGATTTTCCATCATTTGCAGGGTTTCAAACTCCTCCCAGAATCCTTGTTTGTAGGCCATACTCTCGATGGGTCCCTCGTTTTCGCTTTGCAGTTGTTTCACCCGCGTGTGGAAGTGTTGGACTTGGATGCGGGTCGCGTTAAACGGCTGCATGAGCCTTATCACTTCGCCGGTGGTTTCGACCAGGGGGTAGTTCCGGTAGTGCTCCACGAGACCCACGAGGTCGTCGAACTGTAGGCCGCCGCCGACGTCGTACATGTTCCCCTGACGTCTAATTATGATGTGCGTGACTTTCTCTCGAGTCCGAACCGATAGAACGAAGTCGCCGGGTTGCCTTTGCGACTCTCTCACTAGGAAGGATCCATTTTTACCGTTCTCCAACATAATTCGTTCCGCCTCTTTCGCTGTGAGCTGGCCGTGGTACCATCGCTCTGTAGTCGGATCGGCGCAATTTAACGGAGTTTTAAGCCTGATAATGTTGCCATTTTTTTCACGTAGCTGACCCTGATTTTCCATGTAATACAACACAAGCTCGGAGAGCGTCGCAAACTTCTCACCACCATACAAGTCCAAAAATTCACCATTGTTTTGTATTTTTATGTGCGTTACTTCATTTCCTCGTCTGACTGATAGTGTGAAATCCCCTTTATTACTCATACTGGGCCTAGCAAGAAAGTAACCGTCTCTACCTTTCTCTAACAACAGTTTCTCAGCGTCCACTCCATTGAGGGATGGATGGAACCATCTTCTTGTAATCATCTTAAGCTAATAAAAGCACCAACTTTTCTTATCAATTATATTCAGACAAATATTATTACTTCATTGCATACCACCATGTATTTGTAGCACTCATCTGGAAATAAAAAAACATCCTTATTAACAAATATACATAACTGATACCACATGCAGGCTGATTTAAGTAGTGATATACAATGTTGTCAGCAAGAAAAAAAATGGGCTGTAATTATGCAATCATTTATGGTAATTAGATTTAGGTAAGTGTCTATTACCATGAATTTAGAAAGATTTATGAAAATAGGATTAATTTTATAAATGTCTCTGTCTCTAATGCCAGTCTGGGTTTGTTTACCCAGAGATATATTTTAACATGAAGGATAACTATAAGTTAACTCTGGGTTTGTTACCCAGACCAGTGCAAGTGAGCCTAACTCTGTTTCTTACTCAATCATGGCTAAATCACTGAATGGATCATGATGGGTACAGGGTTAGATTAGACCTTGGGGCAAGATTTGAGCACTGTATAATACACATACACACCAGAGACCATACATCATTGTAATATTTGTAGTATGTATGCATTGTTTTCACAGAATATTGTATGCATATTCTAAGCAAACTAAGGTATAGGGCAAGGGCAACATCTACTAAAGTATAAATGAATATAAACATAAAATGATTTTCAATCTCAATTTATAAATAGCTCAACCAAATAACAGGTAGAGGTCAATGAACCGAAAATCTGAAGCTAAGAAATCAAAACATTTTTAAAGTGGTAATGACTAATGAATAAATTAACAAAAGCTACTGCTGTCAACACAGTAATCTTAAGAGTTATAATAAATCCAGTCAGGTATAGAGTGGGATGTATAATATAATATAGTCAGCTTGACTATAATTGATATAGCTTCTAGCCAAGAAATAAGAAAATTTTTGATTTATAATGTATGAACTGGTGGAATTCAATCATTTATATGTACATGAAGGAGGGTATCTTTTGTGATCCCTCTTCAAGTAGATTGTACATATAAATTATTTTAGATATTTTATTATAATTAAAATAATATCAAATTGGTCAGCAAAAAATTCCAATGACTGAAAGTAAACTCACAAAGGTTTTAAAGTAAACAACCAGATACATATATGTAGCTTGTACAGATTAATTATGTTTACAAACAACAATTAAATAAAAAAATATTTAGTTCCATTGAATTTTATTATTTATTTAGTTCAATTTTTGTAATTTAAAACATTTTGAGCACCACACAAAAAAATTGTATGCAGTATTCAATGTGTTGATTGGCTAATGAGTTTATTTTAAGAATTACCTATATTCAATGGTTTTGGTCAGAACACATACTACTCCCATAAAAAGTACTAGCAAATATAAAATAATGTTATAGGTATTCGATATATTGATTGATGTTTATTATAATTGGAACTATTAGGTATTTGCTTCAATTATTTATTTATTTATATTAAAATGTCAATATTTCAAAGTCAGGATTAAGACCTTGTGTGTCAATGTACCAGTTATATTTCCTATTGTCTCCTTAATATGAACTACATGTTTCATTCTTTTGTGATGTACAAAGTAAAACTTCAACTTAGTTTAGCTGTTGCCCCTTTGCTCACTTATTATAATATCTGAACTATAGTAGTTACTAGAATAAAAATGTGAAAGTAAAATGCAACAAGGCTTATACAATGTTCTATGGTAATGATGGCTTCTAGTAGAACATGGAACATACAACACAATGGTAGACTGTACAATATAACCACATTCTTTGTCTTTCATGGGTATATTCGTGTTCCATACATTGTTAATAATTTTCATACAAACACGATGACTGCAAAGAACATCAAGGAAGTTGTTTTACTGTACTTGTATAGTTAGGCTGGATCTTGGATGGATATACAAGGCACCGAAATAATTTCGCAAATATAAGATAAATAATAGTTTGAAATACCTTATAGCTGCACCAGTCGTTTTTGGCGCTAGATTTTCTTCAAAAGAAAAACAAAATGTATCGAACAGTTGTTGCTATGCTGACTTTAGACTTTTTGTATCACTGTTTTCAAGGGCGTTATCAAGAGTTGACTAGTGCACATGTCTTAATGAAAGTAAATCATAATAAACAAAAAATATATAAGTGTAAATTACAATTTAAAGTTAAAAATAATTATCCAATGTAAGCATTTCGTTGATTTAGAATAGCGAAAATTTATTTCGTGCCGTTTTCATTCGTTTGGGGAAATGTCACATTTGACAGTTGAAGTTGACACTACTATACTCTTTTTTCTTATTTTGGCAGTAAAGGATAAAACAGATTAGAGGATTAAAATTGATAAAATCATATTTGCCAGCACCTTTGTAAATGCCAAAATTTTTCTTCAAGAATAGCAATAACTTAAAGGCGCTCCTTTACCGGGAGCATTCGCATGTAACGTAACATTATAGATTCGACTTTGAATAATATACATTTCAGCATAATATTAAACAAGGTGTATGTTGTTTTTCTTTCTCCCTGTAATGCTCGAATCTGTAACATGCCATGTATAACACGCGAATGCCCTCGGTTACCTCGGTAAGGAAGCGCCTTAAGATAAACTAAAAAAAAATATTTGACAAATCCTGCATGTAAATCCATAGATATATTATGTATTTTATTTTAAAGTCTTTGATTTTGGAAGAACTCTCGTTAGCAAACTTTAGTACCTACCATCTAAATTCTTGCTTAATAAAAATCGACAAATTGTAATTTATAAGTAAGGATTTGATAAAATGAAAAAAACCAGTTAAGTTTGTTATTTCATGAAATCTGTTTACTATTTTAACAACTAACAAATAACCCAAAATAATTTAATCTTCACTTGCATTTTCTGTGACCCTATGTTTGCCAAAATAACTGGACAAAACTGATCTAATGGCAAAACGGTTTTGAGAATTAGATTCTCTTTCCGTATGAGGGTTATGATCAACGAAGCTTTGGCGTCTAAATATTTTTCCCAAAGATTGCCATTTCTGCTCCATGGTTACTTTTTCATCAAAATGACTCTTACTTCCACATGGATTGTCTCCCTAAAACAATATTAAATTCACATCAAGTAATCATATTGTGTAGTTACTTATATTGCCTGTATTGGCAGCTCTAAAGTTAGGTATGTCGTCTAATAATTGGATTGGTGCAATACTTACGTCGTTAGATTTTGAAGACCTTAGCTGGTTTCTAAAGAAGCCACTAATAGATTTCTTCCAACTCTTTGGATTTTTAAAGGAGCTTAGTTCATAATTTTCTGTACCTTCATTATGTAATTTATTACTTTTTCTACAAGTAATTTCCTTTTCATCTTTCTTTACAGTAGCTGTGCTATTTTCTACCGATAAACCCTCGGTTTCTAGACCCTCAGGGAGCATATTATAAAACGTCTTGTATATTTAATTTATAAATAATATTTGAAATAAATAGCAATTGATTTGATTATTTCATCTAAGTCAAATTTTAAAATAAGAATGTGTCAATATCCTTTTTACTTTTTTGTTGCCTAAGTACTTATACTTTTATGAAAAAAAAATTTTTGGCGCTAAAACAAGGGTGCAAATTGCGAAGATTGGTGCGAAGTTTAAAATTTAAACTGCTAAAATATTGTTGGATTTTTTGTTCTCGTTGTACCTAATTGAAACATGACTGCCACTGCTACAGCTACGTCTCAAGTATGATTTGTAAAACATACTTAAAGAAATGCTTTTACAGCTCTTTATCAGGCAGGTTGATTACATTATGTAGGTGTCTACTAATTATTACGCTTCCAAAATTTTAGGCGGTTGCTGAATGGGTACGCATATTTCCTAAAGAAGTTACTGAAAATCTAACCAGTTCTACTACGTTCATGAAACAATTAACTGTTATAGCTGTAAGCACAATTACGTATTTAAAAAACACGTTCCCAGAAGACAGTTACATGTTAGAACAGTTTGCTGGTGTTAAACTGCGAATACTTAAAAAGAAATGTCGAGATGAATTGGCGCATTTCTTGAGTACATCTCTAATACAAGCGTTTGAAGCAATAGAGAAAAAATATGTAAGTACAAAGTAGGGCAGTACAAAAGGTACAAATAGCGCCACAATCCATTGCACAAAGCATTGGGCTTTCGAACTACTACTACCGTGGACTTCGGCCTGACCGATCATCCCACCTCGCTCGGTCGGAGATCTCCCTTTTGGGGTTCCACTTCATTCCAACACTACTTGACAATTATTTTCCTAAGTATAATGAGCCGGCTATAGGTGGCTGCCATGGATGAAGTATACTTCATCCTAGGGTGGCTGCATATTCTCCAAGCCCGCCCACTTGACCGTGCTTGCTGTTCCCTGATCTTGAATACTATTAGTGCTATTATTGGACAGCCTAGCATGATATGCTGAACGCTTTATATTTTGTTATCCGAGGCTCGTATAATATAACTGCTAATAATCGAGCACACGGGTATCGAGTTCTTAAGTTTGATTGATATTTGGTTTTCAACTATATTGTACTACTTTCAATGCACAAAATTTTCTCTGGATGAGGAGATTCCGGACAATACCTGCAGTGTTAAGAGGAAACAGGGGTATACAGAAATAGGGGTCTACGCGGTCTATTTCCTTCCCGGATAATGCCGCTAGAATAACAAATTTTTTTCCTAAATAGGTATATACAATTAGTGCGTATTTTTTCCTATTTCCTAAATGATTTATAAAAAATAGATATAGACGTTCAAAATCAAAAAAAGCGTGGCCAGATTTTCGATTGTGTTCAAACATCCAGAAAACAAATTGCAATACATTTTATGATCTAAACATAAGAACATAAGTAGCTCGAGTCTATTTTTAGTTTATAATGGAAAATAAACCTAACCAAGTTAAGTTTTTGCTGAGGAAACAGGGGTCTCCTAATCGTCGATTTCTCATGATTTTAATTGGTAATATTAGTCCAAGCTGCAGTTGTCTCTGTCGGTTTGATCTAGCTGATGCGGGACAGCAATAGAATTTACAAATACCCATTTTGCATTTCTATAGACCGTGGTGCTTCCTCTTAATGTTCGTGATATTGTAATACTACTGTCTCTATCCGTTTGATCGAGCAGTTGCGGGCCTTTAAAAAACCTATTTTGAATATTTCTAGCCCGTGTCTCCTCTTAATACGATTAAATTTTTTTTCAGTTACACCAAATGGCACTGTGCTTCTACGATAAGGAATGCAAACTCGAAAACCTGATGGAGTATCATATATTCGAGTACGCATACAACGACGCGGGGGCGACCATGAACATGCACTCCAAGACCCGGGACAGCTCCCGCGTCACCAAGTACTCGTTCGAGAACGTTCGCGAGAGGACGGTCCACCTGATCCGCGCGTGTGTGGTCATAATGGAGTCTTGCCAGGATCTGCCCGAGTCATATGAAGTCGGTTTCCGACTCTACTACAATGACAGTGAGTGGATCTATTTAGCAGTAGCTGGCATAGAATCAGTGGTGATATAGTAGTGATTTAAGTATTTGTTTTACCTACAGTTGATTCACAATGTGATTCACAATACAGGGTGTATTGTGAATCCTATATATCCTATCCTATATAACCTATATATCCTATATAAAGTGATGCCTATATTCTCTTGGCACTTGCACGCTGACACACGTCTGACACAATATATCCATCCATTGTGCTGATCCATTGTGGTGAATAATTTATTTACAAAATGTGCTCTTTATATAGAAAATTTTCAGCTTAATTTTTATTACACAAATGGATGATTTAAAAAGGTGAATTATGATTGGTTGACAAAAGCTGAATTGTAATTGGCTGCGCGATAGCGTATATCGCTGTCGCGCTATATGATGTAATTTTATATCTCCGTCCTGCTCACCGCGGTGCGCGCGGTTCGCGAATACAATTAATTCGCGACACTCGCGTGTGTAGGTGTAAAATGAGAGATAATACTGGAGGGTGTGCTGTATGTGCCTCCTATGTAGAGTATGAAAGTACCAGCGCTGAAAGACTTACTTTTGACTTTTTTTGTTTGTATGAGAAATGCTCCAACATTATAAATTTTCCCATACAATAATTAAAAAAAAAGTAAATCTTTCACAGTAAACTCTATACGGGACCTATACACTTCCTAAAGTATTATTACTCATTAATATTACATGTATAGGCGTCGAGTGCGATGCTATCGAACTATACTATGTACAGCGGCGCCGGAGGAGTACCAGGCGCCGGGCTACCTGCCGGCCGAGGGCGCGGACCACATCGCGCCGCTCGCGCCGCACGCGGTCAGGCTGGGCTGGGTGGCCACGCCCTTCCACCGCCTCACCGCCAGCGCGTACATGCGCGAGCACGTGCCCGCCAGCCACGAGCCGCAGGTGACATTCACACGCACGCACGCATGGAGACACATACACACACACACACGCACGCACGCGCGCACGCTCGCACGCATGGAGACACATACACACACACACACGCACGCACGCGCGCACGCTCGCACGCATGGAGACACATACACACACACACACGCACGCACGCGCGCACGCTCGCACGCATGGAGACACATACACACACACACACACGCACGCACGCGCGCACGCTCGCACGCATGGAGACACATACACACACACACACACGCACGCACGCGCGCACGCTCGCACGCATGGAGACACATACACACACACACACGCACGCACGCGCGCACGCTCGCACGCATGGAGACACATACACACACACACACGCACGCACGCGCGCACGCTCGCACGCATGGAGACACATACACACACACACACGCACGCACGCGCGCACGCACGCACGCATGGAGACACATACACACACACACACGCACGCACGCGCGCACGCACGCACGCATGGAGACACATACACACACACACACACGCACGTACGCTCAGTCGCACGTACGCACGCACGCTCGCACGTACGCAAGCCACGAACTGGTTATGAATAAACAAGTCTCAAAACCCAACCTCACTTGAGAACCTATTTGACAGATAAAAAAAACGTTTCGTTTCACTTTTAAAAATGAATGAAACTTTACTTATGTTACTTAAATTTTTTGCTTTTTTAAAACTTAAAAATAAATATTATAAAAATATAGATTATACTTGTTTTAATGTTTTTCTGTAATCTATAATATGAATATTACGGTATAAAAAGAAAATAAATTAAAGTACTATGTAACATTAATTAAGTTATTCACTTATAAAAGTGAAACGAAACGTTGTTTATCTGTCAAATAGGTTTCTCAAGTTGAGGTTGGGTGTGGGACTTCTTTATTAATATGGGCCCTAGGACTAATAAAATAAAATAAAAATATTCTAGTCGTTTATCCGTTTACAAATAATATAAGATATATATTTTAGCTAGAGAACATCATGAGAAAATAATAATACTTAACTTTTATTTGTTTGTTACAGGCCAGCCAGAATCCTCCGATACTTAACGACACGAATGCATCTGGTAAGTTTATTTACTGGACTAGCTCCACCCGCGTTATTACAGTAGCCCACGGGAACACTATACTTTTCAGGACAAAAAGATGCCTATGTATAATAATAGCCTACAGTCTCTCTACTGTCTCAGTATTCCAGCAGCAACTCATCAACGTTCCTACCTATTATCCAGCGTGTCTCACGGTTCAGCTAAGAAGAAAAGCTACGAAAATAATGGCTCGTAGATCATTTTTTGTTTTGGCACCTCATATAAATTACTTACCATATCGCGATTAAAAAAGTACAAAGGTCTAAAATGACCACAAGAAGTGAATCTTACTATGCTGGGGCTCGCGGTCGCGGACTCTTAGTCTATACACACGAACGCACTGATCGTTCACCTTACACCTGACCAGGGTTGAAACTCATCTGTTTTGTGACTTATAAGGGATCTTTAATGGCGATTTGTCGCGTTATGGTAAGTAATTTATATGAGGTGTCAAAACAAAAAATGCTCTACGCGTCCTTCTCTTGTAGAGACCCACGGTTCATATATTAAGCCGAATATAGTGTGTACTACACTATATTCGGCTTAATATATGAACGGTTCATATATTAAGCCGAATATAGTGTGTACACTATATTCGGCTTAATATATGAACCGTGGGACACGCTGTACAGGCATCCCTATGAAGGGAAACCAGCCCTCGCCAGTCGCCACTCATAGTTTACAACTAGTTAATGTACCCAGATGATCAAATGCTGGTGTCTGGATCGGACCTGCAGCTGGTATGCCCGTGTCGGAAGTTTGACGCCACAGACGAGATGCTGACTTGCCAGTGAGTGTGAATATTAGCTTTTTATCTAGAAAATTCCCGTTTTGTCTATACATATAATAAATCTGTAGAGGGGTCATGTCTGTACATTAAGAATATTTAAGTGAAAATTAAAAAAAGGGGGCCTTTATAAGACACAGAACCAAAAAATAACATTTTTGAAAAAAATGTCTGTCTGTCTGTCTGTCCGTATGGGAATGTTTGTCGTCGCATCACGCTAAAACTACTGTATGGAATGAAATTAAATTTGGCAGGCAGCTTAAAACCCGAAGAGCATTATTGGAAATTATTATCCGGAAAAACGAAAGAGTTCCCGTGGGATCTTCAAAAAATTTTAGCTACCTATTTGAATGTATTTCAGCCAAACTACTCAACATATTTAAATGAAATTTGGCAGGCAGGTAGCTTATGACCTGAAGAGCATTATCGGAAATTATTACCCCGAAAAACGAAAGGGTTCCCGTGGGATCTTCAAAAAGTTGTAGCTACCTATTTGACGGTATTTCAGCCAAACTACTTAACTTATTTAAATGAAATTTGGCAGGCAGGTAGCTTATGATCTGAAGAGCATTACTAAAAATTATTATCCCGAAAAACGAAAGGGTTCCCGTGGGATCTTCAAAAAATTGTAGCTACCTATTTGACGGTATTTCAGCCAAACTACTCAACGTATTTAAATGAAATTCGGCAGGCAGGTAGCTTATGACTTGAAGAGCATTATTGACAATTGTTATCCCGAAAAACGTAAGGGTTCCCGTGGGATCTTCAAAAAATTGTAGCTACCTATTTGACGGTATTTCAGCCAAACTACTCAACGTACTTAAATGAAACTTGGCACAAAGGTAGATTGTAACATGAAATAACCAACATAATATTTTTAACCGACTTCCAAAATAGGAGGTGGTTTCTCAATTCGTAAATATATGTTTTTTTTTTATGTTTATTTGTGGATATCTTCGTCGTTTATGAACCGATTTTAAATATTAATGTAATACCACTACTACTTAGTCTTTGAAGATATACGTTTGGAAATTTCGACATCGTTTATACTGCAAGCATATGGTAATTAATAAATAAAAAACCGGGCAAGTGCGAGTTGGAATTGCGCACCGAGAGTAGACCGCCAAATTTTTCGGCGTCGGCGACGCCGAAAAATTTGGCGGTCGGCGCAAGCAGCGCAGCGTCGGATTGAAAGTCGGCGTCGGGCGTCGGCGTCGCAACGTTAGGCGTCGCGCCGTAGGGCGTCGGGCGTCGCGGCGTCGGGCGTCGCGACGTTGGGCGTCGCGGCGTCGGGCATCGGGCGTCGGCGTCGCGACGTTGGGCGTCGCGGCGTCCGTCAGCGTCGCGACGTCGGGCGTCGGCGTCGCGGCGAAGGGCGTCTCGGCGTTGGGCGTCTCGGCGTTGGGCGTCGCGGCGTTGGGTGTCGCGGCGTCAGGCGTCGGCGTCGTGACGTTGGGCGTCGCGGCGTCGGGCGTCGCGGCGTCGGGCGTTGCGCCGTCGGGAGTCACGCCGTCGGGCGTCGTCGTCGCGACGCCCAACATCGCGACGCCAACGTCGCGACGCCAACGTCGCGACGCCAACGCCCGACGCCGCGACGCCGACGCCCGACTTGGGCGTCGCAGCGTCGGGCGTCGCGGCGTCGGGGGTCGCGGCGGCGGGCGTCGCGGCAGTGGGCACCGCGGCGTCGGATCGTCGGGCGTCGCGGCGTCGGGCGTCGGCGTCGCGACGTTAGGCGTCGCGGCGTCGGCGTCGCGGCGTCGGCGTCGCGACGTTAGGCGTTGCGGCGTCGGCGTCGCGACGTCGGGCGTCGGCTCCACGACGTTGGGCGTTGCGGCGTCGGGCGTCGCGGCGTCGGTCGTCGCGGCGTTGGGCGTCATATACGGGACATGAGCGCGTTTAAACAAACAAACAATTTACATTTGGGGACTTTCGTTGCATGCGCTGCATAAACGGTTTAAGTCAAACAAACACCACGCGAACGAAGTCGCGGGCACAGCTAGTATGAAATAAATTTTTAATATACTTTTTATTTGTATTGATCGAAATAATCACCCATGCTATCGACGCATGTTTGCCAACGCAGTGGCAGTATTGATGACCTTAAATAAATCAGCTGGACGGGAGGGAACAAATTCTTCAAAGGCATTTTGTACTGCCTCTTGGGTATTGAATTTTTTTCCCGGCAAGGAGTTACCCAAATTCTGTTAAAAGTAGTAGAGGTCTAGTATCCCAGTTCTTGCAACTTGGAAACCGTCTGCTGTGTGTTACGGCGTGGTGTCGCGTGTCATATAACTTGTCCCACGTGTCAGGTACTGCAACACGCGGCAGCACGCGGCGTGTTACGGCGTGGTGTCGCGTGTCATATAACTTGTCCCACGTGTCAGGTACTGCAACACGCGGCAGCACGTGGCGTGTTACGGCGTGGTGGTGCGTGTCATATAATATGTCCCACGTGTCAGGTACTGCAACACGCGGCAGCACGCGGCGTGTTACGGCGTGGTGTTGCGTGTCATATAATATGTCCCACGTGTCAGGTACTGCAACACGCGGCAGCACGTGGCGTGTTACAGCGTGGTGGTGCGTGTCATATAAATTGTCCCACGTGTCAGGTACTGCAACACGCGGCAGCACGCGGCGTGTTACGGCGTGGTGTTGCGTGTCATATAATATGTCCCACGTGTCAGGTACTGCAACACGCGGCGTGTTACGGCGTGGTGTTGCGTGTCATATAATATGTCCCACGTGTCAGGTACTGCAACACGCGGCAGCACGCGGCGTGTTACGGCGTGGTGTCGAGTGCGGGGCGGGCGCACTGCTGCGTGCGCTGCTCCGACGCGGACCTCGCGAGAGTTCCGACGGACAATAAACTGGCCTCCCTTGCTGATAAGAAGAGAGAGGTAAACTAACTCGGGGGTGACTTTTCAATCGTCAGATATCTTTTAATTCATACAAAATTTTTCGATGTTACCTACATATTTTATTCGACAAGTAAAATTTTTCTGACGATTAAAGAGACTTCCCTTAGTAATTGAGAAAAATAAGCATACGAAATAAGCTAAGAACTTGATTATACCATAAAAATTAATAAACGTACAGGCGCTATGCATATTTCGTCGCACGCTGTTGTGGTGCGGTTCGCTGGGCGAGGGCGGCACGAGCGGCGCGGCGCTGGCGGACGCGCTGCAGCTGTCCAGCAGCAACGCCGCGCGCCTGCTGCGTCTGCTGCGCAGCTGCGGCGTGCTGCCGAGCGCCGTGGACTCTGACAGGTACAGTGCTGTCGACGGACGTATTTGCAGATATTTTCTTCCTACCATATTTTTCACCATCCCTATCAACCATTTTTTCTGTGGGTGTCGTAAAAGGCGACAGACGGAATATACACTGCAGGTTGAATTTTTACTATATAATTTATACAGTTTGACAGACGGAATATACACTGCAGGTTGAATTTTTACTATATAATTTATACAGTTTGACAGACGGAATATACACTGCAGGTTGAATTTTTACTATATTATTTATACAGTTTGACAGACGGAATATACACTGCAGGTTGAATTTTTACTATATAATTTATACAGTTTGACAGACGGAATATACACTGCAGGTTGAATTTTTACTATATAATTTATACAGTTTTAGTTAATATCAAAACCGTGCTCGCAACTCCTTTCAGCATTTTTCGCTATTTTCTGTCGTTTCGGACATCGCCTACTAGAAATGGCCTGAAGCGATTTCGCGGACATTAAGCGCTCCAACCCGACTGCAGACCGTGGCGAGTATAAGCAACTACCCCCCATTAAATACTTTGGAAGCGGCTTATTTTCAGCAGTGGACATCGTAGCTGAAACGACGAGGACCATATTTTTAATAATTTCTGGGCATGAATTCCGGGTGCCATCGCTACTCATCACTTTCGAAGTACAAAAAAACAAAAATATATGGGATTTGATATAAGTTTTGCTGAATTACAAGCGAAATTGTATGTCATATAGCGAAGCTTACGTCAAATCCAATACATTTTGTTTTCGAACTTCATAAGTGATAATTTTAGGCCCAGAACTTCATAAGTATTGTCTGACTTCCTATATGCAAACTGACTGCAATTATTTTACGGCAGCCACGTTCCTTCCAGTCTCGACACGCCGCAGCCAGTACAGCAGGACGGACTGAAATCCGTCATGATCAAGTACTTCCAAAACGACGACATCGTCGAGCGTCTCGTCACCGAGTCGGTCGCGTCGGAGGGCGGCGACCCTTTAGGAGACGTACTCAGCCCCCTGGAGAGGGTCAACCTGCAGGAAACCGTCGGCAGGTTTATCGACAACCCGCAGCTCGAGAGCTCGCAGGACCGACGGGTTCCGAGCGACCAGTCGAACGTCCCGGAGATGCTCTCGCAGGGTATGGCGGATATCGACAACCACGCGAATGTGGATCCAGCCTTGACCGAGTACCGCGACGCCATAATGGGTCGCGAGGAACCCCGGCGAGATGTGAGAACGAGCAAGCGGAAGGTGGATCAGCTGCCGCGAGCGGGGGTGAGGGCCAAACGCGCCAAACCCCTCCGGCAATAATGTTTAGATGAAAAGTAGAGTATTCGTTACAAACTAGGAATATTTACACAACGGTTAGGTTATTCGATCAACAAAACACTAGATAACGTGTCCCATACAAAAACTAGGCCAAAATGTGTCCTCGTGGTATATACCTAATGCCAATAGAGCTACAAATCGTCGCTTTACCTTCACAACCTCGTATCTATAAAACTACAACGTTTCAGTAGTGTCAAGAACAAAAACAAAGATTTAAATGAGGTTCAGTTATGTACAGTATACCTACATCCAAAATCTATGTCATAATAAAATCTAAAATTATTAAGTTTTTTGACTCTACTGGAACGTTGGAGTTTTATAGATACGAGGTTGAGAAGGCAAAGCTAGGATTTGTTAAATAACGAACTGATACAAAAGTTTTAAAACATTTCAAAGTTAATTCGGCGATTAGAAAACACCAATTAAGACACTTATTTTTTTTAAATTAAATTTAATCACATTGTGGCATCGTAGCACGTGTAAACGTTGACAAGCGAACTGAATGAAATATCAGCTCAAGCTCAAGTGAGCTGATATACGCCGAGATGGATTTCTTGTGCTGACACGATATCTTTTGTACTGTTGTTCGAAGGTTCAATGTTTAGTCCTAGTCGAGATCCAGTGACTTTACCAACGCAACGACAAGGACAAAACTGCGTATCCATTGTTTTAATATTTTTATTAGTATTACTTTATTTTTCGTCATTATAACATGAATGAAGTAATTATCTTTTAGATTTTGTCAATCGAATAGGATAATTATCAAATCTAATTATTTTGGTTAAAAATATTAAAAATATATATATTTCTTTCTCGTCCTTGTATCAGAGGCCATTCATTTATAACGTTTAAGACGTTTTTGACCATAACAAGAGACCATGTTATACATATGGTGGTGGTCCAAAACATGGTCCCTTTAATTAAATATAATATTTTTTCTTCTAATAATAAAAACTATTTAGTATTAATAATAATCAGTTTATTTTTCTGTAAAAGCACAAGTCTAGATACTTGTTTCTGTTTTATTGTTTTGGCCAGGAATTAATTATTTTTGCGAGGACAAATTAGTCCTTTATATCTTGCTTCGAATATTTAATGTATTTGATTACGTGTTACTTAATTAGTGGCTATCAAAACCGGAATAACTTTTAATTACTTTCCGTATAATCTTAATTAAACTACGTTGATAAAAATTAGTTTTTATTTTACTTTTGATATAATGGCTTATAAAATACAGTATATTTATAATTTATATCATGACTGCCGAAAACTAGTCCATGATCACCTTTTATAGATTTTTCAACCGTTAATGTTAATTTAAGTTTTCAACCGTTCTTTTTAATCCACTAGAGGCCCGTATTTAATAGAGAAGTCTCAAACCCAACGTCTCTTGAGAACCTATTTGACATATTAAAAAACGTTTCGTTTCACTTAAAAATGAAGACCTTTACTTATGTTACATAATTTAATTTTCCTTTTTTAAAACTCAAAAAACATATTATAAAAATATAGATTATTTATACTTATTTTAATGTTTTGCTGTAATCTATAATAATATGAATGTTACGGTATAAAAAGAAACTTTTAAAAGTGAAATGAAACGTTGTTTTATATGTCAAATAGGTTCTCATGTGAGGTTGGGTTTGAGACTTCTCTATTAATTACGGGTCTTAGTTTTAAACAGTTCACACTTTTGTTCACACGATATTTATTAAATAATCATTGTTTTTAAATTATTATGAGCTGGATAAGTCACTTGCTCGAATAGTCTTCATCATCTTAATCAAGTACTGCCACTGTAGAATCCAACTCATAGTCCCCGAAGTTGGTGTACGTCCAGCTCCAGCGCCGCGGGTCGCCACGCGGGTCCAGCGGGCGGTTGTTGGGCGGCACACAGGTTCTGTTCACTCTGTCCAGCTCCTGCAGTAGTCGCTGGAGAATCCCCGGCTCCCTGAAAATATTAAGTTCAATTTTCAAACTCTAATGCCTACGGCATAAACATCTTCCACTATTTAGTGATTTTTTAAACGCTGCCCTAACTCATCTCTATGAAAATGGTTAAAAGAGACCACGAGATTCGTGTAACATTACGCGAAGACGCGAAATTACATGTATTTTATGTATCTTTTACTCTTATCCTTTTGATTTTTGTGAGACTGATCGGCTGTTTTTAGCTTTTTCATCTCTATGATTTGGAACGTGGTTTTCAACGCCGGAGGACCTCCAAAAAATTAAGTCTCGTTAGGACAATTCAGGCTGATCATATGATCGTCTGACGCAAAAGGTGATCCATGCGTCTGATGGGCACGTAAAACGTTGGTCCTGCGATCTGCACCAGTATTCCCTCCGTCTTGTCTTACCTATCGGCGAGGTTGTCCAACTCGCACGGGTCTGCCTCGACGTCGAAGAGGCACGGCGCCTGCAGCGGCTGGCACGGCACCACCACGCCGGTACACTGTACTGTGGCCTCAGCTCTGCATTACACAATGAAATGGTGATCACTTATCACTAAATGTCAAGAATATTTAAAGCTGCAGTGTTATAAAAATGAGGTAATGTTGTTCATCACAATGTGACCTGCTTTTCTGCAGCGTTTCCGAATAGGTCTGTAGGAATACGAGTGGAAGCCCCAAAGGGAGATCTCCGACCAAGCGAGCTGGTACGCTCGGCCGAATCCTTCTGTACTAGTTTTCAGATGTAGTATATTATATAGCGCCGGACTTCGATAGCGTGATGCAGGATTGTGGCGCTAGTAGTACCGCCACTGGTCGATTAATATACCGGACCATGTACATAAGACTCACCTCAGCTGCAATATCCTCTGCGCGTCGGGCAGGAGCCCCAGCGCCCGGAGCGCGCGTCCTGCGGGCGAGGCGGCGAGCTCCTGCACCGCGTACGCGCCCGTCCTGCCGCCGGGGCCGTACCAGCCGTCCCAGCTGCCGCCGTAGTTGGTGCCTAAATGTTTATTTCATTAGTTTAACATTTAAGCCCAACGATATTGGCCGAGAGAAAAAAAATTGTGTGTGCACATGCCTTTGTGCGAGTTTTTGTCACTACCCCTTGCGACAAAGTTGGCTATTATTTTGTATGGCATAGAAACAACGCCCCTAGTCGCAAATAAATATCAAAAACCCGACTGCATAAAAAGTGAACCAAACCATACTTTAATAATAAAAAATAGCTTTGTTATGTTTCATTCCACATCTCACACAACCGGACATCCAAGGGCTTGTGTTTTGCTTTAAAGTTTGTTTTATTTATTACCTTTATGCACCTTCCACTTGCCGACCGTGATGGACGCACTGCCGAATTCATCGTCGATGTTGTGGACCAGCGTCTCCCGGCGCGACTCCAGGTCCTGAGACAACGCCGCCCACTGGTCTATACCGTCCAAGTTGGGGATGGAGCTGAAAAAAAACAGTGAACTAGCTTGCTGCGCGATTTTATGACAATAACGGGCATTTTGCCAGTGTCCACTGCGCAGTATATTTAGAAGTGTCTGCGGAAGGCTTTGTTTACACTAGTGATTAGGCGAGTTGATAAATTTTGCCGATATTTTTTATTTTCGGGGGCGGCTGCCTTCTTCTGCCCTCCCTAAAAATTAAAATATGAATAAATCGATGTTTTCCGTTACTTCGTCCTATGTGTTAATCCAACCTAGAAACTACTACCATACCAAAATTTCATCAAAATCCGTTCTGTAGTTTTTGCGTGAAGAAGTAACAAACATAGTAGCGTGTTGGCTATCAATATACAGGGCGACTTTCAGTAGTTTAGGATATACCTGACGTTATACCCGGCGGCGCTCAGGAGCGTGGGCAGCCAGTCCACGATGTGCATCCTCTGCTTCGCCACGCGGGACTTCTTGTCCAGCAGCGGGCTGAACAGCACACCCGCGCCGCGCACGCCACCCTCCCAAAGAGTGTTCTTCACCTGGAATGAACAATCGAGAGACCCTATACACGCCCGCCCGACGCATGAATCACATTTCTTGTCAGACAATCCGGTGATCAGCCTGCATTGTCCTAACCAGTGGGACCACTCTTGAATAAAATTGACATTGGAATTCCAATATTAGTTAGTCACGTCTATCAGGATTGAGCTAATTGCTAAACGCTACTCTTGACTTGATTTGGGAGCTGTGTGCTGTGTTTGTATTGAGTTCGGATCGGATTGATTCGGATTATCAAATACCTAAGTAGCTCCTTTGAAATTGTTTTGTAAAATCGATTGCGGGCTACGCAGCTAACTTCACGTCATGCAAAAAAAAACTGAACGCAATCCCAATTCCTAACCGAAGTCCTCGCAAATTTTGCGACCGGTATTGAAATTAGTTTAAGGACTTGAAAAAAATATTTGTTGATGTTTCAATGCGAGAATCAAACCCACGACAGCCGGCAGATACTCACACCGCGCAGCGGGTAATTCGACGCGGCGTTGTCGTTGAACCCCTCCGCCGGGCCGCCGTTGTCTGTGCTGAACAATACGACGCTGTTCTCCAGCAGTCCTCTGTCCTGCAGCGCGCCCACCACCTCGCCGATAGACTTGTCCATCTCCGTCAACATCGCTGAAATTGGTGAAGTGATGTGTTCAGTCAGTTACTAATTCGACTAGGATAAGGCTGCGTTTCCACTGACGCGGAGCGGGGCGGAAAAGAGCTTGCGGTGCCCGAATTGACCAGAGATTCCAGTCAGACCAGAGCATAGTGGTTACTATGCTCTGGTCTGACTGGTCAATTTGGGCACCGCTAAGCTCCTCTCCGCCCCGCTCCGCGTCAGTAAAAACACAGCCTTAGTGGTCTATGTGGTCTCTTTCGCCTGTTCTTCTCGCTGCCCGCTGGGCTAGTCCCGAATCGTTGGTAGACATAATATAGAAACGACGTTCAGAAAAGAAACTAAAAGTAGACTGTAGAGGTTTAAATTATTTGCTTTCCACTGCGCGTTTCAAAGCCCATTTTACAACTCGATTATTATTTATTCAGAAGTAACAACACATACTTTCGCTTTACACATTACGTTACCAGCGGTAGCTACTACTAGGAAATCGATTCCAGGTTCTAAGCGACCACCACTGGCGATCATAAACGCCGATACAACAGAACTTTTAGCGTAGACCTGGCGTCAGCTGTCGACTCACCGGCGAACTTGCGGCGCTGGTAGTCCTGTATGTGCGTGAGGTTGTTGATGACCCGGTCCGGGGCCCGCAGCGGCTCCGCCGGGTTGCCGCTGTGCACGGCGGAGTGCGCCACCACGAGGAACAACGGCGCGGCGCGGTCGTGCGAGTTTACTATCTGAGAAGAACGAGCTGTAATGTTTAGAACAACGAGCGGTAATGTTTAGAACAACGAGCCGTAATATTTAGAACCAACTGGGACATTGTAGATCCGCCTTGTCTTGTCTTGTCGTTTCGGCTGTGACGTCCACTGCTGAAACGTTTTCAAGTGGTCAATTTAATTATGTTGCCTGGGTTGCCAGGAAGAAATTGCTTTAAATTAATAAAGCCGCATATGTGCATATCTGATTTTATGTACTTGGGCCTTAGTCTCCAAACTGATTCGATTTTGATTCAGATTCGTGCCGCGTTCTCCCGAATAAATTGACGTTTGTATAAATTGAAGTACAAAAAGTTACGATTTTTACGAAAGTTACGATCATTTTTCTTTATCCTAATTCTCTTTATTTTAATGGTTGATTTCAAAGCAACCCATCAAATAAAACACCAAAAGCCGTTGAGATCGAACTGATTCGATTCTCGTTTGTGTGGGGACTCGGGAGTAAGCCTGCTATTGTATTTACGTACAGTTTTGTGCACAATAAAGTATATTTGTATGTAGTTTTTTTCTATGTATGTATGTTAGTGGTGTGTGGATCCTACAACTAATAATAATAATAATAATATCTATGGACTCTTCACACCACGTCAATCTGGCCCTGTGCTAAGTATCCGAAGAACTTGTGTTACAGGTACCAGACAACGGAAATATATTTAATACTTTTATACTATACACATATTTAAGATTTTTATTATATGATACACAAATTTAATACACATCCATGACCCAGGAACATTGAAAACTTTTTGTTCCCTCGGCGGGATTCGTTCGACTTTCGTTCGAGCGCCAACGCGCTCAACCAACTGCGCTACGGAGGTCGTCAACCGTCCTGTCAGCTTCCCTTGCCTTTTTTACTCCTCATCCAAATTCCTTGTGCAGGCTAGAGTCTTTCTCTGAAGGAGAAGAAGTTATCATTACTGATTTATGAAATACCTAAGTTAGCATGATAAAATCTATTAAATATTCATCGTAATAAATAATTGAAATGACATGATTTCAATTATATTATAGGTATCTATTATAGGGTGGTGTATGTTTTGTTGATTGAAGAAAATAACAATTAAATCGTTTTAGTATAGTTTAATTTCTATTTTCATAAAAGATATTATAAAGTCCTTAAATGAAAAGTTGATAAAAATTAAAAATATATGTATTGTTAACTGCATAAAAAATCTTTTAAAAATGTCATAATTTACGTTTTTCAGTGCAGTATTTCTACTGGAAAAACTAAATTTCTTCGATGATATTATTTTTATAATTAATAATCATACTGTTGGTAACTTGACACTATTTTTTATTTAATTAAAATCCGATGTTTATCCCATTATTCAATTTTTTAAAAATTACTTGTTTTCAACCAAGAGCACGCGTCATGTAAATCGCGATCTATTTAGTACCCGCTGAGAATTCATGAGGGGAGGTCGTGTCGCTCTGCTCTGGACCGTCAACGTATAAAGGTTCACCAACCTGGTCCGCTCATAGACATGTAGTCGCACTACAGCAGAATTGACGCTTTGACAAGCATTCATATTTTTATGAGAAATGGGGAAAATTTACAGAGATTATATTATGTCGATTACAAAGTTCATAATACCTATATATAAAAAAAAAACATTAAGAGGTTACCACAAAGAAGGTGTGTAATGTGTTCAGAGTTTATTTATAAAATATAAAATTTATATAATAATCATCATCAGTCCCTGTGTGTCTGTCTCTCATATCGTAGCTCCTAAATGCATTACAGATTTTGATGCGGTTTTCTTTAGCAGAAAGCTGGTGTGGTTTATATATTTAAAAATTATACTTATCATCATCAGCCCCTTTGTGTCTGTCTGTAATATCACAGCCCCTAAATTAATCAAAAGATTTTGATGTCAATTTATTTTGTTGAAAGCTGATGTGGTTTATATATTTAAAAATTATACTAATCATCATCAGCCCTGTGTGTCTGTCTGTAATATGACAGCCCCTAAATTAATCAAAAGATTTTGATGTCAATTTTTTTTTGTTGAAAGCTGATGTGGTTTATATATTTAAAAATTATACTAATCATCATCAGCCCCCGTGTGTCTGTTTGTTATATCGCAGTTCCTAAATGATCGATGAATTTTGATGCGGTTTCTTTAGGTAAAAGGTGGTGTGGTTTATATATTTAAAAATTATACTAATCATCATCAGCCCCTGTGTGTATGTCTGCTTTAATGTAACTGTCATCAATATAACCGAGTATCTGGGGGCATGGCAGTGCTTCTGTCAACTTGAGCATGGCCGTACCATCAATTTATCGAAGCAGTTTAGGCCACTTTCAACTCCCTATAACTTTGTTGTGGATTAAAAGAAGCCTGCATTTTTAGTTACTAGGAAAGCATTGTATAAACATAGTATATATTTCAAATGTTATTCAATTTGAAACAGAAGTTAAATAATTATAACTTGTCAAACTTCTTAGTTTTGTCACTGACTCAACCACTCACTGACCGATCATCAAAAGTATTAGGCACTTCTAGCAGACATAGAAGCTTCAAATTTGGAATACAAGTAGTGTTTAGTGTATAAATAAAGGAAAAACCTAAAAAAATATTTCCGTAGAATTATCTAGACTAACTAACTGCATAATTAACTTTGTAATGTCATATAAATGTATAGGATTACAAAGCTATATTTGCCCTTTTGACAAAAACACGCGTTTAGTAAATCTTCTACAAAAAGAACTGAGATCCCACCAAAAACATCTTGTAAAAATTGCCAAGTCTCGCTACTTAGTACTTCTACAGTTAAAACTTGTGAGATACATGTTATGCCAAGTAGGGGCTAGTCGGTCGGTCTAACAACATCTTATAGTGATCACAATCAATATTATTTTGGAAAGGATTGGCACTTTTTACAAGTTTTTTTTTATATGGGTTATCCTTTTCATTTCCAATAACAAAACATAGCATGCGCACTGTCTTTCTTGAAATGGTCAGACTTCAAACAGCTTCTATGCTCTGTCCTGTTCTATTGCAGGGGATGGTTGGTTGGGACCTCTCAGTCGCACACAAGTTGCACCAATATTTTATTTTTCAAATTTCGCAGGTAATCCTAAACCACCGTGTTTTTAATAAAATAATATTTAATTTTATTTAATTTTCATTCTATAATCAGACGGTTGCAAAATGCTAGTATAGCTTACCTGTTTGTGCCTGGCTAACTAATAGTTGTGACAGGAAACAATTTTTCAGTGACAACATTTTTGTCACGGAAAAAAGCATGTCCATCCCGACTACCCACTAAAATTAGTATTTTAGTACATTTTAGTGGGTAGTCGGAAGTGAGTCAGTAACATATTTAGGGACAAACATTTCTGGACATCAAAGATGAAAAATAAATAACTTGGTATATTTTTATAAAAATTAGGTTGTTGAATTTTTCATTCTCATTACTTACTTATCCTAAATTATAAATGTGAAAGTTGGTTTGTTTGTTTGTGTTTTGTTTGTTATTTCTTTACGTCTCATCTACTGAACCAACCACCATGAAACTCTTTTCACACAATCATCGCGCGAAAGTTGTTCCCGACGGTTCGACAGTAGGTAACGCGGACTGAGCCGCGGGCTATTACTAGCATGTCGAGTATGTATAATTTGTATTTTATAACTTAAATACCATTTAATTTTATAGAAGTATTGAAATGGTAGGTAATATTAAATATAATTAATTATAGGTAATTCATTAGGATTAAAGTATCAATATTGCTTGCACGCTCTACCTACGCTCGACCTAGCGTTAACCCACACATGCGTGTTGTTTTGCGTCTGTGTGAGTCGATATCGGCTCTCGCGGCGATTTCGAGTTGATGAAATTTGATTGCGCGCTCTTAAAATACTATCTACGTTAGTTAGTAGACAACTTGTAACATACCTTAATATTTGTTTCACAACCAGGAATTAAACATTTGGAATATTTAGTTTCTTTATCATACGTAAAGTATGCGTAAACTACGTTCTTACGCTTCCTTCCCATGACTGTGAATTAGTTAATAATATATTATGAATAAGTTAGCAACGTAACACGACGTGTAAACTGCAACGAAATTAGCGAGCGAATGAAAGATCAAGGAATAGCAAATTGCAACGAATACCACTAATCCCGTATTGTGCAAGTCTTGACATATAAACTGTAGTTTCGAATTGACAACGCCGCGCCGCGTCAGTGCGTGCGACGTTGCCGCGTTGCTCTGAAAATTTTTTCGGTACCGAAATGATTTCGGTTACGGTAGTGATAAAATATAATGATAATGAGGTATAACCATACCGTAAAATAATAAAGGTATATATCGTTATTTTGCGATACTGCAATGGTGAATTTCAACCGTTTTGACCAAACCTTTAAATTATAGCGATATCGTAATTTAGTACCGGTATAATACCTTTATATCTGTACCGCTTTCAAGCCATTTAAATTATTTAAATTGAATAAATCCTGATAGGTATGCTATCCATACCGAAAAAATATAAAAAAAAACAGAAGCTACCACAGGCAATATCAAGTTACACACAACATAAAAACTAGAACAAATCCAAAAACGTTATAGGTACCTTAATAGCTTCTTTTGTATAGATGTCAGTGACGTACCGCCCGTAGAGGTCGTATGCTACGTCATATCCTGAAACATCACTACACATTAGATTTGGGTTCATCAACATCCGATTTGTAAATTCTTTCATACAATGAATATTTAACAAACTTTACCCCGACTACGTAAATAATAGCTTGGCTGTTATTGGGAATCTATTGACATATTTTTCATTAAAATTGAATCAGTAGCTCATTCCGGTTCTTTTAGTGACTTTCATAAAACATTTTTGTAAAAAAATATTTTGAATAAAATGTTTTGATGTTGATTTTGAATAAAATCCTCGATTTTGAATCATACTTTATTGGTGCTCCGCGTCTATTGTTGGTCTAGCCACCTCGATAAAAATGCTACCAACACTGATTTTTTATTCAAATCAGTACATAGTTCGTTCGTCTCTCGTTCCACTTACTAAGTGTAAACGTATTATCTATGGTAAAACGAAAATAACGTTTTTTTCGTTCACATTACGTTTTTTTAGGTATGAACTTAGGGCGAAAGAAACAGAAATCATACTAAAAATTTCGTTCAAAACGTTATTTCCTTGCAATTGGAATGGAGCATAGTTCAAATAAACAAACTAACTCTTCAGCTCTATAAAATTAATAGGTATAGTATTTATAAATCTAAGATTTATGTACCTCGTCTGAAGTCCGTACCCCACGACCCTTTCTCTTCGTTGGTATGATCATACATGTCGATTTTGCCAGTCCAAAATCCTAAGTGGCTGTCAAACCTGTAATCAAATCAATAGTCAACTTAAGTACTAATGTTCATAAGCACTAATGCGATAAACTCAAAGACTACTGCACCGATCTTCATGCTGTTTTCACCAATGGATAGCGTGTATGTAGTTTCGTTGAGCACTGACAACAGCGCCACCTACTAAAACTATGAAGGTTTATGTGTATTAATTGGACCCGGTAGGTGGCGCTGTTGTCAGTGCTCAACGAAACTTCGAAGGTACGATGTTTACCGTGACAGCTAGTGTTTAGAGCAAGCCATTAAATATAAATGAGCATAAAATTCAATTTTGCTTGTTGACTACTACTATGGTAAGCATATGACATAATTCTAAAATGTAAAGTGATCGTTTAAAGTGAAATTATTATATAATTTCAAAATATGTCTATGAATTCATTAATAGGTACTTAGTCTTTTTTCATGAAGCAAAAACTAGTGCATTTATATAGATACAAGCCCTATTGAGACAATAATTTAAATCGATTTTGTCTCTATCTATATCTATTTACCATTCTTCAATACAATCTACATACAATTTTTACATTATTTTTCCGTGGTGTAACCGTATAAAAGGATTTGTTTGTTTGTATCGTAGTCACTCATTTGCATGTGAATGAAAAAAAATGGTTGCCGCAACAAAATGTAGACTGGTGCAAACAATATTCAAGGTCAAACGTAGTCGCTAACGAACATATATAATAATATGTATACCTATACATAATATTAATGCAAATGAAAATATTTACACTCTGCATATGCAAAACAATGTTTCTTCCTTGTCTTATACATTATAAAAGTCACTTGACAAGCACAAAACATTATAATATGCTTTTAAACAAGTTTAGTGTGCAAACAATTTTAATTCCTAAGAGAGTTGAAGCATGGCATAAAATGCCCACGCACACAATTACAAAGAAGAAGAGGAAGCCGAGCTGTCATGTAAAATGACAGCGGGGTTTTTCTCAATTCTCTCACTCTGCATCCGCATAGTAACTAATTCTTAATCTGTGATCCGCATCCGCGGTATAAACCTTCTATTAACAAATTACTCTAATTCTATGGTATAAACTGTGCGGACGTATTTTAAGATTTCAGACGGTACTAATAATATTATACATATTGTAGTACTGATTATACATCTTTGTTGCACGAGCCTACGAGTTTCATTTGGGGAGAATCCAGTAGACCTCCGCCGACATCACGTACCTAAAAGAGTAAATAACTAGAGGTCTAGAGAGATTTAGCTATAAAGACCATTGCTGGACATAAGTCACCACCAAAGTATTTCATATTTGACATTACATTGAAGCCTAATACGTGATAAATTAGTCCTCATATAGAGGCTATAAGAGTAGGACCTATTTTATTTATTTATTTTATTTTAAAATACATGGGAAACTTACTATGTACCTAATTATATACGATATTGCCTATATTACTAAGTCAAACGTAATATTAATAACCCAAGTGTATTATTGGACGTGTGAATGGGCCCTAACATATGCTGTGGCATCACAACACCTTCCACTTGTATTCCCCACATCATGCGTACATACACATTATTATAATATTAGTTGGATACGTACCCACGGCTCATAGGCAGGTACTCCCGCCTGTAGCTGCCCAGGTGCCACTTGCCCACCAGGTGGTTGCGGTACCCCAGCTCCTTCAGGTACTGAGGGAGCAGGCGCTCCGACAGCGGCAGGCCCCGGGGCTCCGAGCCGTAGATTACGGTGTGTTGCATGCCTGGACATTGTTGGTTAGGACTTCAGCCTTGGTTAGGATTAGCACGTGGAATATATTTAACTTTTATAATAACTATAAATAACATTTTAAAAGTTACTCCTGAATTGTCAAACAGTGGCCACTGGTTGTGGGTAAACTGATAGTGAATTATAGCTCAGATCAACCGCAATTAGGTAAGCTTTCAAAGAAAAAAAAGGTAGATCAAAATCGGACAAAAACACAAACATGTACACAGAGCCTTCAAACTTATAAGTGCTTATAATAGAGTTATAAGTTATAACACCTCTCTGTTTTGTTGTGGGTTTGAAACACAGCCTGCATTGATGTTGCTGATTAAAAATGTATTCGGGTAAGTAATCACATACGACAAACTTGAAGAAAGAGCTTATTTTAAACAAAATAGGTGGTCTTTTTACACCAACGGGTTCGATTTTAATTTTCCCGGCTGGAATTTTTTTTTAAAGTAAATATTATAGATATAGTATTATTTCTTATCATAAGCTTACTTAATACTATTATACTGAGAATACATTTAACATTTTACACTTATTTAACACACATCCATGAAACCAGGAACACAAATAACCGTTCGCCGGGATTCGAACCCTCGATCTCCAGATGCACCGCCGCACTCAACCACTGAGTTACAGAGATCGTCACCTGCCAGTGAAAGTGCCAACAAATCGGTTAGTAGGTCACCCCGAGGCCCGTACCTAGTTGTGTTACTCGCAGCTTGTTGTCTTTATGCCGTAAATACAGGGGCGTATCTGCCATATCAATTATACGGTGCCCCCGGGCCACAGCCCACAGGGGATCCGACGAGCGTTAGCAAATATTAATAAACACTTCCCTTTCTTTTAAGACATCACCAGCTATAAATAATTTAATAAATCAGTTTACTGTAAAAACGGCAATGACGTGAAAGATCTATCTAATGATCTAGCTGTTCGTTAGTCTCGCTAAAACTGGAGAATGGCTGAACCGATTCGGCTGTTTTTGATCTTGAAATATTCGTGGAAGTCCAGGGAAGCTTTAAACGGTGAGAAAATATGCTGTTTGTATGCTCAACAAAGTGGGCGCGGGTCAGCTTATTAATAAATATTTGGTTTAATTTTATGCAAATATTTTTTTTCTTTTGTGTGAAATCTTTACACTTCATGCCCCCAAATTTTTATACGGGGTCCTGCCAAGGTACGCTACTGAGTAAATAGTTAATAATATTTAGGTAGTTAGTACTTACGTAATACCTTTAATGTTTACTGTTAACAAGCATGCAGGTTTTACCCGAAATGGCTAGTTTATCTGGAGGCATATCGGTGATCGGTATAATATGGTATAATTTATACAACGGTCGGTCTCCATGTTTAAACAGTTTTAGATTCTTGCTTTGTATATAATATGCCTACAATTTATAGTAATAACCATCTACATAAAATACTAATAATGTAAAGAAGAAAGATTTTATTGTTTGTAAGTATTGAATACACCCCGAAACTACTGGACTAATTTCGAAACAGATACCTATAGAGTTGTGGGAGTACTAGTGGAAGCCCCAAAGGGAGATCTCCGACCGAGCGAGATGGTATGCTCGGTCAGGCCGAAGCCCACTGTACTAGTTTTCAGATGTCGTATATATAGCGCCGGACTTAGAAAACTTCGATAGCGCGATGCAGGATGTGGCGCTAGTAGTACCGCTACATCACTCCCCCTCGAAGACCGGAGGTCGAAACTTGAGTCGTCTTGTGCTTAGTCGCCAGTGCCAGTGAGTCCCAGTGAGTCGGAACTGTGCTGCTGCTGCACGGGCTCCAGTGAGTCGGAGTGCTGCCGTGCGGGCCGATGCTACGTGCTGAACCAGGAGAGATGTGCTCTGCTTGCTGACCGGTCGTGTAGTGAGAGTGCCCGTTGAAGCCGATGAGGGTTCGACCAGGCCGCGCTGCGTTGCGGCTAGTGGACGAAGTACCCGAAGTGGCTGAAGCTGGCTGGCGTGGTGCGGAGGGGCGGGGAGTGATGATGATGAAGGAGGCGTGTTCTGACGGGGTCACCAATGTGGGAGTACTAGTGGAAGCCCCAAAGGGAGATCTCCGACCGAGCGAGATGGTATGCTCGGTCAGGCCGAAGCCCACTGTACTAGTTTTCAGATGTCGTATATATAGCGCCGGAAATAGAAAACTTCGATAGCGCGATGCAGGATGTGGCGCTAGTAGTACCGCTACAGAGTAGACCACATAGGCTACGTTTTATAGTGGCAAAACATAGGCGTTTCCGCGGATGATGTCGTGCCTAATTTATAGTTATAATAGGTACATCCTAACAAGCTAACAATTTAAACAAAACTTATTTACTAGGAAAATAAAGAATCACATCATAACAATAATTTGGTCGTATTGTTGTGTTTTTACAAGAATATTATTATATAGCGGGTATACCTACACATATAACATTGTCAATATTGTTTACTTATGTCATCCTTAAGGCTAACGATACCTTAGAAAAAAGAATAAACAATGCTATCTCAGTTAAGGTATGTTTGTCACGACTCACGTACGAGGACACCTGCGGACATAGATAAAAACCAAAAAGCTAAAGCCCGTACCGTGAGTGCAGCCTATCATAGTGCCAATTTTGTAGATAACCTCGTTACCAAAAATATTCAATTCCACCAAATTATTTTTCTGTTTGTATTTAGAAATAATGTGAACTATCTTCCTTATCCTATCCACTTATCCATGGATAAAGTGGCGGGAGTAGGAATATCACCCGTAACCATTTTTCCCGTGGGTGACGTAAAGAGACAGAGAGAATATATAATGTGAAAAGATCAGTCATAACTTTGGGATATGGAAATGTAGTCTTCGATTTTATTTTTTAAGAACTATTTTTGTTAAATAAGATAATATTTATTAAAAAAGGAGGAGGTTTCACAATTCGACCGTATAATATATGTTTTTTAATAACAAAAAAGCAAAAGCGAGCGAGCGTGGCTAGTAAAGGCAACCACCGTTTGGGGAGGCTTAAGTCCCATAGTTTACGACGGAGCTGACACAACGATGATACGACATCCGGACTTACCGGTGTGTATGGCGTACTTCCCGGTCATAAGCGAGGCCCTGGAGGGCGTACATATGGGCGTGACGTAGTAGCGGTGCAGGGCGAGCCCCGCCGCCGCCAGCGCGTCGATGTTGGGGGTGGGCACCTGGTTCGAGCCATGGAAGCCCACGTCGTTCCAGCCCTGAAACCGAGTAAACAGCGGCGTAGCTAACAGTGGCACAGATAAAGTCGGCTATACAGGTAGGACGAGGCCAAGAGTAGGCCAGCATCAGCGGCGGCAAATAGGTGCAAGGCGAGAGCCGAATTTGCCGAATGCACACAAGTGGCCAATGTAGACGAGTGTTTGTTGGCCTGACTGTGACAGCGATAAATGTCACTTATTACAATGGCGGCTATACCTCACAATAAAGAATCATATCTTTGTTCTGAGGGCTATACAAACGTGTTGACGCTATTGGCCGAGCGCAGGCGAGCGCCTTCGATTTGTGCACAAAAACTGACACCGATGCCGAGCATCACAATCACAACAAGGTAAGGCAAATAGACCGTCTACACGTTGGCGTTGGCCGCCGCTCGACAACGCTCGGCCAATATGTGTAGGCGGCTTTACAGTGGCGTATGTATTTATAACAGTGACACAGCTAACAGTGGTGTAGTTAACAGTGTCATAGCTGACAGTAAACAAGCAAACTCTTTAGTTTTACAATATTAGTATAGAATATAGATAACATTGAACGTAAACAGTAGTATATAACTAGATTCAAGCATAAATAACACTGGCAAAGGCTAGTTCTCCGTCAGGAGCACCCTGCATGATGGGAGTTTGCATCAGTGTCTTCAAGAGGTAAGGGCAAGGCGAAGCGGATAGGAATGCAGTTTTAGGAACCCTACGCCGCATAATCTAAGTACGCCACTGATCTACGTTCGATGATGACCAATTTATGATACCTATTCGATACTAATATTGTAATCTATAGATAGATAGAGATAGAAAATTCTTTATTTGTGCGATAAAAAAAAACACACAATAATGAAACACAGCAATAAATAATTGTAGAAAAAGGCGGTCTTATTGCTTACAGCAATCATTTCCAGGCAACCTATTAAAATGTAATGCCTAACTTAAAATCTACTTATTATAAATTACACACTTAAAAAAATAAAGTAGTTTGTTTAAACGTGTTAATCTCGAATTAGTAAGTAGTTCACTTACTGTTCTGATTAAAAAAAACAATGTTGGATGGCTTTTTATCGTGGAAGGCTTTATTATAATAATAATATAATCACGCTAAGACCATAAGAGCAGAACACCAATCAATGATTCAATAACTAGGGTTTATTTCACTTTTTCACGCTCTCGAAATAACGGCTGTTTAATATATTCATTGATAAATGATATTATAATGGACTAAATAAATAAAATTATAACATAAAATTTGTAAATAATTATAATATAAATATATTTAGAAAAATGAAACCTAATCCAAAATAATTTATAGCACTTTCTATTATCTACCCACATGTTTATTGTACGAAATCGGAATAAATCAAATTAGAAATACAATTAAATTAAAACCGATATTAAAAATATTATATACTTACTCATCTAATTAAAAATTATAGTTAACTCACCAAATCATCAGCAATAAACAAAACGATGTTGGGCCTGGCCCCATGACATACACTCAGACACAAACACACACACAACAGTGTCCACATCGTGCGGCTGTTATCTAATAAATAACTTGTATATTCCGCTACAGCTGTTAGTCCCACTATTTTGTATGCGGCGCAATGACCTCTCGCTCGTGTGGTCTATACTTACCCGTTTCGTTTACCTATCCATCCAAGGGTTTGAAACATAAACAATGTGGCGATCTGCTGTCACATTGTAGGTATATAATTGGTGCTTGGTACCACCGTCGATTCTGGTTACAGAGGAGTTGCAGTGGGATTGTGTGCTGGGCCAAAAAATGTAGAAAGGTACGATTTTTAAACATTAGTAATTATACTCGTAGTTATGAATGGTATCGGAACGGTCGTAAGTCAACTCTGCTAAGCGAAGGATGGTTTTAATTTAGAAGCCATAATACCTAAACAGAAGATCAGGCTTAGTACGACGGCGTAGAACTGTGATTTCTAGGGAAGTTTAGAGAAATATTAATTTTTATCGAATTATCAATAGAAACATCAATAAAACCTAACTATTGCCCACAGGACTGGCACTGCCTATTGTGAAGGTTTCTGTATAAACAAATAAATCATATAAAAATTTAAAACCTTTTATGCAAATAAAATTGGTACACAACAAAGGAGAAAGCCCATTTCAGGCCCAGAGCGGACAGCCGTCTTAAGAAGACTTAATTTCTCCAGAAATGTATAATAAAGAAACATGATTTTTGATAACATTCAAATAACCGCCACTATAATCAGTAATGTTCCAATAAAAAAAGGAATTTTATTGGATTATTTGGAACCTAAATATAACGTTGAGGTGAAATGTTACCCGATGATAAAACTCTAATCAATCAACCCGAATATCGATTTATAAACAAATAAAATAAACTCATGTAAATACAAATAACGGGTCACTGTTGGTAATTCGGTAAAGAATTAATCAAAAGAAAACATTTATCTTAAAACCAATGTTTACGTTTGTTACTATAAATGATAAATATGAATAAAAAGTCATATTATATCGATTATTTTTTACGTTATCGATTTATCGATTTCATTTTTTTGCGACAAGCGGCAACATTGATGACTGAAATGTCATTTTTCAAACGACATTTCAGTCATCAATGATTTCGACCGTTCGTTTGTTGCTCAAAGATGCGTTTTGTTTTGTTTTCGATTTTTTTCACCGCAATCTGGCTTTCTCGCCTGAACTTGTTTCGGCTTTTCACGTACGACTTTGGCATTGTTTTACTAGTTTTGTTCTCTCCTTCTACGATTACTTGGCCCTGGATTAAAGGATTACGCTATTTGATTGTGCATACCAAAATGTCTGAAGAATATTGTATACTATGTTGTGGTAATAATGTTACCGAGAACCGTATTTTAAAGCCCGAAGAATTAAGTGTCATACAGCAGTGGGTTGCACGGCAGCAGGTAATCATAATATTATATTAAAATGTTTCTATTATTTCTTTCATTATGGTTTAATCGTTAAATCTTTTACTGTTGAAAATATTTATCATTAATGTTAATATGTTTTAGGTGTCAGGCGATAATCTTGTTTGCCACAATTGCTGGGTAGCAATAACTGAAAGTCTTGCACTACAACAAGGGCTATCTTAATATACGAGTATCTTACTATTATAAATTATTGAAAAGTCGGAAAAGGCCTTGAAAATAAAATAGACAAAAAGTAAAAAAAATATATTTCTACAATAATGGCGCCATTCTAAGTTTTTTTCTCAGATATCTAATACTATTAACATTTTAGAACACTCATTTTTAATGCGATTTTTTGATGTCCACATTGGGCCTGAGACACTATGGAGAGTGGGCTTTCTCCTTTGTATAATATAATATTATGGTAATTCGTAGCAAAATAATTCTTAATACAAGGTAGCAAGGTCGTCAAAAAGAAATAATAATGGATAACGTACATACTCTGGTAATTATAATCAACTAGCTGTGCCCGCGACTTCGTTCGCGTGGTGTTTGATTGAAACCGTTTATGCAGCGCATGCAACGAAAGTCCCCAAATGTGAATTACCTATTTGTTTGTTTAAAGTTTAAACGCGCTAATCTCAGGGACTACCTACTTGTCCGATTTGAAAAATTATTTTTGTTGGATAGTCCATTTATAGAGGAAGGCGGCGTCCGACGGCTTTTATTTATTTATTTAGATAACAAACAGTCATTTACAAATATTTTTAAATTTTATAACAATAACTAGACCTAAAGTACCATTAACTTACAATGATAATGAAAATATTAACATTCAGTACAAAATTTCTAAATTTACAGAATAAATTATATAGGTAATATAACATTACGCTGCGACCAAAACCAGACGGGCGCCGCCCGACGTCGCGACGCCGACGCCAGACACCGCGACGCCGACGCCTGAGTCCTGACGCCGCGACGCCGACGCCCAACGCCCGACGCCGCGACGCCGATGCCTAACACCGCGCCGCCAACGCCCGACACCGCGACGCCGACGCCTGACACCGCGCCACCGACGTCGCGACGCCCGACGCTGCGACGGCCGACGCCCGACGCCGACGTCTTTTCATTCTCCATTCGGCTACTTTTGGTCTTGAAATGTTCGTGGAAGTCCAGGGAAGGTTTAAACGGTTTCTATGCTCAACGAAGTCACGTGATTCGAAAAAATCTATATATACCTACTCTGCATGTTATTGTTTTGTTCATGCGTAATGTTTTGTGTTCGTAATTGTAATTTCAGTACTAATTATTTGAAGTTATTAATTTAATAAAAAATAATACCTAGTTTCTTGTCATAAAAATCCCACCAAAAACATTTTCATGTAAAAATGTTGCCAAGACGAGTCTACATAGCTTACCCTGTGAAAAAGTTATCAGATATCGCATAAAGCCAAGCTCTAAAGACTACTCGCCCTAAATCTACAAGCACCTTGATCAAAATCTATTAAAAAGTGGACAAATCTCATGTAGAAAGTAAGGGCGCATAGATCAAGAACTTTGGTTCTACATGAGATTTGTCCACTTTTGATAGATTTTGATCAAGGTGCTTGTAGATTTAGGGCGAGTAGTCGTTAGAGCCTGGCTTTATGCGATATCTGATAACTTTTTCACGGGGTAAGCTATGTAGACTCGTCTTAGCAACATTTTTACATGGAAATGTTTTTGGTGGGATTTCATTTATTTTTGTAAGTTGGTTAATGGACTTGTTTGAGTTTAAAAATAACCTATTTTGACCCCGGGCAATTAGCCTTATTCTTCGTCTGGAATTTAGATGATTTATTGTATTTCTCTTTCATTTGATACCCATATTGTGAGAGTACCTGTGAAAACGATAAATCGCTATTTTGGATTAAAAATGGCAGCATTCATGAAATCTTGTATGAATTGTATTTGTTTTCTCAAACTCTCTCATCATTTGATACCCATATTGTAGGGGTTGATATGCAAACGATAAGTCTCCATTGTGGCTGTGTAACACCGAACTTCAATAATTACCGTTTCATTGAAACCAGTCCAGCTACGCAGGAGTTATTTTATAGTGCCCAAATGTGTGCGCAATGCATAGAAGCACTCTCTTTTTCTTCACTCTCGTAACCCACTGGGACGGATAACCAACACGACTGGCGGGAGATCAAGCGCAGGACCGACTTTTTACATGCTCATCCGACGCATGGATCATCTTTCTTGTCAGACAATTAGGTGATCAGCCTGCCTTGTCTTAACCAAACTTAAAACGTGTTTCCAACGTGGGAATCGAACCCACGACGACCACAGTCGAGAGCCAGGCTCTAAACCACTAGACCACGGAGGCGTAATAACTAAAATTGTATAAATAAATTGATCGTGTAATATTGAAACTTATAAAATTTTGTCATGCGCAAATCAATTAAAAGTCGATTAAGTACTTAATTTATGGTCATAAATTTCTTTGAGTATCGAGGTTTTTACAATTTAGACTACAAAAAATCTACGCATTTGGAGTTTTATGTAACGTTTTATTTTTCGTTTATTGTTATCATTATAAAACGTTACCATATTATGTTTGTGTTTAGATGTTTCACAGTTCTAAACATAGATGTCGCTGTTAGGCAACTGCTTCGCGCTATCGACGTGTCGAACGATTTTTATTTAAGATTATACGGATATTACACTAACACTGACGTTAGCTTTATATTCATCTCACATCATATTTTTGTTTTATTTAACAACAGATGGAGCTCGTGCCGGATTTTAGATAATATAACTGTCTGTGTTTCCATACACCGACAGTTTATTTATTTATTTATTTATTTATTTATTGTTATGAACAACCAACAAAAGTAACAATTATACATGCAATATTATTTCCATTATAGTACATTATCTTGGTTATTGCACTTTTAATTACAGGTAATTACATCATGCTTTATGAATAAAAGTTTCAGCTATAAAATACATATTGTCAAATCACAAAATTAAATTTTAAAAAAGAAACAAATACTTAAGACTACTAGGTACTTAACTTAAAAAGGTCACAAAAATAAAAATCAAAACAGTAATAATAATAAAAAAAAAAAGATAAGTAAATAATAATATAAAATGTTACACAACGTCAAAGTAATTAATTAATTAAAATTAAAATGATGCAAGTCAGAGATATAAGTAATTAGTACAATTATTATAATATTAGTTTTATTAAAATACTAGCTGTGCCCGCGACTTCGTACGCGTGGAAAAGTGATTTAGGGCACTTTAGTATTTTTAAATATATTTTTAGTTTATTGGCGCAACCGCTGAGAACTTTCGCTAATAGGTACTTCCCAGTGCATCCCAGTGTTGATCCCGATCCAGCAAGACACGTACCCGGCAAGCCTCTTGGTATGCAGGGTATAATAATAATATATTACTATCCTTTCGGAGCTCGGCAAAAGAAGTAGGCCTTCGAACAATATGTAGAAGTCAGCAAAGGTATTCGAAGTTAGGATAATATTATTCGAATGCACCGTATAGACCCAGACAATTTTTCACGTTAATTTAGTAAAGTATTTAACTTCGATGTCCGTCTGTCTGTCTGGGTGTCAAAACTTTAACACGTGTATAGTATCAAGCTAAAAATCATATTAAAAACTCAGCTCTACTGTCCCTTCTGGCTGTGAAAAGAAACAGGCATCTTGGCCACATCTACCCAAAGATTCAGCTGTTTATATCGCTAATTTTCGCAATTTTCGACACGCCAAAGGGAACCAAAACCTAAAAGAAATTTGATATGAAGCAACATCTTAATGCACTATTAAAATGTTGCTTCATATCAAATTTAAACGACATAGGAAAAATTGCGAAACCATAAAAATATTTTAAATTTTTTCAACTTATTACCGTTTTTGTCATTAATGTTTTGAAGTATTATTAAATTTAAACTTATATTGCAATTACTAAGGTCTTTAAAACGGAACTCTCGGTTAGACATGGGCGCAGCGGCACGCCCCGCCGAGGATCCAGCAGGCTTACTCTCGACACAACTGAGAATCGAATCAGTTCGATCTTAACGGTTTTTGGTGTTTTATTTGGTAGATTACTTTGAAATTAATTAGGTTAAAGAAAACCGTTAGAACGTAACTTTTTGTACACCAGACCATATCAATCGACAGAGAATAAAAATAAACAAACGTCAATTTCTTCGGGAGTATGCGGCACGATCGACTCTGAATTAAAATCGAATCAGTTTGGAGAGTTAGGCCCCGCGCCGATCCGCTTTAGTAGCGTTTTTTATAACCTACCCTAAGATTAAAAATAATAATAAAATAAATAAATGAAATTTTGTTTTAAACAAAATATAAAATAAAAAAAAAAATTTGAATGCTTGAAGCAGCGCGGTTCCCGCCGCGCTTCATACAAACGTCCAGTATTTTTTTTATTGTCATATATCTTCAAATCAAAGCGACATCTATATAAATTCATACTACCGGTACTGCCTGTTAGCACATTTTAATAGTATTTTTTACCCAGCAGTGGGGTGGAGTTCCTTTGGTTGACCTTCGCCAAAATTCCTACCTACCAGCATCTGATACCTACACTACACCCCGACTCGGATGTAAGACGTCACGCATCAGCCTGTATCGCGCGGCGCCGCGGCCCGCGATGCGGCGCGGCGGTCGAATCACGGCGTAACGATTTTAATTTTGCTATATTATCTCCTAAACTATTAATTATACTTGCTAGGTATAAAGGGCAAATATAGTCTTCATGAAATTCTTAAGCCAACTAACGTATTAAAAATGATGAGGATTAATACCGTGATGGTATAAATAGTTTACCAAAAACCGCTTAACTGCCCGTTTTTTTAGATTATCGCGAAAGGCTTTCTTTTAATAATACAGTTAATTAAGTTGATTTATACAATAAATGATAATTTATTTCAATTTGTGAAGCAAGTTCAAAAATACAATTTTTATATTATTATGACACTGTGGAAACACTCTTCTCAGAAAAAAAAATCTGTTAGGTACTTATTTCAAGTTCTAATCTACTTTAGTGCCACGTTCTATTGCTTCGCGTCACTGTGTAAGCGATCCCCCCGCGCCCCCCGCATGAACCGTTCGTCCGCAGCCCGCGCGCGCGAAATTCCTCCGACTTGCTTCCAATTTATCGTCACTGCTCGGCTCCTATGTATCGTAGCGTTATGTTATATAGCCTATAACCTGCCCAGGAATATGGGCTACAATCGTACCAAGTTTGGTTAAAATCCCTTCAGTAGTTTTTGTTCCTATCGCGCACATACAGACAGACAGACAGACAGACAGACAGACAGACAGACAGACAAAAATTTTACTAATTGCATTTTTGGCATCAGTATCGATCGCCAATCATCCTCCAATATGTATTTTGAAAAAATATTCAATGTACAGAATTGACCTCTCTACAGTTTTATTATAAGTATAGATTGTCAAAAATATAATGGCAATGTTTATATTAATTATTGTGAGATATTTTATCTCCTTTGTGACCGACAGCAATTTACAACTATTAGCTGCCTGCATATTCGCGCTAATTTTAAATATGTGGATAAAAACAAATTTTCCTCTCATCTATACATATAATAAAACTGTAGAGAGGTCAATTCTGTACATTGAATATTTTTTCAAAATACATATTGGAGGATGATTGGCGATCGATACTGATGCCAAAAATGCAATTAGTAAAATTTTTGTCTGTCTGTCTGTCTGTCTGTCTGTCTGTCTGTCTGTATGTGCGCGATGGGAACAAAAACTACTGAAGGGATTTTAACCAAACTTGGTACGATTGTAGCCCATATTCCTGGGCAGGTTATAGGCTATATAACATAACGCTACGATACATAGCAGCCGAGCAGTGACGATAAATTGGAAGCAAGTCGGATGAATTTCGCGCGCGCGGGCTGCGGACGATCGGTTCATGCGGGGGGCGCGGGGGATCGCTTACACAGTGACGCGAAGCAATAGAATGTGGCACTAAAGTAGATTAGAACTTGAAATAAGTACCTAACTAACAGATTTTTTTTTCTGAGAAGAGTGTTTCCACAGTGTCATAATAATATAAAAATTGTATTTTTGAACTTGCTTCACAAATTGAAATAAATTATCATTTATTGTATAAATCAACTTAATTAACTGTATTATTAAAAGCAAGCCTTTCGCGATAATCTAAAAAAACGGGCAATTAAGCGGTTTTTGGTAAACTATTTATACCATAATCCTTATCATTTTTAATACGTTAGTTGGCTTAAGCATTTCATGAAGACTATATTTGTCCTTTATACCTAGCAAGTATAATTAATAGTTTAGGAGATAATATAGCAAAATTAAAATCGTTTCGCCGTGATTCGACCGCCGCATCGCGGCGCCGCGCGATACAGGCTGATGCGTGACGTCTTTTATCCGAGTCGGGGTGTAGTGTAGGTATCAGATGCTGGTAGGTAGGAATTTTGGCGAAGGTCAACCAAAGGAACTCCACCCCACTGCTGGGTAAAAAATACTATTAAAATGTGCTAACAGGCAGTACCGGTAGTATGAATTTAACCACGCACAGCCGCTAACTGTGCCCCCAGTAATAATCGTGTTAAAAGTACGGCGTATGGCGTATAGATGTCGCTTTGATTTGAAGATATATGACAATAAAAAAAATACTGGACGTTTGTATGAAGCGCGGCGGGAACCGCGCTGCTTCAAACATTCAAATTTATTCTTTTTTTATTTTATATTTTGTTTAAAACAAAATTTCATTTATTTATATTATTATTATTATACTTAGGGTAGGTTATAAAAAAAGGTAGGTTTCATTTATTTATATTATTATATATTTATATTATTATTATTATACTTAGGGTAGGTTATAAAGGTTTGGTAGCGTAAAAAACGCTACCAAAGCCGATCGGCGCGGCGCACCGAGCTGGGGCCTAACTCTCCAAACTGATTCGATTTTAATTCAGATTCGATCGTGCCGCATACTCCCGAAGAAATTGACGTTTGTTTATTTTTATTCTCTGTCGATTGATATGGTCTGGTGTACAAAAAGTTACGTTCTAATGGTTTTCTTTATCCTAATTAATTTCAAAGTAATCTACCAAATAAAACACCAAAAACCGTTAAGATCGAACTGATTCGATTCACAGTTGTGTCGAGAGTAAGCCTGCTGGATCCTCGGCGGGGCGTGCCACTGCGCCCATGTCTAACCGAGAGTTCCGTTTTAAAGACCTTAGTAATTGCAATATAAGTTTAAATTTAATAATACTTCAAAACATTAATGACAAAAACGGTAATAAGTTGAAATAATTGAAAATATTTTTATGGTTTCGCAATTTATCCTATGTCGTTTAAATTTGATATGAAGCAATGTTTTAATAGTGCATTAAGACGTTGCTTCATATCAAATTTCTATTCCCGGGAAGTACCCTTTAGGTTTTGGTTCCCTTTGGCGTGTCGAAAATTGCGAAAATTAGCGATATAAACGGCTGAATCTTTGGGTAGATGTGGCCAAGATGCCTGTTTCTTTTCACAGCCAGAAGGGACAGTAGAACTGAGTTTTTAATATGATTTTTAGCTTGATACCTACACGTGTTAAAGTTTTGACACCCAGACAGACAGACGGACATCGAAGTTAAATACTTTACTAAATTAACGTGAAAAATTGTCTGGGTCTATACGGTGCATTCGAATAATATTATCCTAACTTCGAATACCTTTGCTGACTTCTACATATTGTTCGAAGGCCTACTTCTTTTGCCGAGCTCCGAAAGGATAGTAATATATTATTATTATACCCTGCATACCAAGAGGCTTGCCGGGTACGTGACTTGCTGGATCGGGATCAACACTGGGATGCACTGGGAAGTACCTATTAGCGAAAGTTCTCAGCAGTTGCGCCAATAAACTAAAAATATATTTAAAAATACTAAAGTGCCCTAAATCACTGTTCCACGCGTACGAAGTCGCGGGCACAGCTAGTAAATAATATAATAATATATTTTTCATCTTCGGTAAAAGTCGGTCACCGATTAATAATTGGTGACCGACTTTTTGTAGATGAATAATAGAATATACTGATTGCAGTAGTGCAACGCACTCAACATACATAAAGTCGGACATAAATTATATGGAGCAAAACTCTGAACGATTATTGGTCCTACAAAAAGTAGGTCATAGGTTTTTTATGTACTTGTATATTATATTCCTTTTATAAATTAAAGATCATCAGATCCTTATAATAAACATCCTTTTGAATCCAATATGGTGGATGATCCCATAGAATACAAAAGCCCAGCGCCGCGACGCCCAACGCCGCAACGCCAACGCCCAGCGTCGCGACACCCAGCGACGCCCAGCGCCGCGACCCTCAGCGCCGCAACGCACGACGCCTGCCGACGCCCAGCGTCGCGACGCCTGCCGACGCCCAGCGCCGCGACGCCCAGCTCCGCGACGCCTGCCGACGCCCTGCGCCACGACGCCCAGCGCCGCGACGCCCAGCGCCACGATGCCCAGCGCCACGACGCCCAGCGCTGCGACGCCCAGCGCCGCGACGCCTGCCTACCGACGCCTAGCGCCACGACGTCTGCCGTCGCCCAGCGCCACGACGCCTGCCTACCGACGCCTAGCGCCACGATGCCTAGCGACGCCAAGCGCCGCGACGCCTAGCGACGCCAAGCGCCGCGACGCCTGCCGACGCCCGGCGCTACGACGCCCAGCGCCACGACGCCCAGCGCCACGACGCCCAGCGCCACGACGCCCAGCGCCGCGACGCCTGCCGACGCCCAGCGCCACGACGCCTAGCGCCACGACGCCTGCCGACGCCAAGCGCCGCGACGCCTAGCGACGCCCAGCGCCACGACGCCTGGCGCCACGACGCCTGCCGACGCCCAGCGCCGCGACGCCGAGCGCCGCAACGCCTACCGACGCCAAGCGCCGCGACGCCTGCCGACGCCCAGCGCCACGACGCCTAGCGCCACGATGCCCAGCGCCACGATGCCCAGCGCCACGACGCCCAGTGCAGCGACGCCCAGCTCCGCGACGCCTGCCGACGCCGAGCGCCGCGACACCTGCCAACGCCCAGCGCCTCGACGCCTACCGACCCCGCGACGCCTGCCGACGCCCAGCGCCATGACGCCTGCCGACGCCAAGCGCCGCGACGCCTAGCGACGCCAAGCGCCGCGACGCCTAGCGACGCCAAGCACCGCGACGCCTAGCGACGCCAAGCGCCGTGACGCCTAGCGACGCCCAGCGCCACGACGCCAAGCGCCGCGACGCCTGCCGACGCCCAAAGCCACGACGCCCAGCGCCACGACGCCCAGCGCCGCGACGCCTGCCGACGCCCAGCGCCGCGACGCCTGCCGACGCCCAGCGTCGCGACACCTGCCGACGCCCAGCGTCGCGACGCCTGCCGACGCCCAGCGTCACGACGCCTGCCGACGCCTTTTTGTAGATGAATAATAGAATATACTGATTGCAGTAGTGCAACGCACTCAACATACATAAAGTCGGACATAAATTATATGGAGCAAAACTCTGAACGATTATTGGTCCTACAAAAAGTAGGTCATAGGTTTTTTATGTACTTGTATATTATATTCCTTTTATAAATTAAAGATCATCAGATCCTTATAATCGCCGTGTGGTGACGGCATTAGAATACAATTATCACCACCCCCGATACTATCCTAGGGGAGTCGTAAGAGGCGACTAAAAGGAAACACACACACATCAACAGCTAGTGTGAGAGAAGGAAAACTCGAAACAAAACCCTGTACCAACCCGTCTAGCCAGCGTGGTACCAGTAGGCTAAACTTCCTCCAAATGATTACGCACCAGAAAACCAGGCCCCTAGTCCCCGGCGGCCCTGCTATTCCTGGCTACGGTAGCGGCCACGGTAACGGCGGGGCGGGGGGTGCTAAGAATCCCCGGAAGAGATCCGGCTACCACCCCCCTTATAAACGACAACTGGCCCTGGTAACACACAACGTGCGCACTTTGAGGTTGGACGAGAAGCTCGTAGAGCTGGAAGAGGAGATGAACAAGTTGCACTGGGACATTATTGGTTTATCGGAGATCCGAAGAGAGGGCGAGGATACGATAACCTTACAGTCCGGCCACTTGTTCTACTACCGGGAGGGAGAACAGAAGTCCCAAGGTGGTGTTGGGTTTATCGTCCACAAATCTCTCATCAACAACATTGTGTCCATCGAGAGTGTGTCAAATAGGGTTGCATACCTTGTACTGAGAATCTCAAAACGATATTCGTTGAAGATTGTACAGGTATACGCCCCATCGTCAACACATCCAGACGATGAAGTAGAAGCTACGTATGAGGACGTCAGTAGGGCCATACGTAGCCCTAAAACACACTTCACAGTTGTTATGGGAGATTTCAATGCGAGGCTGGGCTGCAGAAGCGATGATGAGCTGAAAGTGGGGCCATTTGGATTTGGGCAGAGGAATCCCAGAGGACAGATGCTGGCGGACTTTATGGAGAAAGAAGGACTCTTCATGATGAATTCTTTCTTCCAAAAGCCGCCGCAGAGGAAATGGACCTGGTTGAGTCCCGACGGTGTAACTAGAAACGAGATTGACTTCATTATGAGCACCAAGCGGCAGATATTTAACGATGTCTCTGTGATCAACAGGGTTAAGACCGGAAGTGATCACCGAATCGTCAGAGGCATGTTGAATATCAACGTCAAACTTGAGAGATCGCGTCTGATGAAGTCTACGCTCCGACCGTCGAATGCCCATATCCAAAACCCCGAGAGCTTTCAACTTGAACTGTCAAATCGCTTCCAATGGCTAGACAGCTGCGCATCAGTGGACGATATAAATAGCAGGCTGGTAGAAACTGTCCATACGGTGGGGTCAAAATTTTTCAAGACCCACCGTACAAATAGACCTCAGAAACTATCCGACCAAACCCGGAACCTCATGGCTAGTCGACGTTCAATGATGCTCCAAACTTCGAGTGACGCTGAGTCATATAGGCAGCTCAATAGACAGATTACGAAGTCCTTGCGACACGATATCCGTTCTTTTAATACCCAGCGTATTAAAGAGACAATAGAGCGGAACCAAGGCTCCAAAGTGTTTGCAAGAGACGTATCTATTGGGCAAAGCCAGTTGACAAAGCTGAAGACCGAAGATGGACGAGTAACGTCAAATAAGTCCGAGGTACTACGGGAGATAGAAAGGTTCTATGGACAGCTGTATACCTCGGTCTCAGCTGAACCTGCTAGTTTAGCTGCAGACCCAAGAGCCAGGCTAACACGACACTATACCGAAGACATCCCGGACATCAGCCTGTACGAGATTAGGGTAGCTCTCAAACAGCTTAAGAACAACAAGGCTCCGGGCGAGGATGGAATCACTACAGAGCTTCTGAAAGCGGGCGGCACGCCGGTACTAAAAGTCCTTCAGAAACTCTTCAATTCCTCCTTACTCGATGGGAAAACGCCAGAGGCATGGAACAGGGGTGTTGTGGTCCTGTTCTTCAAAAAAGGCGACAAAACCTTACTGAAGAACTATAGGCCCATAACACTGCTGAGCCATGTCTACAAGCTGTTTTCGAGAGTTATCACGATGCGTCTCGAACGCAAGCTGGATGACTTTCAGCCTACCGAACAAGCCGGTTTCCGAAAAGGCTATAGTACCATAGACCACATACATACGCTGCGGCAGATTATACAGAAGACCGAAGAGTATAATCGGCCATTATGCTTGGCGTTTGTGGACTATGAGAAAGCCTTTGATTCCGTCGAAATATGGGCGGTCCTTAGATCTCTCCAGCGTTGCCGTATTGACTTTCGGTATATCGAAGTGTTGAAGTGTTTGTATAATAACGCCACCATGTCAGTCCGAGTACAGGAGCACTGCACGAAGGACATCCCTTTAAAGAGAGGAGTAAGACAGGGGGATATCATATCCCCGAAACTGTTTACCGCTGCTTTGGAGGATTCCTTCAAGCTCCTGGAATGGCAAGGACTTGGCATCAACATCAATGGCGAATACATCACTCACCTTCGATTTGCCGACGACATAGTAGTCATGGCAGAATCGCTGGAAGATTTGGGGCGCATGCTCGGTGGCCTCAATAGAGTTTCTCAACAAGTGGGTCTTAAAATGAACATGGACAAAACAAAGATTATGCACAATGTCCATGTTGCACCCACCGCACTAACTGTTGGGAGCTCTACTCTTGAAGTTGTTGACGAATATATATACCTAGGGCAGGCTGTCCGATTAGGTAGGTCCAACTTTAAGAGAGAGGTCAGTAGACGGATCCAGCTCGGCTGGGCAGCGTTCGGTAAATTACGCAACGTCTTCTCGTCCAAAATACCTCAGTGCCTTAAGACAAAGGTATACAACCAATGTGTGTTACCAGTGATGACTTACGGTTCTGAGACGTGGTGCTTCACGAAGGATCTTTTCAAAAGGCTCAATGTCGCTCAGCGTGCTATGGAGAGGGCAATGCTCGGTATTTCTCTACGTGATCGAATCAGAAATGAGGAGATCCGTAGAAGAACTAAGGTTGCTGACATTGCCCGTAGGATCAGTCAGCTGAAGTGGCAATGGGCCGGCCACATAGCACGAAGATTGGACGGTCGATGGGGCAAAAAGATCCTAGAGTGGAGGCCACGTACTGGCAAGCGCAGTGTGGGACGGCCACCTACCAGATGGACCGACGACCTGGTGAAAACTGCCGGGTCACGTTGGATGCAGGTGGCAATGGACCGGTCGCACTGGAAATGTATTGGAGAGGCCTATGTCCAGCAGTGGATAAAATAAAAGGCTGAAACGACGAGATCCTTATAATAAACATCCTTTTGAATCCAATATGGTGGATGATCCCAAAGAATACAAAAGCCCAGCGCCGCGACGCCCAACGCCGCAACGCCGACGCCCAGCGCCGCGACACCCAGCGACGCCCAGCACCGCGACCCTCAGCGCCGCAACGCACGACGCCTGCCGACGCCCAGCGTCGCGACGCCTGCCGACGCCCAGTGCCGCGACGCCCAGCTCCGCGACGCCTGCCGACGCCCAGCGCCACGACGCCCAGCGCCGCGACGCCCAGCGCCACGACGCCCAGCGCCGCGACGCCCAGCGCCACGATGCCCAGCGCCACGACGCCAAGCGCCGTGACGCCTAGCGACGCCAAGCGCCGCGACGCCTAGCGACGCCAAGCACCGCGACGCCTAGCGACGCCAAGCGCCGCGACGCCTAGCGACGCCCAGCGCCACGACGCCAAGCGCCGCGACGCCTGCCGACGCCCAAAGCCACGACGCCCAGCGCCACGACGCCCAGCGCCGCGACGCCTGCCGACGCCCAGCGCCGCGACGCCTAGCGACGCCCAGCGCCACGACGCCTGCCGACGCCCAGCGCCGCAACGCCTGCCGACGCCAAGCACCGCGACGCCTGCCGACGCCAAGCGCCGCGACGCCTAGCGACGCCCAGCGCCACGACGCCCAGCGCCACGACGCCCAGCGCCGCGACGCCTGCCGACGCCCAGCGCCGTGACGCCTGCCGACGCCAAGCGCCACGACGCCCAGCGCCACGACGCCCAGCGCCGCGACGCCTGCCGACGCCCAGCGTCGCGACGCCTGCCGACGCCCAGCGTCACGACGCCTGCCGACGCCCAGCGCCGCAACGCCTGCCGACGCCAAGCGCCGCGACGCCCAGCGCCGCAACGCCTGCCGACGCCCAGCGTCGCGACGCCTTCCGACGCCCAGCGCCGCGACGCCTGCCAACGCCCAGCGTCGCGACGCCTGCCGACGCCCAGCGCCGCGACGCCTGCCAACGCCCAGCGTCGCGACGCCATCCGACGCCCAGCGCCGCGACGCCTGCCGACGCCCAGCGTCGCGACGCCTGCCGACGCCCAGCGTCGCGACGCCTGTCGACGCCCAGCGCCGCAACGCCTGCCGACGCCAAGCGCCGCGACGCCTAGCGACGCCCAGCGCCACGACGCCCAGCGCCACGACGCCCAGCGCCGCGACGCCTGCCGACGCCCAGCGCCGTGACGCCTGCCGACGCCAAGCGCCGCGACGCCTAGCGACGCCCAGCGCCACGACGCCCAGCGCCACGACGCCCAGCGCCACGACGCCCAGCGCCGCGACGCCTGCCGACGCCCAGCGCCGCGACGCCTGCCGACGCCAAGCGCCGCGACGCCTAGCGACGCCCAGCGCCACGACGCCTAGCGCCACGATGCCCAGCGCCACGACGCCCAGCGCCGCGACGCCCAGCGCCGCGACGCCTGCCGACGCCCAGCGTCGTGACGCCAACCGACGCCCAGCGTCGCGACGCCTGCCGACGCCCAGCGTCGCGACACCTGCCGACGCCCAGCGTCGCGACGCCTGCCGACGCCCAGCGCCGCGACGCCCAGCGCCACGACGCCCAGCGCCGCGACGCCTGCCGACGCCCAGCGTCACGACGCCGAGCGCCACGACGCCTGCCGACGCCGAGCGCCGCGACGCCTGCCGGCGCCCAGCGCCGCAACGCCTGCCGACGCCCAGCACCGCGACGCCAAACGCCGCGACACCTGCCGACGCCCAACGCCAAAACGAAAAAAAGTAGGTCGTAGGTTTTTTATGTACTTGTATATTATATTCCTTTTATAAATTAAAGATCATCAGATCCTTATAATAAACATCCTTTTGAATCCAATATGGTGGTCCACCATATTGGATTCAAAATGGCAGCATTTACTTTTTTAATAATTTTTTTGTTGGTTTCGTAGCAATAACAGCTTACATACATAACTTCAGTTTTCTATGATTTCCGGCAGTAACCTAAGAATTTTGATGATCTATAAATGAGTCAGTGTCGAAATCAGGGGTTTTTAGACATCGATAAAATCTAAAGTATAATAGCTACGACATTCAAACTTTGTATTATTCATGTATTTACTGGTGTCAGTATATCTTGAAATTTTCAACTATTTAGCATCATCCAAAGCAAAGTTATGGGAGTTAAAAAAAAAGACGAACCCTTTCGAGAAAAGGTAGGTAGTGCCCTTGCGCTTCGCTTGGCTCGTCTTGACGGGGGCACGACCGTGCCCCCAGATATATGCGTGGGGTTCCTACTTCCTTCCAGCATTCGCAGTCCCGGCTCAGACGCGAGTCTCGTCACACGCGGCGCCCGGTCTAATCACGGCTTAAGTTTGCTATATCTGTATTAATTGTATTTGTTTGGTTTAAAGGGCTAATATAGTCTTCATGGAATGCTTTTTGAAAGATCGACTTTTTGTAGATGAATAATAGAATATTATACTGATTGCAGTAGTGCAACGCACTCAACATACATAAAGTCGGACATAAATTATATGGAGCAAAACTCTGAACGATTATTGGTCCTACAAAAAGTAGGTCGTTTGTTGGTTTTGTAGCAATAACAGCTTACATAACTTCAGCTTTCTAAGATTTCCGGAAGTAACCTTAGAATTTTGATGATCTATAAATGAGTCAGTGACGAAATCAGGGGTTTTTAGACATCGATAAAATCTAAAGTATAATAGCTACGACATTCAAACATTGTATAATTCATGTATTTACTGGTGTCACTATATTATGTTGAATTTTCAACTCTTTAGCATCATCCAAAGCAAAGTTATTGGAGTTCAAAAAAACGACGAAACCTTTCGAGAAAAGGTAGGGAGTCCCCTTGCGCTTCGCTTGGCTCGTCTTGACGGGGGCACGACCGTGCCCCCAGATGCGTGGGGTTCCGACTTCCTACATACCGGCATTCGCGGTCCCGGCTCAGACGCGAGTCACGTCACACGCGGCGGCCGGTCGAATCCCGGCGAAACAATCTTAATTTTGCTATATCTCCTAAAGTATTCATTGTATTTGCATGGTTTAAAGGGCAAATATAGTCTTCATGGAATGCTTTAGCCAACTAACGTATTTAAAATGATAAGAATTAATACCGTGATGGTATAAATATTTTTCCAAAAACCGCTTAATTGCCCATTTTTTTATCCTGTTAGTTATTTTACTAAATAACTAATCTTAAGAGATAGATAGACATACTTATACTGTCACGGACTTTTTTTTATTATTAAAAAGGAATAATTCTTTCAGACATATTTTTTGAGTAACTTAAAAACCCTCAAATGTAGATACACGAATTTAATACACATCCATGACCCAGGAACATTGAAAACTTTTTGTTCCCTCGGCGGGATTCAAACCCGCGACCTCTCGTTCGAGCACCAACGCGCTCAAACTAGTGCCCTACGGATGTCGTCGTCGTTTTGGATGTATATTGTTCATAAAACTGAATCTCATTTAAAACAAAATCCATGTCGTAATAAAATCTAAAATTATTAAGTTTCTTGACTCTACTGAAAAGTTGTAGTTTTATAGATACGAGGTTGTGAAGATAAAGCGACAATTTTATAAAAACTGATTCTTGGTAATAAATAAAATCAACACTTGGGAAATAAAAAAAGAAAATAGTTTAATAAATGTATTTATTGCTCATACATTCAATACAAACTTCTATGCATTCGGTTACGAACATACTTCTCGCCGGATAGCTCGCATCACAATCTACACTTGTCACTTGGTCATATTTTAAAACTCAAACATATACAAAATATCCATCATTACAATCCATAAGATTTATATTATTCTCTAATATAATCTGAATACTGTTGCCCGCTTACTAATAAAAATATTCACAATATTTAATGTTGCTGTCTTTCCCGTCTGAAAGGTTAATCAAATCGCCGATCAGCTGACATTTCAGTTGACAAGACATGGACGCCCATTGGTCAACATCACTCGCAGCAACTTCGCTCACTCGCTACGTTCACTAATGAGCGTTCAGAATGGCTAGTTAACTCAAATGTTAGCTGATCGACTTCTCAGAAACCGGGGGTTAGTCTGTCTATTGACTTTTTCAATACGTCACTTAGATACAGCTGCATTGAATAGCTAATCAGTGTGCTGTGCAATTTTTTGCTACAACTGCGCGTGAAAAGTTTAACTTCAATTTGTAAAGCATTGGATTATTTAGCTTATTTGACACTAGGGGTCCTGTTACGCCAAATTTGTAGTGAGTTTTTCACGTCGATCAATGGCAAATCTTGCACTTAGCACAGTTGTGTAAATATGTTTATCAGTTAGTGGGCAAGTTTATAGAATTCTAATCAACCATGAAGCTTTATAAAAATTAGCATTTAGTTAAATAAAATAATTTTCAACAATGACGAAACCACTACCCGAAGATACCTACACTAATACATAAGATCGTTATATACTATTCAAATACAAAACACGACTTACTCATACATCATAGCATAGGCTACTAAATACCCAGTGGTAGTACAGGTAAGATAACCTAACAGTAAACTGAAACTATCACTTTCTGTCAATCGATTCTGAATGTTACAATAATAGTTTCGATGCAGTCTCGATATGTTAAAACAGGAAAATAGATCCTAAGTCGCAGTGCCATCGCTATTATCACTTACGAAGTTCGATAACAAAAGTGTATGGGATTTGACGTAACCTACCTCGTGTGTCACTTAGCGAAGCTTATGTCAAATCCCATACATTTTGATTTTGAACCAAAATGGCATCTTGACTCAGGGCCTATGGTATTCTCATAAACGACAAACCGACCAGTTTCGGTTATTCCAATTTTCAAAATCAGTTTATGATATCAAGATAATAATTCATTGAAAGTAAAAGTTAGGCCGTGTTTCACCAAGCAATGTTAAAGTTAACGCCATGTTAAAATACCATGCCATCTCCTTCATTGACAGGAAATACGAGAGGGATAACATGATATTTAACATGGCGTTAACTTTAACATTGCTTGGTGAAACACGCCCTTAATCGACTTGGGTGCAGTGACAATTAGTTTCCATTTCTTCCCACTAGGGGCGTTGTTGCGATGATTAACAAACTGTGGCTAACTTCTTTACGGTGAGTAACAAAAACACGCACACAATACATTTCTCAGTTTTTACTTGAGTAAAAAAAATGATACCTCATTTTTAAATATCACTTTGTAATGCATTTCATACTTTGACAAAAAGAAAAGAGTTAAACTTTTTGATATACCCTCACGTTTTTGTCATTACAATTTACAACCAATTTTATAATAAAATACAAAAAAGTTTCCAGAAAGAAATATATAATGTCCTCTTCATAATAAAAATATTTACAACTGTAAGCTTTATACAGTTGTTAATTATACAATAACTTTCCTTGTCTGATGACAAAAACAAAACATGGTTTCGTTCAACCAGTTAGTAAATATTTTTATCATCTAGGGGGACAAATTATAAAGATAATAATCAAGTCGACGATACAATAATACCCATTCAAATCACACATATATTATATAGACAAATGCATACGGAATTATTGATAACTAAACTACCTAACGTGTTACATCTAAATGTATTAAACTGTTTGTTCATTAAACCGTTAGTTACGAGACTTGAGAGATCAGAACAAGAGAAATGAATATTAAACATTGTTAAAAATGCGAAGAAAATATAACGTAAACGGGAATAAACTTGAAAACGAATGTTAAAATCTTCTTTGGTGGAAAATAGTTATTTTATAACTAAATATTATATTCAGTGAGCTGATACTAGTTTGTTTAGATAATAGAAACCTAATACACTAGAATGTACTTATTCATGGTTTTTGTAGGCCCTTTGTCAAGTCGTCATTGCTATTATCGCTTCCGACGTTCGAAAACAAAACGTATATTGACATATTAAGCTTCGGCAAGTGACGTACGAATTAATATGTCATTTTGCGAAGTTCAATCCTATACATTTTGCTTACGAACTTCATAAGTGATAATAGCGAAGGCTGCTGGACTAAGGGCGGTCAATCCGTTAAGTAGTGGTCCCCTCCACCCTGATAAAAAAAAAAGTTCTTTCAACCTCAGTTCTTACGAGCAGAATAAAATCTTGATCCCTGTACTGACCCACAGGTAAGCTCACATTAAAGAAAAGAAAATGGTGAGTACTCCAAAACATATTCGGTCGAAATGATTTGTTTTTAACTTTTTACTCCCTAGAGTTCTCTCAACGGATTGACCATGTTCTACAAACACCGCAAATAAAACAAAACCATTAAAATAAAACCTTTTGAAGACGAGTGGCGTATAAATAAATAATAACACTTCTATCATCATACATTTGTTATTTGTAAATAAATATAAACAAGGTGATTCTACGATAAGAGGTTGAATGTTCTTGGCAAATTCACTCGCTATAGTATTATGTTTTTCATTAAAGGAAGTGAATAAAACAGGTGAGGTATGCATTAACATAAGTGAGTATAAATTTTATTCATTAGAGACCATACATCTGGTCGCAAATTAGAAAAATCGAATACAAAGATAACAACTAGAAATTATGCAAATTAAAAGAACAGGTTGGTAGATTTAGAAAGCGTAAGTATTATAATTGTCACGGCGCAGCTTATTCTGCATAATGTTTAATGTAAAACTTAAGGAAACTATATAATAATAACACATAACTTGTTTACATTTTGCCACTTCTCTCTCTGTATGTTCGCGATGAACTCAAAGACTACTGCACCGATCTTCGTGCTGTTTTCACTAATTTATAGAGTGGTTCTTGAGGAAGGTTTTATGATTCATTGGATCCAGTAGGTGGCGCTGCTGACAGAGCATCAAAATATGATGTTTTATTTTTCATCTTGGAGTTGTGTGTTATTATTATCAGCAAGAATTTCCGTCAAAAACCAGGTACACTAACTAGGTTAGGTACACTAACGGGGGAATAGTGAAACGATAAATTAAGTGGCGCTCAAATCACATGTTGTCCTTGTCATTTCGTCAAGGTGTGACAGTGACAGTCTGCAAATAGAACTAACTTTGATAGAAACTCCCTCTTATCGTAGAATCACTCGGAAATAATATATTAGAACATTCTCTATTTTGTAAGTGGACACACAAACCAACATGGCGGCTCATAGCCACACGCTACCACATGGCAAGGGGCAAGCTGACATATAGCTTATAAAATACTAGTCTATATAGCTATTAAAATACTAGTCTGAAGGCGAAGGTTGTATATTGAATTAGATGATCCAAATTTAAAATGAGATTTAGCACAAGTTTTAAACTATCTCTCATTCCGAAACGGTAAGGTTACTAGTATAGGGTTAGCATTATGACGTCACAATTGTTTCCTTCTCTTTCACACATTAGATTTCAAATATCAGTTGTTATTTTTATTGATACTTGTATAACTCTTTGTTTCATATTCTTTATTAACCATACAATACTTCAATTAAATCATTCAACAGACTAATTCCTTCTTTCCACGTGGCTATTGTCACTTGCCAGCTGCTACTTGCCGCGTGGTAGTTGCCACTTGCCACATGTTGCCCCTCGCCACACGGCAGCCCCACTCGCCGCGGCTGGCGACTTACTCCTTGCGCGGTTTCCGTTTCCGCGGCGCGTCGCCGGCGCCCTCCGACTCCACGGGCGGAGATGACTGAAATTAAATTATTAAATTGTATATAACGAATACACAAAGAACAGTCACTATAGTTTGGATATGATTATACTACCTCTCCTCATTCTAAACAAAATAAAAAAATTAAATTTTAGTTTCTGATAAAAAAAAGTATAAAAAATACAATTCTTAAATGAGGTATGGTCGTATAATCGTATCACAGTTAGAGCACAAATAAGATATGTTATAGTGACTGTCTTTATACGCACTGTAAGTATGGCCATACTCGTAACATGCAGCCTGAAATAAATACATTTGAGAATCATCAAATCGACATATTATATTGATACATTGATACCTCTATTAGCTACCGAAATCGAGTTTCGTACAGGAAATTATTGGGTGTCTCATGAAAGTGAAGTTAATCACGGAGCATAAAAAAAAATCGCTCCCCTCACCGATTTCGGTGTCGGTAGCCGATTTCATTGAAACCACGCCAGCTACGCAGGAGTTATTTTATAGTGCCCAAGTGTGTGCGCAATACACAATGACACTCTTTCTTCCTTTTACTCTCAAAACCCAGTTGGACGGATAAACGACACGACTGTCGGGAGATCCGGCGCAGGACCGACTTTATACATGCCCATCCGACGCATGGATCATCTTTCTTATGAAACAATCAGGTGCCTGCATTGTCCTAACCAAACTTGAAAACAACATTTATTGTTGTTCCAACGCGGGAATCGAACCCACGACCTCCGGGTGGAAAGCGAAGCTCTGAACCACTAGACCACGGATCATCAGCTTGATTACTATCGATCGCAAAAATTTGGCTTTCCTATCGATTAATAGCGACTGTCACTGTGACATTTGAACTATTAAGAGACAATTTAAAAAGTAGAAATGTCAACATTTTGAATTTCAACTGTAAGGCACCGTTATGTCATCGATCAGCTGTGTATTTTTAGTTTTAGTTAAGTAAAAACCAGGGATGTCAGGGAGCTTCGTAACCGTAACTATCGGATATCCGACATAAAAAATTATCCGTAACCGTAAGGAACTCCGAAATTAAAGTTTTTCTAGTGTAAAAAGGAAACCAAAATGTTAATATCCTTAATTATAAATTATCCGAAATAAAGTTATAATCCTAAATAATTTAAAATCCATACCCGAAATTTTATACCCATTTCATCCCAGCAGGGTTACTCCCGACACAATCGAGAATCAAATCAGTTAGATCTCAACGGCTTTTGGTATTTTATTTGGTGGATTGCTTTGAAACTAACCAGGATAAAGTAAATCGTTAGATCGTAACTTTTTGTACTCCCGACCATATCAATCGACTGAGAATCAAAATAAACAAACGTCAATTTATTCGGGAGACCGGGGCACGATCGAATCTGAATCACAATCGAATCAGTTTGGAGAGTGAGGCCCCTGGTTAATACGACGCATGCGCCTACCTCTGTGGTGTCCGGTTCCGGTTCCGGTTCGGGCGCCTCCTCCAGGCCGGCCTTCCCGGGCCGGGCCGGTTTCTCCTGCGCCGGCTCGTCCTCCTCCTCCTCGGCCTCGGAGGGGGGGTCCGCCTCCGTCACCGCGTCAGTCTTCTTGATGTCCGCATCGATGTCTTGCTGTTGGGTTATATAATGTTATTTGCTCCGTTTGTAGGCATGGGTCTATTTTCAATGGATATTTGCAATCTCATTGAGGATCCTTTGAAATTAGATTGTTGGTGTTAAGGCTAGTGACTAACTTGACGTTATATCAAAGACTACTAGCTACTCGAGCTCTATTTTCCTAGAATTCTATACACTAACCTTATGTATTCACCAGCACCAAGTCTGCTCATGTAGACTCACTATAATCATCCAACTCAGGTACACTGGCTTAAGACCAAATACCAGTCACACACACAGTCAGAGTTTACCCGAACCAGTCTTTGGATACCACTCAGGAATACTTACCAGTGTAATATGTCCACTTATCGTACGTCCGAGATAAATTTAACCCAAACGTAAACAAACCCGTCTATGACAGGACCATAGATTAGTCAGTGATGCCAATTGGCCAATATTAATGCAATAATTATTGCCGAGTACATGAATCCATAGACTATAGACTATATTCTACAGTCGGCAGTGTCAAAATAGCGTACTTTCACTGTGAAGGTTTTTCATTTGATGTTTAAATGTGTTAATTATTGTTTAATTGTTATAAAATGTATTGGATAATGAAGTATGATCCTTTAATATTCCTGTGAGAGTGTTGATAAGTGTGCATAATGAGTGAACATGTGTGTTGATAAGTGTGCATAATGAGTGAACATGTGTTTTCGGTTTGTTTACCTTTTGGTTAAATTTCTCTGGGACGAACACTATACACTCAGGTACTCGCAAGGATCGTGCCATCCAGCTACACCCACTCAGGTAAACTCACCGGTCTGATACCACTAAACTGTATTAACTACTCAGGAATACTCACCAGTACTCATCTACCCGACTACACCTACTGGAGTACTGCCCGGCGTGGGTCCGCAGCAGCAGTAGGCGACGGAGTACTCCCCGCTCCACCCGGCTCCACCTACTCACCGGCGTGGGTCCGCAGCAGCAGTAGGCGACGGTGTACTGCCCGCTCCACCCGGCTCCACCTACTCACCGGCGTGGGTCCGCAGCAGCAGTAGGCGACGGTGCCGACGACAATGAAGGAGACCACGATGAGCGCCGCCCACACCCAGGGGTTGGCGCCCGCCCACTTCAGCGCGCGCTCCACCACCGACTCCTGTGGGGTAGCTCACTACTAGCAACACTACACAACTAGCTTTACACTATTGAGGGTTCGATCCTTGAAATCTATCAGGATGGTCTTCGTGTCTACTTATTGGGTGATAATTTATTCCATTCCGAGAGTAACGGGGCAAGTTTGGTATGTAATTCAGCAAAGCATATTATGTTTCGCTAAATTACATATTAAACTTGCGATTAAAAGTTTTAAGGTTTCGTTGCTTGACATCTACGATAATATATGAACAATATATCTGCTCAAAGATCGCACCCTCTGATTATACAAATTCGTGATTGAACATCGTGATTATAAATCGTGTCTCTGTCCTGTGTTAATAAACAAGACCGAGTCTCAACAATTGCAACTCTACTAGAGAACCTATTTGACAGATCCCTGTCAACATAGATAGAACCTATTTAGCGAACACTCAGTACAAACTTTCGGTGAGTTGACATAACACCTACAAGTCTATTGTGTAGCAATCTGTACGATACTACAAAAAACTCTATCCGTAACCTAGCATCACTACCAAAACTCTATGGCATGTACTAATTTGTAACAACGTGTATATTATCTCTGTATAGCGTCACCTACAACAAGCGAAACACCTGTTAAACCCTCGGTATAGCGTCACTACCTACAACACGGTGTAACAATCTGTATAACCTCTCATTGGGCTGCGTTACTGACGCGGAGCGAGGCGGAGAGGAGCTTGCGATGCCCGAATTGACCAATCACTATGTTCTAAATATCTGCTTCCACGGAAACGGCACGAGCATAGTGATTGGTCAATTTGGGCACCGCTAAGCTCCTCTCCGCTTCGCTCCGCGTCAGCGTTAGCAACGCAGCCTAAGCGTCACCTACTACAAATGAAACACCTGTAAAGTCCTCGGTATAGCGTCACTACCCACAACACGGTGCAAGAGCCAGTACAGCGTCACCTACAGCACGGGGTAAGACCCTGTCCAACCTCTCGGAACCGGCGCACGAGGTACGCGATGTAGGCGACGACCGGTATGGCGCAGTAGACGCCGTACGCCGCCCACATGTCCGCGCGGTAGTTCATCGCCCGCAGCGCGCGGCCCCACCACGTGCGCTGCGCGTGCGCACGTTACGAGCAACAGTATACAGAGAAGTAGCTGATGGCCTACAGCCTAGTGCGAGTTGTTGTCACTGCTCACGGTAACGAAGTTGACTACAATTATATATAACTAACAAGCTGTTAATTTAAAATATTTTACTACGCAACATAAGTAAAAAAAAAAATGTTGGTTATCTGCAGGACAGGCCTAGCCTAGTGCAGGAACCAATTTTAAAAACCATATTATGTATTTCTGTTATAATCTTATCTTTTTGTGTTGTTTTTATTATTAATAATGTTAACAGAAGCTGTATGATGCAATAAATTATTCTTATTCTTAATTAGTATGGCATCGAAACAGCGCCCCCAGTGACAAACTATTGTAACTAATTCGATGCCAAACAAATTGTAGTTAACTTCTTCACCGTGAGCAGTGACAAAAACTCCCACTAGGCTCACTGTTGCTAATGTATGCAACAAAAAATATCTCTGGATGGTAATTCGCTACAACTCTGTATAGCCTCTCGGAAGCACTGCACGATCACGTACATATGTAGTACGCGATTTGCGTGCGCATACGTTACAAGCGTACAGTAAAATTTACTAATGGTCTTCGACAGTAATTGGTTAGGCGATCGTCGTAAGACATTAAGTCATACTGTACTGTAGCCCGAGCGGGAACATTTGAAAGCTCCGTAAAGTAAACGGATGTCATTTGTATTGGCGCTGTCATTTGTTTACTTAACAGAGCTTTCTAATGTTCCCGCTTGGGCTACTGTAATATTCAGAAGTATATACGCTAACTTAATACTAAGTTCGTCATGATCGCTGAGTGTTTATTTCATGGAATTCGAAATTAGAGAATTCCAACTATTTCCACTTATGTAAAATTAGAACGCCTATTGAAATTCTATTCAAGTCGGCCGCGAGTGACGGCAAGCGTAGACGAGTGGCGGCCAATGAGCACTACACACGTTGGCGCTCGTCTTCACTCGGCCAGATAGACCTTCTCTATTTGACTCTACTGAAAAGTTGGTAGTTTTTTAGTTCCGAAGTTGACTAAAAAACTACAACTTTTCAGTAGAGTCAATAAACTTAATAATTTTAGATTTTATTATGACATGGATTTGGATGTATACTGTAGATAACTGAACCACATTTAAAACAAAATCCATGTCAGGATAAAATCTAAAATTATTAAGTTTTTTGATTCTACTGAAAAGTTGTAGTTTTAGATACGAGGTTGTGGAGCTAAAGCGACGAAATAGACTGTCTACAATTGGCGTCGGCCGCCGGTCGGCAACGCGCGACCGATATGTATAGGCGGCTTTACAAGTAACGACACATGTATCATCAACAGCCACTCACGGAGTCGCTGGTGATCTTGGCGCGCTTGAGGGCGTACGTGTTCCGCGCCCACTCCTCCGCCACGGCGGGGTCGTCGGTCACGATGAGGTTGTCGAACAGCAGCATAGGCGACATGGACCACAGCTCGAAGCCGACGGCGTGCTGAAACGTTTCAACGTATACTCAGAAAGCTCTTCCGCACGGCGATGATTTATTTTTTTATTTTCATTTATTAATTTATTTATTGTAACAAAAAAGGCGAGTAATACAAACAGTCTATTTTTTTAGTTCTTAAACGAGGCCTAGCCTGTAGCCACGATGGAACCGAAACATGGTCTCACAATAGGCCTTGTCCACAATTCAAATGTTTTTTTGCAATATTTAAAATTAGGTTTTCTCCAAAATATTTCAGTTCCAATGTCAAATGTTTTAAACTCTTCGTATTGAATTAGAATCGCCAGTAAATTTCATTAAAGTGAATCACTCATTTCTATTATAGTACGTTCCTGTTGAATTTAATCTAAACGTAAACAAAACCACAAACACAATTGAAATAAGTTTCCAGTATCCGTATGATGTACTCACAACCGGCGTCATGCGGAAGGGCTGGTCGTCGCGGAAGTAGTGCGGGTTGCGCACGCGGCGCGGCGACCAGCGCCCGCGGTAGTTGGGGTTGGAGATCAGCGGCGCGCGCCACGGGCCCTGCAGAACATTAACGATCAAATCAAATCTTTTTATTTCCAAATAGGTTATTACTAATGATAATGCCTCCCACACCGATTTCGGTGATGGTTGTCGGTTTCATTGAAACCAGACCAACCACGCAGGAGTTTTTTTCTAGTACCCAAGCGTGTGCGCAATACACATAAGCACTCTCTTCCTTCCCTCTCGTAGCCCAGTGGGACGGATAACCGACACGACTGGCGGGAGATCAGGCTCGCGACCGACTTTAACATGGTATCGCGATGGTATCTCTAAAGGCCAATTCCAGCTAGTTTACGCCATACAACATGGCTGTCTGGCATTTTCGTATTATGTATCGACGTTTAGCCATTTATTTTTACACCAAACAAAGACGTTGAGTTTAAGCAGATAACTAAACTATGGTGAATCCATTCAGAATAACACGTCGCTGTAATACGAAAAGGAACAAGGCAGTTTAACGCCGTATTATTGAATTGCCTGGAACCGATACGGTCCCTGGTGTACCGGAGCGCGCACCTTGTACTCGGGGTTGGGCACGGCGGGCGGGCGCCACTCCCCGCAGCCGGGCGCGGCGGCGCAGCGCGGGTTGTCGATCAGCGGCGCCTCCCACTCGCCGTCCATGTCCTCGTCCCAGTCCGAAGGCTTCTTGGCGTCTGGATCTGGAATAATATGAGTTTGTTGGAGTTATTTCTGCGAAAGAAGTCCCCTAGACTAATTTTAAAATTAACCTATACTATATTTCAACGACCTCCGTAGTGCCGGTTGAGCCCCGTTGGTGCTCGAGCGAGAGGTCGCGGGTTCGAATTCCGCCGAGGGAACAAAAAGTTTTCAATGTTCCTGGATCATGGATGTGTGTTAAATTAGTGTATATAATATAAAAAAAATCTTGAAAAATTTGATTAATATCGACGAGTACATAGTGTCTATGCAGTATTAAAAGCTTGTATTAGTAATGATCATGATCAATCGTGGTACCTGGAATGTTCTCCGGCTCGTCGTCCAGCCAGCCGTCGGGCTTGACCGCGTTGGGGTCGAGGATCTGGGCCGGCTGCGACTCGTCCCAGTCGTCCGGCTTCACGGACGTCGGGTCCACGATCTGAAATACATTTAATTGTAAAAAATTCTAATGTCAAAATAATTTTATTTCCGAATGAAACTTAACAAGCTGTTTTCGAAAAGAAAAAAAAATGCCACCACGGGTTCAATCCTAGCCCGCCGAGAAGAACCGGCGTAAGAAACTCGCACGCGGCCATCTTTTAGCAAAAAGATAGATCATTGGCCACCTTATTCTCAGGGTGTGCAACCAATAAAAAAAAACATTTGTATTATATATAGTATATAATAAGCTTTAGCACACAAACGTTCTTTAACTACATTCTTAAATTTATGTATCAATGGATTTTTTTAACGTTTTCTGGGATAGTATAAAATATTTACTAACTTTGTTTTGTGTTGTGTTGAATACAACAATGTAAATAAAATATAAAATACGATAATATCTCCATTCAATCGTCAACACACACACACACTTACAACACACGCGCATGCATTACTCACACAAGCATTAACACACGTCCATACGCCTTCGAGTACGCACGCACGCACGCACATTATAATATCAGTCCTCACCTTCTCCCTCTCGTCCCAGTCCTCAGGCTTCCTGTCGTCGGGGTCGTCGATCTCCTCCGGCGGGTTGACGGCGGGGGTGAAGTCCTCCAGCAGCGAGCCGGCGTTGGCCTCCTTGCTGTCCACCAGCACGGAGTACGTGTTGTCGGGCCGCACGATGAGCGTGTACAGGTGGGGCTCCTTGTCCTTGTAGATGTCGTCGAGGCGTTGGCTGAAGTGTTTTTTTTTTTCAATTAAATGGAGAGAACAGAACTCATTACGAGACCCCAGCTTAAAATTAGTAAACAATTACTTTTCAAGCCAAGACCTATATGCGCGATACCCGTGCAAGCCCATAAAAGTATACTGGTAGATTCGGCATATTATATGAGTACTAAATAGAGTATGAATAGTATGTCCCGTTTAATTAAACCAAACGTAACGAAACCCGTCTATGACACAATCATAGACTAATAATAGCTGCCCTCACCGATTTTCGGTGTCTACTTCTAACTAGTTTATCATCGCCTCCGTGGTCTAGTGGTCCAGAGCTTCGCTCTCGACCCGGAGGTCGTGGGTTCAATTCCCGCGTTGGAACAACAAAAAATTTTGTTTTTAAATTTGGTTAGGACAATGCAGGCTCATCACCTGAAGGCCTGACAAGAAAGATGATCCATGCGTCGGATGGGCATGTAAAAAGTCGGTCCTGCGCCTGTTCTCTCGCCAGTCGTGTCGGTTTACCGTCCCACTGGGTTATGAGAGTAAAAGGAAGAGAGAGTGCTTATGTGTATTATGCACACACTTGAGCACTATAAAATAACTCCTGGGTAGCTGGCCTGGTTTCAATGAAATCGGCTACGTACACGGAAAGGTGAAAGGAGCTGTTATTATTAATATATAAAATTTCATAAAAATCGGTCAAGCTGTTCCGGAGGAGCACGGTTACTAACACTGTGACAGGAGAATTTTATATATCTATACTAATATTATATAAAACTCTTCCGCTGTATAATAATACAGCGGAAGAGTTTGTTTGTATGTTTAAACGCGCTAATCTCAGGAACTACTGGTCCGATTTGAAAAAATATTTTTTGTTTGATAGTCCATTTATAGAGGAAGGCTATAGGCTATATAACATTACGCTGCGACCAATAGGAGCGAAGCGTCAGTGAGAAATGTTGCAAAAACGGGGAAAATTAATTACATTTGGGGAATTTCATTGCGTGCGCTGCATAAACGGCTTCAGGCACTCAAAAACAGCTAGTGAGATATAATATACTCACGAGGGTTTCTTGCTGTGCTTCTCCTCGACGGTGCCATTGACGGGGTTCCGGTGTCGTAATATGAAGTGCAGCTTGTTGTCGTTGCCGCACTTGTCCGGCCCGAACATGATGGTGTAGGGTGTCTGGTCGTGGAAGCGGCGCAGGTCCGCCACGGAGTTCGTGCCCTTGGACAGCAGCTTGATGTACGCGCCGCCGCAGTTCTGACCCTCCTGAGAAAGTGCCAGCAACATTAATTAAAGACGGTAGGTAAAATCTAAAAACCGAACTCCGGGTTCATTTGGATATGTCGCAGTCATCTAGCGCGTTCATTGAATTCTGTTTTTACCAACAAATTCATTGAATCCGAGACTAGGACAGCCATTTAATATTTTATTTTCAAACTGCAAAATTCCCGAATGTGTACTAATGTAACGCACATTAAAGTGTGTGACGCCATTCAATGACCGCGCTAGTCATTCAATTAAATAAGCAGATTCAACTAGATGGCTGCGACATATCCAAATGAACCCGGAGTTCGGTTTTTAGATTTTCAAATTCTAACCCGACCTCACTTGACAAAAATTTTTTTTTTACTTTTTACCTTTTCTTATTTTTTTGTCGCAAGAATAACGAAAACGCAATATATTTGTAAAAAAAATGCATTTCCAAAATGAGAAATGGTAGTATAATCATATCCCAAAGTTATAGTGACTGCTCTTTTTACACGCGTTATAAAAGCGCAGTGGTTGAGCGCGTTGGTGCTAGAGCGAGAGGTCGCGGGTTCGAATCCCGCCGAGGGAACAAAAAGTTTTCAATGTTCCTGAGTCATGGATGTGTATTAAATAATAAAAATCTTAAATATGTGTATAGTATGAAAGTATTAAATATATTTCCGTTGTCCGGTACCTGTAACACAAGTTCTTATGATACTTTTAGCATGGGGCCAGACGGACGTGGTGTGAAGCGTCCATAGATATTTATTTTATTTACTTATTTAATTCACAGCACGCCATCGACGTCACAGCACAATGACACCGTGTTTTGATCGTAATTTTCAATGTTTCCCTGCGCTTCATAAGTCATTGATCCAAACAGGACGTGCGTATAAATAGGAGCATAAAATATTGGAGCGCGGCCAGCTTCCACATCTTTGTATTGTATACGTGGTGTTTATCATTTCATTTACATACATCCTACACAATTTACGTGTCCTTTTAAAAATACTTTGTTATTTTCGAGAGTAAATTTAAATATATTATCTCTTGTACAACTGCTAAAATGAACAAAGCATTCCCTTTTTTTTATCTATGGAGCCTCCATACATCTCCTCCTACATCACACCACGTCAATCTGGCCCCGTGTGCTAAGCATTCGAAAAACTTGTGTTGCATGTACCAGACAACGGATATATATATTTAATACTTTTACACTATAAACATACAAATACTACATAACTGAAAGAATCTTCATAATAAGATCAATATTATAGCAACTTAAAAAGTTACTATTATGACAGTGAAAAAACTGAAACTTATTTTTTTATAATTATAATGAGATCAAACAATTTTTATAATTAGAAGTTGCGGCGAACGTGACGTCAACACCAATCGAATAAAAAAATAAAAATCCGTATCCGCATTTTTAACGATCCGGCACATCACTATTACAAATACAGATTATAACACCCGATTTATAAAAGGCAAATCAACGGTCAAATCAAATGGTCAGTTAAATCAGTTATCTAGTTCAGAATTTAAACTTGACAAGATTTGATTAGTTGATTGACCGTTGATTTGCCTTTCAGAAACCGGGTGTAGTTCATCAATGTTGTGTGGACAGTAAAGTAAGAACATGAAAATTACACAGTCATATAGCCGGTACTGTAGAAAGGCGTAGAAAATATTATGTTGTAGAGATTTGTACTGTATTAGTAACCTTATTCTTAAGACCCGATAAGCCAATTAGTAATGCCACAGTTGTGGTGTAAGGTTTTAGTATACATGAAACATTAACACTGAGACAATAGCGCCCCGCACTCGTACGGTTCGGACCGCGGGTGGCAGGTTCCAACCCGCGCCCGCGGTCCGAAACGAACGTGTAAATACTAGGCGGTCGACAGACATATCAGGCATATTATACAGCACTAGCTGACCCGTGCCCACTTCGTTGAGCATAGAAACTGTTTAAAACTTCCCTGGACTTCCACGAATATTTCAAGACCAAAAATACCCAAATCGGTTCAGCCGTTCTCGAGTTTTAGCGAGAATTACGAACAGCGATTAATTTTTACATATAAGACTAGCTGACCCGTGCCCACCTCGTTGAGCATACAAACCGTTTAAACCTTCCCGGGACTTCCACGAATAATTCAAGACTAAAATAGCCGAATCGGTTCAGCGGTTCTCTAGTTTTAGCGAGACTAACGAATAGCAATTCATCGTTATATAATATAAGAAGAAATATATTTATTACACATAATGTAGTCAGACAGGCAGTCCAAACCGCGGATGGTTTAAGCGTAATAAGCGACCGCGATCGTTTGGTCTACAGTACAATCCGCATAGTATATTTATTTACGCGCGCTATGATGTATCACTTTAGACTTTACGATGATTAGCTGGATCAGTTCAAATCGCTCAAACGCGTTTAGAACGCAATCCGATTCGCGGTTGGAACTGGGCGTGTGTATGGCGCTGTTATGTAAATCTGTGTTTGAGTATTTAGACGTTGCCATATTAGCCAATTACCCAAAAACCTGTCCTTTACAAACTTATTTTGCTTAAAAATTTACCCTTGCTGTACGTGTTACGATGGTTTACACAATATTTTCCGTGTCAAAAATCAATTTTTTTTTTCGAATTGTCTGGGACAGCCGGTTTTGAATTTCGCCAACCAACTTACCATTCTCACAGTACATAATATAGTCGGCAATGATTTACTGGTAGCATGTCTCTACATGCCTTCATTTTAAATTTTAACTCTATTATTAAAATAATATGCCATGTCATGAGTTTTTTAAAACACTTTAAATTTAAAATGAAACGTGTGAAAGGAACAGCCGCGATAAAGCTATTGTATAGCATTTTTAATATAGTTATGTAATTAAAGCTATTTTATAGCATTTTTAATATTTTTTGTATCATATTATAGATATTATATACGATCCGTGTAGGCTTCGTAGTCGTACCATATACATACATGTTAAAGGGAGACTGCCAAGCTACATTGTAGGCAGTGGGGGGGTGATAGTAGGTCTTATTTTCGTTACGGACTTTTTTGATTCGGTCGCCGCGCTCAAAGCTTGCGAAAGCTTCAATGCAATTTCAATATATGCAAGTTTCAAAAAGGCTAATCTACGCCAATTTAGTACAGAATTTCCCAACTGACAATTTACCTGAACTACTACTAATTAGACTACTGATTAGAAGATTTGCCTGTCAGAAACCGAAGGGTAAATGTAAAAAAAAATACATTAGAAAGTTGAAATATCAAAGTTGAGAAATCGAATGAGCGTGGTAATCCACTTTTCTTTTGATGGTCCAACTAGAAAGGCCGTGTGAACAACATACCTGCATAGTAACTTCATATTGCACAACCAGAGGTTTGTCTTTGAACTCGAAAGGCTTGTTGAGTAGAGCCGAGATAGCTGCATGCTTGGCTTCGGTGGTCAAAACCAAACCTAAGTCATTCTTGAGAATGTGTCTTGTTGGAGATTGGATCTGCAATAAATTAAAAATGTGAAATTCTTAAATAAACAAACAACTGCTGCTTTATAAATTATTACAAGTCTACTAGGTTTCAGAAACCGGGAGATAATAAGGTAAATATGTATCAAAGAATTACATTATTCTAGGAAAGTAAATAAAAGTAATTTTAAAGTAGGATGCAACTATTACAGTAAGTCTTAACATTGTTACTACTAAAAGACTGTAAAATCACTAATTCCCCTACTAATAAAATATTTATGACTGATCAATGTGCTACTGTCCTTGTCTGAGACATTGGAAAAGTCACTCAATAGACAAAGACAGCAACATTGAATCAGTTTTGTAAATATTTTTACTAGTAAGAGGATCAATAGTACTAGTAATATTTTAAAAATACAAATTGTATTACACTAATGGCATGTTATGGGATCATTTACCTCCCATTTTCCATCATATTTGGCAATATCTTCATCTACCCCCTGTTTTTTGGCTTCTGACATAACCCACTTCTTTTTGAAAGCTGCTTCATCATCGAAGTGCTCAGCTAGATACACTGTCTTTGGATCTACATTTGGGCTTTCGTAAGCCTCTTCTTCAGTCTGCAAATAATTAAAACACAGTTACAATAGAGACTTGATTAGTAGTGTCTGGTAATGTGTGCTAAACACATGGTATGTCTGTAAAGTGGTTACTGATTATGTCAAGGTCATTAAAGCTGCTTGGTTTTTTTTTATAAAATCTGCTATATTTGTAAAATATCTGTAATCACAGTAGACAAAATTTTTGTAAATTATAAGGTAATATAATTGTAGTGAGATTTGTATCTTTGGTGATTAATTACTTTCTAAATAATAATTAGTATCAATAAACTTATGAGATACCCAGCAATGTCTACAGCATCATCTTGTTTGTGATTTGATAATGATTTATCTGTATGGTACAGATAAATCAATTAAACAATTAATTCAAAAATTTAAAAAATCATTTTTTAAACAATTCATTATAAAATTCTAAAATCATTTAAACAATTTACATATATAAACATTATATCAAAAGGTTCAAGTGGCACAACCCAAATGTCATCTGTACATAAAATATTATGTAACAGATATCAATAAAATAAAAAATATTTTGTTTCCAAATGAAACTTAACAAGTTTTTTTTTAAAGTCAACAAAAAATGGCTACCACCAGTTCCATCCCAGCCTGCCAAGTAGAACTGGCATTAGAAACTAGCATGGAACAAGTCAGTGGAAGATATCACATTGCAATACAAGTTTTGACCTATTAAAATTTTATGATCAAATTGTAGATAAGTAAAAAAGTTCTAGATAACTATACATGTATGTAGTTTCAACAAATATAAATGTTGATGTAAACTTTATTTATCACATATTGTAATCACAGGTGACCCAGATACTTTTTATTTGCATGTATGTGTACCTATTGTTTCTAATGATCATCAGGCCCATGTTGGCTATTTGAAACTTCTATTTTACATCAACCAGCAAACAATTTTTCTCTCAAATCAGCAAATCTTTAAAAACATATTATGAATGCAAAGTTAATTGTTCACATACAAAGTAATAAAATGTTATAACTTAATTCATTCACAATAAGTACATCTTAAATGAATTGCATTTATATATGGAATATTTTATGGTTACACGGAATGCTTCTGTTAGTGTGACTATAGCCATGACATGTTTAAGAACTTTGTGCTATTGACTTAGGAACTGATAAGAATTTAATGGCCGAAATGCAAGTATCTATACCTAGTTTTTTGTAGTGTTGTGTATACAATAATAAGTAACTATGATTATTATCAGCCTTTAATTCTAGTAATCAATTTTAATAAAACCATGGATGCATTTAGCATAAATATAAAAGTGTAAAGTGAATGAATTTCCAATCCTAGTTTCCGTAATTGTCTCTCCTGCGCTGCTGTGCTCGCTCATTCAGGACTTTAGTCTTTGTATGGTCTGACATAGTGCTATCAGAAAATATTACTATAATTAAGAAATATATAGGTAACGTAAGAAATGTACAGGGACAAAATAGTAGAAAATATGTTCTAAATAAACTTCTAATAAATGTGCTATTTATTAGTGAAAATCTAGTCTGAATTACGTCAGTAGTTCTTAAGAAAATTGTGGACAAACACACATACACAGATACATACTGAGAACCTACTTTTTTAAGTCGGTTAAAATGAATTTGAAGGAAGGTGCACAATCATGTCAACTAACCTCAACACTGATACCGTCGGCATCGTCTTCGGCAAACACACGAGAAGCCGCAGCCAGCACCAGTAACGTACTTAAACACACCATCCAATACTTGTGAGCCATCTGAAATAAATATTACCGGTGTACATCGATTATACACAAGTGTAGCCTGCGTCCAGGATTAATTAGATTATAAACAATAGGAATTTAACGCTTTCCCGTCGGAAATGGAAGCGGCGCACACTACTATTGGTAAACCGTAAAGGATATCCTTATTAAAACAGAATGCAAGGGGTCAAAATCCTTAATCAAAATTTTTACCTTGCCCGCAAGGATTTTAATACTTCATGTGTAAAATACAGAAAATTACGTATTATTGTTTTGTCTGCTAAAATAACTTTTACACCGCGTCGTGCGCTCACTGTAGCTCTAAACAATTTAGTGGACAACTTCAAAATTTATTAAATTTTTGGTTCCTCGCTCCACTAACCACTGCACATTACAAAAAACCTACTTTTGTCTTTTATCTTCCTCTCCTCAGAAGAAATGCTCGAGGTTGGAAACATAACTTTTTTTCTTTTTAACGATACTTTAGTGCTATTTATAAGCTGTGGTTCTATCGGATTGGCTATAAAGCACTTGTCGTGACATTCTAACCAATGACAAATGAACAGATGTCACAAGTTGCTGTCGATATCCATTCGCTGGATCTGCGTGCTGGATGGTTTTGGCCACTTACGGTTGTATTTTATTATCGTTCCGTTTGATGCACAAAGCCCTAAACATCGACGATTACCGCCCTAGCTGAGGTAGGTACAAGATTAAAAATCAACCATAAAAACTAATTATGGAATCGATTTTTAATTTTTAACCATTCCGTGAATCGATACAGAACGGCAAAAAAGTCTGGTGAGGTTGACAGACAGTAGCTTTCAACGCATCATCTTGAAAGGGTAAATGAACGCATCTGCTAAAATGATAAGAGAAACAAACATATATCTGTAATTATTCGGATTATTTACATTACTTCAATAGAGCGTATTACATAAAGTATGTTACAAAACAATATAAATAATAATGATAATAACAATAGTAATAATTGTGTTTAATTTATAAAAATCCAATTTTATGATGAATGCATACCCTGTACTCGGCAGCAATATACAAGTTGTGGCAGAACTTCGTAATACGCGCAACACAGACGTACAAACATACGCACACATTCAACTCTCAGACTGGAGGTAGTGAACTATACAGTGAGACTACGAAGTACTTATAGCGCAAGGAAGAGACCCCGAGAATGAGATACCTACGCTGTGTAATGTATTCCATCTCATTCTTTTACACGTTCAATCCTACAGATATATATGTTTGTCTCTTTCTACGTAACGCCTCAACTTTTCGTGTTACACTTGATTTTACTCCTCATAAAATTTCCATACCGGATCTTATAACTCAAATCGTTTCTTATGGAGTAAACTCCAAAAATATTCTGATACAAATAAGATAAATGCTTAAATAGGTGAGAAAATAATTAGTTCTATCTGTCAACATTTTTAAATTATTTACCAACTGTCAGAATCAAAAAGAAGTAAAAGAAGAAATTAAACAAGTTTTGACACTGCAAGTATTTCTATTGATAAATAATTTTTGTATCAATCAAATTTCAACATTATTACAGTACGTGCGTATTTAGGGCTAATTAATTTTAATTCACTAAAGTAATACCTAAATAATGCAGCTTTGTTAAATTAATTTGCAAGGTGCAGTTTTGTAAATAGATTTTTTTTCGGCTAAAATCTTATTGATTATGTCAAATATTAACATTTAAAATATAAAATAATTCTAGAGTGTGAGCGGCATTTTAATAAATTAATAAGAATATTTAGCTTGATACAATTCGATTTATATATACGTGAAATAATATTATTTAATTGACTTGCCTCAATTAAGCGATTCAAATCTGAACAGTTTTATCTTTGTAGGTACTAAATATGTATTGTGATTAGATTCGCTTAACGATAACTAATAATTCATAGTTTCATATTTGAAACGTTAGAAACTAGCGATAATACAATAGATTTAATAGTCATTAACCAAATATTTATGTAGCAAATAATGACCAGAAAAAGTTTCAGATACATGATGTACGGGTTCAGAAGGTCTCTGTTTAGGTTGCTAAGGATACGGAATCTGATCGTAATCACTATTGTGGTGATCCTGGTCTATTTAGTGAGAGCTGTAACAGACAAGGACTCTAATGAATATATGACCCCGCTGAAAAAATCACTGTATGGCATTCTACAAGACCAAAAATATTTTGTACCATCCAGTAATAAGGTGAGGAATTGTTTAATCATATATGTGTTATCAGTGGGGTGCCGGAGACAGAACAGCACCTTCCCATTAACATCCCCGTGGGTGTCATAAATGAAGGCGACAAAGGGAATATAATATATCAGTAAATGGGTAGCAGTACTTTCGCAGACATTGTTAGTATCTGTACCAAAACATGTAAATAAGCCTATTGTAATTCATCAGTAGATTCAAATCATTCATTTGTCTAGAATTTTGCTGTTAGTACAGTTTAGGTGTTTACATTTATTTGAGTTCAACATATTCTACCAATCATTTACTGTTACTAATCAATTTTATCAATAAAGATTATAATATATTCAACAGAAGAAGCATATGAGAAGGTATTAAATTACTTACTTGGACAGTATTCCTAATGAATGCTTAACAGGTTAATCATAATTGGTTCCTATTGGATGTGTGTGGTCTTCAGTAGTTTATTGTTGGTATACCTACTAAGTGCCTCTTATTCGGCAAATCTTCATGTTTGCCCTTACTGTCTTAGCTTCTGTGTGCCATAAACTTTAGGGCCTCGCAGCCATGGTTGTATCAACAATTTCAGAAGTTAAGAAGAAGACTGCTTAGTTTTCATAGTGGAAAAAAAATGTTCTATATCATATATTAAATGAACTTTTTGTTTACAGAAAATAGATTGGCATGACTATGAGCAAATTGCATATGAGAGAAAACGTGAAGGTAAGTTTTTAATAATTCTAGACTTTATGTTTGGTAGCAAAATTTTAAAAACAAGTTTCTAACTGAATTTAAACTGTTCAGATAAGAATGTAAATGATTTCAGCGTGCCTGGCTTTGGGTACTTGTAATAAAATAAACAAATAAATATAGCTAAAACATAATAAAGGTTATTCAGTATATATGTTGCAGTCAAACACTTATTTCTTACTATTTAACCAGTACTTTAAATAAGAATTTTGTGACAACATAACTGAATTGGCTATAACATACATAAAAATATTTTTAATATTAACAGGTTAGTAAATATGTTGTTGGTAACCAACTTTTTGTATTATGACATTGTAAAATCAATCACAGAAACTTAGGTACAAGATTTACTGTTTATGTAAAAAAGTTTATGTATAAATTCTAAATAAAGGAATAGTATGAATAAGTTATGGTCATTATTCATCCCCAGGGTGGGTCCAATAGGGCTATGTGGGCTCCCAGGTCTGATGCTGGTTGGTTTACCCAGTACCACTTCCAGACGACCATCAGCCACTATAAGCCCTGGAAAAAAATGGTCATTGACTTTATTTAGCTAGCTTGGCACAGGACTATAACAAATTGTAATGAATTTGTATTCTGTCCATAAATCATAATTAATGACTTTCCAGCAGTAGTTTAATTTATTCATAATTATAATTTAACTGTTATGATATGGATTCGTGTTAGGAAATTAAATGCATAAATATTAAATATGCAACATTAGAATTTATGATTTTGACAATAAATTAAAACTACAGTTAAATTTATGTGATGTGCCAAATATTAATAGCAATGATTGTAGAACTTATTATTATGGCTGAACTTACATTGGACCAGTCGAAGCGTAGCGTTTTTACTTATTTTCCTCCTTAGCATATTGATCTCTATTTTGCAATTATTACGGTACAAATTATGATTCTGTATATTGTATGGAGCTAGGGTCGCACCTCCACGACACTCGTTATGTCTGTCTAGTAAATATGTAGAAAAAAGGCGTGTCGCATCGCTTCGAATCTGCGTTAAAAATTATTAGGTAATGGAATCAGGTGTTACTTTGCGGAAATCCATAGCATAAAATTTAAATATATGATATGTATATCCCGCGAAAAATTTATAACCGCAACCTGCTATGAGTGAGTGTACAGATGAGTGAGTGTACGCATAGGCCGCATAGGCATGCGTTTGATGCATCAATTGTTTCGCGGTGCTAGATATAATATATTAAAAAAATATATATTTGCTAAAAGCAGATGCTTTACGGATAATTGTAATTTACAGGCATCGGTGAGCATGGCCGACCGGCTCATTTGTCAGAAAAAGACTCCTCTTTGGAAAAGGACTTGTATGCAGCGAATGGCTTCAACGGAGCCCTTAGTGACAAGATACCGTTGAACAGGTCATTACCGGACATCCGGCACTTGGGATGTCAGAAGAGACAGTACATCGAGTCCCTGCCGACTGTCAGTGTGGTGGTACCATTCCATAACGAGCATTGGAGCACCCTGCTCCGAACGGTATACAGCGTGTTGAATCGGTCCCCAAAGTTTCTGATTAAAGAAGTGTTTTTAGTTGACGATGCCAGCACTAAAGGTTTGCACAATATTATTTTAATTAACAACTTGATGTAATTTTTTAAAGTACTATTTACTTTAATTGCTCTGATAGAAGTCAAAGACCTTTAGGAATTTTACGACTTACTTGTTTTATCTACTTACTGTTTAACTTAATACCTATTTTATACAGGTATTTTTTATAACACTTATTGCTATGGTGCGTTACCGTTTTTATTCACTTTAAGGTATAAACTAGACCCTATTAATAAGACTTCACTGTTAGTCTGTCTGCCCGTTAACAGGCTTAAGACCTTAACCATGATAGCTAGCTCATTAAATTGTTTCTGGTGCTACTATAGTAAAAAAACTAAAAACCTTTCAATTCGACTATGTAAATTATATAGTCTACTAGCTGACCCGAGCCCACTTCGTTGAGCATACAAACCGTTTAAACCTACCCTGGACTTCCACGAATGTTTCAAGACTAAAATAGCCGATTCGACTATGTTTATTCTAGAAATATTCGTCAGTGTTCAGCCGTTCTCGAGTTTTAAATTTTTTAGACTGACGATCAGCAATTCATTTTTATATATAAGATAATAATCGGGCTATCGAATCAGTAATTTAGGCGTTACGATTGAACAAACATACAGAACATGTATGTTCTATAAAACTACATACACTGCCAAAATAATTACCTTTCCTTTTATTAGTCCTAGTTGGGTAAAAACAGACCAAAATAAATATCAAAGTGGAGCTCCCGTGTTTGCAGTGTGATAGAGTTCGAAAACGTATTCAATAAACGTTTATTTTGTAGATTTCCTAAAGCAGAAGCTCGACGACTACGTGTCCGCTCACCTGCCGGAGGTGCGCGTGCTGCGTCTCCCGTCCCGCAGCGGGCTCATAGCGGCGCGGCTGGCGGGCGCGCGCCGCGCCACCGCCGACGTGCTGCTGTTCCTGGACTCGCACACCGAGGCCAATGTCAACTGGCTGCCTCCACTGCTGGGTATATACTATACAATAGCTCCCCTCACCTGCCGGAGGTGCGCGTGCTGCGTCTCCCGTCCCGCAGCGGGCTCATAGCGGCGCGGCTGGCGGGCGCGCGCCGCGCCACCGCCGACGTGCTGCTGTTCCTGGACTCGCACACCGAGGCCAATGTCAACTGGCTGCCTCCACTGCTGGGTATATACTATACAATAGCTCCCCTCACCTGCCGGAGGTGCGCGTGCTGCGTCTCCCGTCCCGCAGCGGGCTCATAGCGGCGCGGCTGGCGGGCGCGCGCCGCGCCACCGCCGACGTGCTGCTGTTCCTGGACTCGCACACCGAGGCCAATGTCAACTGGCTGCCTCCACTGCTGGGTATATACTATACAATAGCTCCCCTCACCTGCCGGAGATGCGCGTGCTGCGTCTCCCGTCCCGCAGCGGGCTCATAGCGGCGCGGCTGGCGGGCGCGCGCCGCGCCACCGCCGACGTGCTGCTGTTCCTGGACTCGCACACCGAGGCCAATGTCAACTGGCTGCCTCCACTGCTGGGTATATACTATACAATAGCTCCCCTCACCTGCCGGAGGTGCGCGTGCTGCGTCTCCCGTCCCGCAGCGGGCTCATAGCGGCGCGGCTGGCGGGCGCGCGCCGCGCCACCGCCGACGTGCTGCTGTTCCTGGACTCGCACACCGAGGCCAATGTCAACTGGCTGCCTCCACTGCTGGGTATATACTATACAATAGCTCCCCTCACCTGCCGGAGATGCGCGTGCTGCGTCTCCCGTCCCGCAGCGGGCTCATAGCGGCGCGGCTGGCGGGCGCGCGCCGCGCCACCGCCGACGTGCTGCTGTTCCTGGACTCGCACACCGAGGCCAATGTCAACTGGCTGCCTCCACTGCTGGGTATATACTATACAATAGCTCCCCTCACCTGCCGGAGGTGCGCGTGCTGCGTCTCCCGTCCCGAAGCGGGCTCATAGCGGCGCGGCTGGCGGGCGCGCGCCGCGCCACCGCCGACGTGCTGCTGTTCCTGGACTCGCACACCGAGGCCAATGTCAACTGGCTGCCTCCACTGCTGGGTATATACTATACAATAGCTCCCCTCACCTGCCGGAGGTGCGCGTGCTGCGTCTCCCGTCCCGCAGCGGGCTCATAGCGGCGCGGCTGGCGGGCGCGCGCCGCGCCACCGCCGACGTGCTGCTGTTCCTGGACTCGCACATCAAGGCCAATGTCAACTGGCTGCCTCCACTGCTGGGTATATACTAGTTCTGTATTACAATAGCTCCCCTCACCGATTTCGGTGTCGGTAGCCGATTTCATTGAAACCAGGCCTTGTGTGTGCGCAATACACAAAGACACTCTCTCTTCCTTTTACTCTCATAACCCACCGGGACGGTAAATCGACAAGACTGGCGAGAGAACAGGCGCAGGACCGACTTTTTACATGCCCATCCGACGCATGGATTATCTTTCTTGTCAGACAATCAGGTGATCACCCTGCATTGTCCTAACCAAACTTGGTAACAACATTTATTTATTTTTTATTGCTCCAACGCGGGAATCGAACCCACGACCCGGAAAGGTCGAGAGCGAAGCTCTGAACCACTAGACCACGGAGGCGACAAAAAAAAATCTGTATTGATCCTCCGTCGAGTGCTGGAGTACAAATAACAACCCCCCATCAACCATCTTTCTCGTGGGTGTCGTGAAAGACGACAGAGGGAATAAATCCGGAAATAGCCCACAGGGTCTCCGTGGACACTGTCTTAAAACTGCCCTTGACAACCCCTCTGCCGAGCGTGGCGAGTATAGGTCCCCTAAATAATACTTTGGGGGAGGCTTATGTCAAGCAGTGCACGTCATAGTTCAAACGACGGTTCTCAGTAACCTGGGGCCTTACTCTCCAAACTGATTTTGATTCAGATTTGCCTGCTAATCTGTTTTTCATCATCACAATTCCAGAGCCCATAGCCCTTAACTACCGCACGGTGGTCTGCCCGTACATCGACGTGGTGGCGTACGACACGCTGGAGTACCGCGCGCAGGACGAGGGCGCGCGCGGTGCATTCGACTGGGAGCTGTACTACAAGCGCCTGCCGCTGCTGCCCAGCGACCTACAGAACATGCCGGAGCCCTTCGAGTGAGTGATACTGTCTGCGGTGGGGGTAACGTACATGGACGTGGTGGCGTACGACACGCTGGAGTACCGCGCGCAGGACGAGGGCGCGCGCGGCGCGTTCGACTGGGAGCTGTACTACAAGCGCCTGCCGCTGCTGCCCAGCGACCTACAGAACATGCCGGAGCCCTTGGAGTGAGTGATACTGTCTGCGGTGGGGGGTAACGTACATGGACGTGGTGGCGTACGACACGCTGGAGTACCGCGCGCAGGCCGAGGGCGCGCGCGGCGCGTTCGACTGGGAGCTGTACTACAAGCGCCTGCCGCTGCTGCCCAGCGACCTACAGAACATGCCGGAGCCCTTCGAGTGAGTGATACTGTATAAATAATATTTGCAGTGAGGGGAGGGGGGAGACCTGAACGTACCCAGGGCAGGAAATAATGATGCCCCCCCCCCTGAAAACGTGAAATCACCTAATGCCTATGCCCTAAATTTTAAGTAAAATGTGACTTATTTACGCAATGTTAGGACTTTTATTACGCTAAATGAGGACTACTGTGGCGTGTTCTTGTCCATACCATGTGTCCATGTTCAACCACAAATCGGGCCGCTTTATTATTCATTAAAGCGATCAAAGTTTTCACTTGTCATATTCAGCTCGCCGGTGATGGCGGGCGGTCTGTTCGCGATATCGCGCGCGTTCTTCTGGGAGCTGGGCGGCTACGACCCCGGCCTGGATATCTGGGGCGGCGAGCAGTACGAGTTGAGCTTTAAGGTATAATCACCGATGAGGAAAATTCCCTCAACTAAATTGAGATGTCAAAATTTAACTCGCATTCCAATTTACCAGAGTGTTTCAGAAATAATCTGCATTCAAGAAATAACTTTAACGTTATTTTCAATCACTGTTTTATGTATGAGCTTAGGCCGAATGAAAGATGAATGTAATTGATTGATAAATGAAATTTCGTTAATAACGTTATTTCCTTGCAATTAGAACGCACCTATAATAATATAATAGATGTCTTAGAGGCTGGCACAGTTTGAGAAAGGTTTACGCGTGTGTGCGTGTCCGTACGGGCGTATACGTGTATATGCGCGTACATTTTTATACGTGTACGTGCGCGTACGTGCATATACGTGTACGTGCGCGTACGTGCATATATGTGTACGTGCGAGTACGTGCATATACGTGTACGTGCGCGTTCGTGCATATACGTGTACGTGCGCGTACGTGCATATACGTGTACGTGCGCGTACGTGCATATACGTGTACGTGCGCGTACGTGCATATACGTGTACGTGCGCGTACGTGCATATACGTGTACGTGCGCGTACGTGCATATACGTGTACGTGCATGTGCGTATGAGTGTTTGTCTATGCGTGTGTATACAGGCCTCCATTGGGGTTATATGATTCATTCGAAAAAAATATGGAATTATTATTAACTAAGATATGTGCATCTAACAAGCAAATAATATTATGTGGCGATTTTAATATAAATATTTTAGAGAGTAATTCTACCACTGTTAGATTCACATCTATGTTAAAATCATATAACCTTAATAATTTATTCTTTGAACCTACAAGGATCAGTAGCAACTCTGCTACTTGTATTGATAATATATATAGCAACATAAATCCAATTAATAAAGAAATAATCAACATCCTAAGCTCTGATCACTGTGGACAGCAAGCTACTTTCAATATGAATAGTAAATGTAACCAAATTAACAACAATAAAAATACATTTATACCAATTAATGTTAAACGCACTGAGAAGTTTAGAGGTAAAATATTAGCCAACATTGGACAATTAGAATATGATAACAGCCCAAATAGGGCATTCACTAAACTGTTTCAATTAATTAAATATAATTTTGATACTATTTTTACCTCTAAGACAGTGAGAATACACAATAAAAGTAAATTCAGTGAATGGGCAACATCAGGTATTTTAAAAAGCAGATTTAAGTTATATGAACTGTATAATGAAAAGACATTTAATCAAAGTGAATACTTTAAAAATTATGTAAGAAACTATTCAAAAATTTTTAAGAAAGTTTGCGCTGCAGCAAAGTCTCTTGACATTAAAAATAAAATTAAAAATTCAAACAATAAAGTTAAAACAACATGGCAAATCATTGCAAATGAAACTGGAAGAGTCGCCAGTCGCAACTCAGATTTTAAACTAAACATAGATAATAAAGTAATTACATCCGACAGTGAAGTTGCTACTTTTTTTGAGAAATTCTTCGGCGGACATTCCAGTTTCAACAACTAAATATTTGAATGCCTCTTCTGTTGATGCTGAATTACTCCTTAAAGAAAATGTAAAAGAGTGTGAAGTCGACTTTCGATTTAGAGAAATAGGGCCCCAAGACATAGTAAAACATTTTAATTTATTAAATATTAAGAGTACTGCAGATTTGTGGGGCCTATCTACGAAAGTTATTAAATCGATAGTCGACATTATCGCACCTTACTTGTCAACTATTTTCAATGATTGTATTAAAAGTGGAGTATTTCCTGATCTAATGAAACATAGTAAATTAATACCTCTTTTTAAGTCTGGTAGTAAGTCGGATCCATCAAATTTCCGGCCTATATCTATTCTACCAACATTAAGTAAAATATATGAAAAAGTAATACTAAATCAGATGCTTGCACACTTTAATGTTAATAATATTTTACACGAAAAACAGTTTGGTTTTACAAAGGGACGCTCTACAACAGATGCAGGCGTCGACTTGATAAGTTATATTTTTGAAGCTTGGGAGGGATCGCGGGATGCTCTTGGAATATTTTGCGATCTTTCCAAGGCATTTGATTGTGTGCAGCACACGACATTGATCAGGAAACTACACCACTATGGGGTAAAAGGTCCAGCTCTCGCCCTTTTGAAATCATACTTGTCAAATAGAACTCAGAGGGTAGAGGTAAATGGGAAAAAATCCATAGGCTCTAAAATAGAGATGGGGGTCCCACAAGGGTCTATTTTAGGACCTTTTCTGTTTTTAATTTATATAAATGATCTACCATTCCTTATTAATGAAAAACACGGGATAGTATTATTTGCTGATGATACGTCTCTTATTTTTAATATAAAACGGCAAAATATATGCTACGACGAAGTAAATAGTGCTCTCTCAAAAATAGTACATTGGTTTAATGTAAATAATCTTTTGCTTAATAATAGAAAAACAAAATGTATAAAATTCACATTGCCTAATGTGAGGCAAACTGATACCAATGTACTATTAAATGAGGAATGTATGGAACTAGTGGATACTGCAGTATTCTTAGGTATAACGTTAGACTCAAAACTTCAGTGGGGCCCCCATATAGCTAGGCTGGCCGACAGACTCAGTTCAGCAGCATATGCAGTTAGTAAAATTAGACAATATTCAGATGAATGTACTGCACGTCTAGTGTATTTTAGTTACTTTCATAGTATAATGTCCTATGGTATTCTGCTATGGGGCAACGCTGCAGATATAAATAGTATCTTTGTGCTGCAGAAGCGAGCTGTTCGGGCAATCTACAAGCTGGCCCCCAACACTTCACTTAGAGAAAAGTTTAAGGAAACTGGAATATTAACTGTAGCTTCTCAGTATGTTCTCTCAAATGTATTATATGTTAAGAAAAATATTCATCAATTTAAAAAAAAAAGTGACAAACATAATAGAAATACTAGAAATAAGCATAAACTGGATGTACCAGTGACAAGGCTTAGTAAAGTAAAGAATTCTTTTAAAGGTCAATGTATACGCCTTTACAATAGGGTCCCAGAAAACGTTCAAAATTTTTCTAACAATAAGTTTAAGAAAGTAGTAAAAGAACGTTTGTGTGCAAAAGCATACTATAAAGTTTGTGACTATATGAATGATAGCACACCTTGGGAATAAAGTAGCCCCCTGCAAGGCTTTTTTTTTTCTTTTATTTAATTGCATAAAAGTGCAATTTTTTATTTGTAGTAGTATTGACTATTTTATATGTAAACATATTTTTTATATTTATTTGTTTTTTAAAAGAGAAATTTTCCATCTTTTTAGTAAAAGGCCCCATGCGAGTTTCTTACGCCGGTTCTTCTCGCTGGGCTAGTTCCCGAACCGGTGGTAGGCATCATATAGAAACGACGTTCAGAAAACATTTTTGTAAAATTTATTCTGAATAAAAATTTTTGACTTTGACTTTGACTTTGACTTTATAGTGGTCCGTGCATTATCAATGTATGCGTCTGTGTGTGTGTGTGTGCAGATGTATAGCCGAGCGCTATCATTATATGTAATTTATATTTAACCGTCGATATGTTTCAGATCTGGCAGTGCGGCGGGCGCATGGTGGACGCGCCGTGCTCGCGCGTCGGCCACATCTACCGCAAGTTCGCGCCCTTCCCCAACCCCGGACACGGGGACTTCGTGGGCCGGGTGAGTAGCGCGTCAGTCGGCAGGCTAGTATTAAGATGGACAATTTAAAGTTTAACAATCGAAGCGATGACAAAGTATCTTTTTCATATCTTTAATACAAAAAAATTGCAATAGATCACTACTATTAACGTTTGTAAATTATAAATGTAAATATGCCGAATTATAAATACAAATATTTACATTAAAATAAAGATAAGCATATTTTTTAAGCATAACATCACAATAAGCTCCTCAACTCCTTAATTAAGAAGAAGATACAAAACGAAATTAGTAATTAGTATTTTCCAATAGTGGCGCTAGATCGCGATTTCCGGAATGTGGTTCACCCTTTATCTATTGGAAATCGCAGAAAATAAAAATAGCCAGTCGTATTGCCAGTATAAGGGTGATATCATTTTCTAGTACTAGGTCGTGTCTCTATTAAATAATAGTATGTACTTTGTGGTATATAATATGAACAATAAATTACCCTGTATAGTTGCTAAATTAGTGTAAGAATTTTATTCTACTTTATTATGTTAAACGATTCCAGAACTACCGGCGAGTCGCCGAGGTGTGGATGGACGAATACGCGAAGTACCTGTACAAGCGTCGGCCGCACTACCTGCAGATCGACACGGGAGACATATCCGAACAGAAGGCGTTGAGAAACAAACTGCAGTGCAAGTCCTTCCATTGGTTCATTACACAGGTATACAGCTGATGTGTATAGTTTTACTATCAAAGTCCCTTAGGGCCTTATCACACTAGCGGTTTGGGAGCGGTTGCGGAGCGTAGCGGGCGCGCAGAGAATGCGTTGCGGACGCGTAACGAATACGCCGCGGACGCGCAACGTATCCGCTGCGAATAGCAACGTGGACTCCATTTTGTACAGTCTCGTTCAAACGGATTTGATGGAGATTTTTTGGATTATTTTTTATTCTCCCTATACTATACTATATAACCTATACCCGCTACAAATACGCGATGAAAACGTTGCGAATTTACCGCGCGTCCGCAACGGATCCGCTGCGCAGCCGCGGCATGTATGCAACGCATTCGCCGCGCGCCCGCTCCGCAACCGCATTCGAACCGCTAGTATGATAAGGCCCTTAGACGCGACACTGATCGCGCCAATGTTAAAGTAATCATTCCAGCGGCATAGCGTGCCTTGCCGGGGCCACGTATAAAATTTTGTTTTGGGGCCCTTATGAAGGGTAAAGATTTCTTACAAAAGAAAAAAAAACGGACGTCGCGTCAGGGGCCGTCGCGTTAAACCCTCAAAGTAATAAGAGGGGTACTACAGGTTTTTCCTACAAATAGTTAAAAACAGAAATTATTTGTCAAGTAAGATTTAGTTTCACTTAGTTCCGCACTTCATCCATGAAAACGCTTGTCAGGAAGCTGTTTGACACGACTGCGAGGACTACTCTTACGAAGCGCGCGAAAGTATTGGGAATTTGTGTGGCCATTTCTCGAAATCACTTCCGCCACTAGATGGCGCTTAGTATAAGTCGGTTTTGCCGCCTAACTTGTTATAATACTTTGCTGTATCATTATGTCTCGTTTTTAACGTTTGTTTGTGTCAACAGCTTGTTAAAATAATATGCCTTCTCATTAATTGACAGGAAATATAAGAGGGATAACATGACATTTAATACTGTATTAACTTTAACATGTGTTGATGAAATTGGCACTATTTTATTTACAGGTTGCGTTCGACCTTACAGCGAAATATCCCACCGTAGAACCGACTCCCTTCGCCGAAGGAAGGGTGAGTAGATACTGGAGCAGTGGTATCAGCACGTCGTTTGGCTAATTTTTGAAATTACGCTTGTAAGTGAGGTTACCGGATGCCTAAAATGCGTTGGGTTTTTATCGATGATTTTTAAGGCCTGTAATAACTTCTGTCGAGTGTCCACAGGCGGGGATAATCGCTTACCATCATACCATCCGTTCGCTCACCTCCTGAGCACTGATTACCTAACTCCGGTCGCTTTTCCGTTACTCGAAATCAGCTTTCATTGTGACGTTAAAACTTTTTAAAACACGATTTAAAAAGTTGAAATGTGATAATTATTTTGACGTTTTAACTTTTAAAATCATGTCGCAATGACAGTTGATCTCGAGAGACGGGAAGTTAGATAATCAGGGCCCAGGGCCCTGATTACCTAACTCCGGTCGCTTTCCCGTCTCTCGAGATCAACTGCCATTGTGACGTTACATCTTTTTAAAACACGATTTAAAAAGTTAAAACGTCAAAATTATGACATTTCAACTTTTTAAATCGTGTTTTAAAAAGTTTTAACGTCGCAATGACAGTTGCTCTCGAGAGATGGGAATGCGACCGAAGTTAGGTAATCTGGGCCCTGTTTAACATTGGAACTGCTCATTACAGATCCGCCCCGCGACCGCGCCGGAGTACTGCGTGGACGCGCACCGCGGCCAGCAGAACGACCGCGTGCTGCTGCGCCCGTGCGAGACCACGGCCTCCACCGAGCAGCACTTCCAGCTCTCCTGGCACAAGGACATGCGGTGAGAGAGAGAAAGTCCTGTACTGACTTGTTGCGACCGCGCCAGCAGAACGATCGCCTGCTGCTGCGCTCGTGCGAGAGCAGCACTTTCAGCTCTCCTGGCACAAGGACATGCGGTGTGTGAGAGAGAGCTGGCTCGTACTCCGTTGTAGTGACTACCGCGAGTCGGTACCATGTCGTATTCCTAGCATGATCATTGATACCTTCGTGATCCAGTGCGCAGTTACAGCTTGGCTCTTGACTTCCATCTCCGCGTAGGAACAACAAAAGATTTTGTTTTTATGTTTAATTAGGACAATGCCGGATCACCTGATTGTCTTCCAAGAACGATTCAATTAATTGTTGAAATTTTGCAAGTTTTCACCTGGTTCCAGGTCCAAGGACCGTCTGATGTGCTGGGACCTGCCGGCGGCGGCGCCGCGCTCCCCAGTGCTGCTGTACTCCTGCCACCTGGGCGGCGGCAACCAGCTGTGGCGGTACCATCCTGTACGTCCTTGTATTGTACACATAGTTTGTATATATGGATGTATGTTACTCTTCACGCTATCATTTTTGTCTCACCAGGTGGCCCACTGATAGAGGTCCTAAAGTATGGCCGTCAGTGTTTATTATTACGGGCGCCTGAAAAATATTATTTTTCATTTAAATCATATTTAATAAAATAGGACTATAGAGTAAATGAATTCTCGGCTTTTTGTTTTGACATTCTGAGAATTTTTTAAGTTTTATTTGGATATTTTTTTTCATCGGCCATGCCAGTGTGCGAGAGCGGAAAAAACTTTCGGAAAGATGAAACTCTCTCAAAGTAGTCACAATATTGGTCGGTACCTATAATATTTGCCATAATCAATCAAACGTATTGCTGAATATTTGAAACATTAAATAAATAGCAATAATCCCGCGTAGCCAACTCGCTCACATTGACATTATATTTCGGAGACCTTACGCAACACTAGCAATTATACTACTCAAAATCAAAATATTTTATTTCCAAATAAAAGTTGACAAGCTTTATTCGGAAAGTCAACAAAAAAGGCTACCACCAGTTCAACCCTAGCCTACTCGGTTAATACATTTCTAAATGATAAAGTACGAAATAGTTTTATTTTACGTTTATATTTAGTATCTAATAATTATACTTTTAATAGTTTTGTTTGTATATACAAAATTTTCATAGTAACAATTCGTCATCATGACATTGCTGACTGTAGAATATAGACTATTATAGTCTATGGATTCGCATCACTAACTAGTCTATGGTTGTGTCATGGACGTGTTTGTTTACGTTTGGTATCAAATTAAACGAGACGTACTAGACGTACGGCAAGCGTGTTTAACATGTTTGAATTTTGTTCAGTATTAAATATTTTAAACTAGACAAAGATGGAAGTGTACTGAAAGTTACAATTAAGTTTACCCAATTAAATATAATAATAATAATAACCTTTATTTCGGGCTGCATAGGCCCATATTATAAATACAGACTAACATACATATTATATTATATATGTACTTATAACCTTCGCTCCGAAGTCTCCCCCGGAACCATCGGTAGACCACATCCGCCGGCCTGAACTCCTCCACCTCGAAGGTCGACAGGCGATGTGTCGGTACTCTCACCACAAAAGAACTAAAGTTAACTTTGTGGCGAGACTCCAGACGCTCGACCCTCAAGGTGAAGGATGTCTTCTTCTTTAAAATAAAGACATTATAATATAGGTATTTGGAACTAAAATAAACATTTGAAACATTTCAGGACACGCAACAGATCAAACAGGGCGCGGGGGAGAACTGCCTCGACTTCGACGCGACGTCCCGGGACCTGTACATCAACACCTGCAGCGGGGCCCGCTCCCAGCGCTGGGCGTGGGACAGCGTGGACCGGGACATGCTGGGCCGCTGGGACAACATAGCCAGGAGGGTCACGGGACCCCTACCGATGGATGAATGAGTCTGATCAATCGACAGGTGGAATGACGATCATTTTCGAATAAGAATACCCTGAAAATCAAACTGTATAAGCAATTAGGGTTTTTTTACTATAGTAACCATCCATAAATTACGTCATATATACGATAAGGG